>VZTD01000449.1:0-135512 GCA_013397725.1 Rhagologus leucostigma | reverse complement strand
CGCCGCGGCGAGCCGGAGCTCCGCCGGGTTCGCCGGCATCCTCGCGGTGAGTGCGCGTGTGTGCGTGCGTGGAGCGAGGGGATCGGTCCGTGCCTGCGCCGCCCGCGCAGCGTCCGCGTGGCCGGGGCGTGGGTGGGGATGTGCTGCAGTGCGGGGCTGCCCGCCCGCGCCTCCTGCCCGGCCCGGGGCAGCGTGGCGGGGGAGAGGGTGTTCGGGTGTCCTGCTGACCCCGCTCCGCGCGTCGGGGGCTGTGCGGGGCTCCGCTGCGCCCTCCCCGGGGGTGCTGTCCGCCCCAGCCCCGCAGCCCCGGGTCCTGCTAGGGGATGCCGTCTGGGTGCGATGTTCCCTGCGATATCCATCTTCCCTATCCCTACATTAGCGCAGGCGGCGGCATCCCCCTGGCAGGGCTGTGCCGCACAGCCAGAGCTGAGCGGTTCCTTGTTCTGCTCTCTGCACTGCTCCGGGAGCTCGGCACTGGACAGGGATCCCTCCATCCATCCATCCATCCATCCATCCATCCATCCATCCATCCATCCATCCCCCTCCGCAGCTGCTTTTCTTGCCACCCTTTGGACAGGCAGTAAAACTCCTCGCTGCGAATGGCAGGCAGCTGCCCTGACTTATCACGGAAATGTTTTCCGGCAGCTTTATCTCGCCATTTACCTTCCCAGGTAGGGCAGTTCCCAATCAGCGCTTTAGGGCTACATCCCATCTCTTTGGGGAGAGACAGTAATTCGGTGTGTCAGGCAGACGCCGCAGCTGCTGCGGCTGGGTTGTGTAACCGAGGAGAGCACTTGCTCTTGAACTCAAGGTGGATCTGAGCAAGCTGGCGCTGGCTCGACAGGAATCTGAGTAAACAACAAATAATCTAAAGCTGGAAGGGCATTAGCCGGGAAACAGCCTCGTTGCTCTGAAGGCGAAGGGGAACTTGGCGCAGTGGCGGAGCAGACGGGGTCCGTGCTCAGCGCTGGCTGGGCGCTCCCGAGTGCTGGATTCCCGCTGGGAGAAGCGAGCCGGGAGAAGCCAGTGCTGCTGCGCGTCTGGAACATGAGATATTGATGGGGAGCTTGAGATATGCAGTTCCAGCCGGGATCCTGGAGGTCAGTTGGGAATGGTGGGTGTAGAGGGAAGAGGTGGAAAAAAGTGATATAAAGGCTTGGGGAAATACAATAGCAATTTTGGGGCATGAAGCAAGACTGAACAAATACACATGTATGTTACTTGTTCATGTGTGTTCTCACACCTCTGTGTGTGTGATCATACAAGCACACAAGGCAGAATTCCCATTTGCTTGTGAGGTGGCAGGATCCTCCCAGGGTTTTCATCTGATACCTTCAACATTTTGGGCATCTCCCGTTGGTCACGCAAGAAGTTAATGTCTCCCCAGCCTGAGGGAAGTATGTGCAAGGGAAGTATGTTCAAATCGATAGCTGGTAGGTCTTTTACTAGTGCAGCAAACCCAAATCTGCCTGGCTCCTGGGTTTTGGAGCAGTAGTAGCTTGGCAGTGGTTGTATGGGGCTGGTGTTGCCTGTGATTTCATTTGCTTGGTGGATTTTTTGAGACCCCACTGACTGCTGCAAGGTAGTTTCCACCATCTCCCCCAGTGTCCTTGCCTGGAACCAGCACGACATCACCGTACTTCAACTTAGGGCTTTTGGAAAGCTGGGGGATTTCATCTGTTTGGAGCAAAACCATGGCTGGCGGGGATGCTTCCGAGCTGTGGTCCGCGCTGGCTGCAGGGTTGGCTGCTGGGTTTTCCTTCATGGGGACCAGATGTTGTGGTGCTGCTGTTGTGGCTCGCTCGTCTCTCTGTGTTTCGCTCTTGAGATGGAGTAAAGGAACTGCTGAGCAGTGAGTCCCGGACTCTCATTTCACAAACCCCAAACCAGCTGAAATAGCTGGTCATGTTGCAAGAAGCAGAAACTTGCCTTGCTCTTCAGTACTTTCCGCTCAGGCAACGTTTTTTGGATTAAGTAATTTGATCCTTTTTACAGTGATTGGGGCAGGACGTTGGCTGCTCCTGTCCGCCAAAACTTCCAGACCTGTTTATTTGTCTTTCTGGTGTTTTTATATATTTATTTCTTTTACTTTAATGTTGCAAGCACTTTCCCAGTGCTGCCGGCAAAGGATGCAGCTGACCTCTGGGAAGGGTGGCAGGCGGTGGAGCTCTTCCCCAACCTGTGCCAAGGCATTGCCACAAAGCCAGCTGCCATTTCTACCAAATTCTGCTGGTTTTGCTTGGAAACCATTCCCAGAGTATCAGTTTAGCATTGTGGGTCCCTGCTCACTTGCAGGTCTCTGCTGCTGCGCTTCTGTACCAGGACCAAGTGCCCTGTGTTTAGCTCCTGTTCGTGTTTTGGGGTTTTTTTATTTTAATTTTTTTTTTTTAGTTTTTACTGAAGTTTTAAGTTTATTGCTGTGTCCCCACAGGGCTGGCAGCGGGGCTGCACTGTACACAACCTGAGATTATGACAATCACGGTGTCGCAGCATTTTAGGACACAAATTCCGGGACAGAAAGTTGATTCACCAACTTTCTGCTAGTGCTTTGACTCACTGTGCAGGTTTGGGTCCCTGAATGAGATGCCGTATTCACAGAATCATAGAATGGCTTTGGGTTGGAGGGGACCTTAAGGATCATCTAGTTCCAACACCCCTGCCATGGGCAGGAATGCCAGCCACTGGACCAGGTTTCTCAGGTGTTTGCAGCTGCATCCTCTGTGCACATGCCAAGGCAGTTTGTGGCCCCCTAAGAGCTGTTTCCTGTGCAGATTGCCCGTCGGGTCTCCCTGCAGCACAGTTACTGAAAAAGGATGATGGGAGCACAGCACAGGGGCACCCCCTGAGATGGAGTCATTGGGCTGAGTGGTGCTGAGGTGGGTCGTGCTCACACCAGCTGTGGGGTGCTGCTGCCTCGAGGGTTTGTTTGCAGCTGAATGTGAAGGTCCCCTTGTTTGAGCATTTCCTGGTGTGGGGAGGTCAGAATGATGGTGTCCCCCAGCCTGATCTGATTGCCTCACACCATAAAGCCTTCATGTGCTGAAATAGCTGAAGGTGGCTGGGAGGTGCCTTTGCCCATGTGGTGCAGAGTGTTGGTGCTGAGTTGGGGATGCTCTTTGGGCTTGCAGCCACCCTGTCCTGCTTGACCCTTTTGGAAAGGGACCCCTGTCCCCTTAAAAACCCTTCTTTGTTCCTGCCTTGGGCACGGAGAGCATCACTGAAACTGCTGAAACCAAATCTGCTCTTTAGTGTTGTCTTGAACCAGTTGTGGTTTTTCCTGTGTGTTTTTGTTACTCTGTACACTTCCTTTGGTACCAGAGTAATGAAATGAATTGCAGTGGCTCAGCAGAGCTCACTTCATTACTTGACTGCTTTTTCTCTTGGAACTGGGAGTGTCAGCCAGAAAGGTCCAGGTCTGTGTGCTGCTGGGCAGCCCTGAGGGTGAGGGACCGAACCAGCAGACACCCCTTTTTGCTGAAGATGTCCTCCTGCTCCTGGCCTTTGCTTTCAGAGATCTGAGTGCTGCAAAACCTGAGCAGTTGGATTATTTTAGGGACCAGAAATGCCAGTCTGAATAAATAGCAGATGCTCAGTGCTGCTTAGCCATCCCCCACTGGAACTTGCTGTTCTCCCTAAGCTTGGAAGTGCATGTGCAGCTTAAGATCTTGAGACGTTCAAAAATACCAGCACCCTTTTCTTGAGATAGGGTTTAAAAAAAAACCTCAAAAGAGCCAACTCAAGCCTAGCGCTATTACAGGCTTTAGTTACCCGGGCGAGGCATGGGAAGATGCTGGAATGGGAAGAACAGGGAGAACAGGAGGGAACCCGTGGCACATGCTTGTAGTGAGGCTGTCCATGGGTTTCCCGAGGTCTGGCTTGATACAGAGGGAGAAATCAGGATCTGAGACCGCAGCACACAGCTCACTCTCAGTGAGGCAGAAGAGCCACTGCCTGTTCCTGCCTGTCCTGTCACCCTGTCCTGCTCGGCGCTGGCACAGGAGGAGAGTGAGTAACAGAGGTGACCCCTCCTGCCACCTTAAGTGGCCAGTTTGCTAATTCAGAGATGCGTTGTGGAGATTACAGAGGAGGGTGGCAGGTTTGCTTAGAGGCAGGTAAGCGCTTTGTTAAATCATGTCTTAGGGGAGGGGAAAAGTAAAATGCATCCTGTAAACCTTTGCTGCCTGCCAGGGCAGCCTCGCTTTTTAATTTGACGTGCTGTAATTAGTTTGGCCGCTGCAGGATCCTCATCAGCTCCTGCGGGCTTGCCCGCTTCTGCCTGCTCTGTAATTGCTGCTTCAGGGGAAGAAAACTAAATAAATAAAAAAAAATAAAAATGTGAAGTGTTTTGTACAAATCCCAAGCTGTAAATTATTTAGAAGGTGAAACAGAAATGTGCTGTGTGTTTCCAGGAAGCGAGAGACTGCACCAAAAATGACGCGGCGCAGCTTGCGGCTCTGCCGCGATGTGCCTTCTGCAGAGTCATGTTGTTGGGAGCCCTTTTTATTGTTTTTTTTTTCTTCTGAATATATTCTTGTTGGCTGATAGCCCAGAAAAGGTAGCAGAGCAAGAGGCGAGGGATTGTATAACACAGCCAAGTGATTTATGTGCTTGGTTCTGCAGCTGAGTAGTGTTAGGGTCTCTGATCTTTTTACCTTCAGTGTAGAAAATGTTTGAAAATTCAAGGTAATGCTGACTTGTTCCCTCTCTCCCTCCAAACTTAGCCTGTGGCTGTTTGTAAATGTGTTTCCTATTGCTTTGCATGCTGTGTGAGGTTGTGTCAGCCTTTCTTTTGATACCCTTTTTGTTCTTGGTGACTTAATTTCCACTGCCATAACTGACATTAAATCCATGGACCAGAGGTCTTCTGGAGGAAGCAGTGATACTTCTTGGTAGATGGAGCTTCTCTTAGGGATGGAGCAGCATCGTTGCAAAGGAATTAAGGGAATAAAGCTTTGGGATTGGAAGTCAGTAGAGATAGACGGATTTATAGCAAAGCCCAGTTGTTTCCAGTTCAGTGTCTAAAAGCTGGTATCCTTTTACCTGTGTCTGATGCAATGAGGAGCTGAGTTACAGCAGAGTTTCTTGAAGAGTGTAAAAATAGCACCGGGTTTTCTCTCCTGTTGCTAATGCAGCTGGTTTAGAGTGGGTTCAGATGTGGTTGGAGGCTCAAAGCAGAACATCCCTTGCGGTCTCGCCAAACCCAGCACTTGCACCGGGTCATAAAAAATCATGGAAAGGCAGAGGAGCTGAGAAATAGTCCAGAAACAGCCACTAGTGTGGATTTCATCCTGGTTTGTGTTACTCAGAAAGGTAACTATTTGAACAAGTGCGGATTAACAAATAGAGAAGGAAAGTTTTACAGGTCAGAGCTGCCATCTGCATGTGTTATTTGTCTTGTCAGCGAGCGCCTGCCTCGTGCTGCAGCCTCTCAGCCTTGAAATGCAAAGCTGGTCTGAATTCTCCTGGGGTGGCCAGGTAGCACGTACTGCTGAAACACAATTAGCAGTATTTACCACCCTGGCAGGGTTGCAGTGTAAATGATGCTTAGTTTCACCGAGAAGTTTGGTGTCAAATTTAAGCAATTATAATCGTAGCTGGGGATGCATCTGGAGAGTGTGGTGCCACCTGCACCGGTTCCGCTCCACTCCAGCCTCGCTAAGGTCCCTCCCGTGGGCGTAGTAACTTGCCCGTGGTCCCACAGCTCTGGGACATCCCTTGTGATCCTACAAGGGGTCATCGACAGAGAGGGCTCAGTTTGCATGCTGTTGTTGGCTGATACCTCCTGTTTGTTTTTCAGCTGCTCATGCTCCTTGGCACCACTGATGGTCAGTCGAAGCTGACCTCTGAGCAGAATGCCATCGGCCTCTCCCCTGGCAAGTACCGCCACCTCGACCGTGCCACCAACGAAGAGCTGACCTGTGACAAATGTCCTGCAGGAACCTACGTGTCTAAGCACTGTACGAAGAGTACCTTAAGAGAGTGCAGCCCTTGTCCAGACGGGACCTTTACCAAGCATGAGAACGGCATAGAGCGGTGCCACCCTTGTAGGAAACCCTGTGAACTGCCAATGATTGAGAAAACTCATTGTACTGCCTTGACTGACCGCGAGTGCACTTGCCTGTCTGGTACATTTCAGACGAACGATACCTGTGTCCCTTACACGGTGTGCCCAGTCGGCTGGGGCGTCCGCAAGAAAGGAACCGAGACCGAAGACGTCAGGTGCAAGCCGTGCCCTCGTGGTACCTTTTCTGATGTGCCTTCTAGTGTGATGAAGTGCAAACCCTACACTGACTGCTTTGGGAAAAACATGGTGGTCATCAAGCCGGGGACGAAGGAGAGTGACAACGTCTGTGGTTCTCCGGCGTCCCTTCCGAACACGGCTTTGACTTCATCAAGCACCGAAGCGGGTGAGCAGCCCTATGAAGTTCCACCAACCGCTGATCTTCCCAAAGGTAATGTCCACCACTGAAACACAGGCGTGATTTTGATTGAGCGATTGTGTTCCTGCCTTGGTCAGGGTTGGTGTTAGGCTGTTAAAAATGACCTGGTCTAAAGCCTGGGTGGTGCTTCTGCTTCGTGGCATCGGGTTGCCCTCACTTGTATTAGACCACATTTAATAACATTTTCACTGAGACTGTAGTCCTGATCAGACTTCTGGCTGTCCTACTGTTTGGGCTGAAAGGAAATTACTTTCCCCAGCCTCTTTTCCTATCTCTGTGACATGCTGGCACAAGTCTTTGTGCAGTTGTGGTGAACCTGGGTTGGGATGCAGCAGGAAAACCCCTGCTACGGTCTCCGTGCAGCAGGGAGATTCCTCCTCTGATGGATTCCCTGCTTTTGTGCCTGTGCTTTCCTTGCTGCATTTCACTCTGTACTGTGTCACAGTATTGGTTGAATGGGAACCATTGCTGAAACAGCCCTGCAGGAGCCTGGGCTGTCCTGTAACTTTTTTCCTTCAATCTCTTAAGATCACTATGTGGAATTCCTCCTTCTCTCGCTTAATTGGAAGTGGCTCATCATCACAGCCTTTATGGTGATGCCTTAGGTGTGGCTGGTTTCAGGGGTGCTGTAGGACTCCACTTGAGGTGGTATTCTGCACTCCCTGGAAAGCAGCTTCTCTGCAGTGTCTCAGATGAGGCATTTTAATCAAAAAATGCAACTTTTGATGATCTGAACACCTGAGTTGGTAAATATAATAGCAGGGAAGTGTTGACAGCGGTACGCTTCCAGTGCTTCACCTCTGTTAGCTCTCAAAGCTTGCCCTGACGTTGGTATATCATTGGGAGTGTACAGGAGGGTGTTTCCTGAACTTTGAAATCAACTGTCGACAATTACGTAAAAGTTAAAACGTTTTCCCTGTTTGTGTCCTGGTTAGGGTGTTTTGAGTAACCACAGTGGGGGCAAAACCGGGTACAGACAAATACACCCGCTCTGTCTCAGCTGGGATGAGACACAATTTTCAAAAGATGACTTTCCAAAATAATCCTTAGTTTTTATCACAACAGCCCCTTCTTCCACTTCTCGCCAGACTTTGGCTCATATTTCGTGTCTGGCTGGCACCTCCGTGGTGTTGGTTGATAAAGAAACTCAGTAAAGGTGACAGGTGGCTCTTAGGGGGAAGTTTGGTTACTTCAGAGACCTTATTTTGTAGTTGATTCATCTGCAGCTACTTACAGGGCTGATAAAAAAATGTTTGTGTTTCCTTAACAAACCCAGTGGAGAGATACTAAGCCTACAAATTGTCATGTATTTTTGTACTTTTAGTCCAAATATGAAATTCCACAAATGAGTTAAAACCAATGTTCATAAACCTAAGAAATCAAAAACAACTTGCTCAAAGTTGTTGGTTTTCTGAGAAATGCTGAATGTGGGACAAACACAGACTGACAACATGCCTTTAGTAACTCATTTTTTGTAATAAGCTGCCTCTAGCCTTAACCAGCAAGGGTCGGTTTTACCTTGAAGCTCCCTCTGTAACCGTACCCATCTGTTCCCAGAGGCAAACCTCAACTTCACCTCTACTCTTTCTTGCTGCCTGGCGTTGGGTTTCTGTCTGCTGGCCAAACCGATGCTCAGGCAGGTCTTAGCCCGTGATGCGATGCCATATCGCATCTCCGGGGCCGTGACACTCAACTCTCCTCTCCTCCCGCAGGTCTGAACTCTTCAGTTCCCGATTTTGTCCCCTCTCCAGCACCGCGCGCGTCCGGCAGCATGGTGGAGCGGGCACGGTACTACAACGAAACCTCAGCCAACGAGACGGACAGCATCGGCGGGACCCTCGTGGGCTCCGGCACCACCAGCCAGGCCCAGAGCTACCGGCACAAGCAGACCAGCCAAGCGCTGGAGAAGCAGCCATCCCTGGAGATGATGGGGGGCGAGAAGCCCAGCGTCCCATACCGGCCCCCCCGGCGAGGCTCACAGAACGTCCACCAGCACTTCGACATCAATGAGCACTTGCCGTGGATGATCGTCCTCTTCCTGCTGCTGGTCCTGGTGGTGATCGTGGTCTGCAGCGTCAGAAAGAGTTCACGGACTCTGAAGAAGGGACCCCGGCAAGATCCCAGTGCCATTGTGGAAAAAGCTATTATGAAAAAGTCCACCACCCCCACGCAGAACAGGGAGAAGTGGATTTATTACTGCAACGGGCATGGTGAGCAGTAGTGACTGTGTGGTGTCCTCTCCGCTCCAACCCAGGGCTGTGGAGGGGCTGACCCCACAGCCAGTGACCGGTGGCTTTCCTCATTTGGTGGGTCTTGTAGTGAGGACAAAGCCCATATAATAGTTTCTCAGATGTTTCTTCATCTTTGGCTTCTCCTTCCAGTTCTTATGGTGTGTCCCTGCTCCTGAAGGAAGGGTTAATGGAGGGAGTGTCACCTGCTCGCTCCAGCTTCTCCTTTTCACCCAGCTTCTCCAGCTTCTACCCTTCTTCCATTGGTAGAATGATTTTGAATGAAGGCACCTTTTTTCCCCCCCCTTTTGCTTTCCACTTTTCTTCTGTTTCGCGTGGTCCTTATTTTCTCAGTGACTCAGGCATGGATCTGGTTGTCTCTCATGTCGTCCTTTATCCCCTCACCCTCATCTGTTTCTGGAAGGCTGAGTCATCTCCCACCTCTTGGCACCGCCTCAATTTCAGTTCTTAGCCCTAAATCCCAAGTGCTGGCTTGTGTCCCAAGCCCTTTGCCCACACTGGAGACAGAAAGGTTATCCTTAAAGGCTGAGCCGTGGATGTGTACAGCTGCACGAGTGTCATCAGGTCTTCCTGGACTCTCTTTTTGGTAGTGTTTCCTGTTCATTTAGTGGATGATTTGCTGTCAGCTTTCTGATGAGATTAAAGATGACATGTTGTGATCTTCAAGTTGAAATTTGTAAAAAGCAGTGATAAACTAATGGTGGCGTGACCGTGAGCACCAAGTACCCATGATCTCCTTAGTGGGATGCACAGTTCTTCCTGTGCAAAGCTCCCGTGGCAATTTTGGCCCTCCCTTATCCTGTGCAGACTGATGAGTCCTTACTTTGGGTTGACATTGCTCAACCTTAAACATCCGTTCACAGTTAACCTTTAGAAAAGCACATTTAACAAGGGGGGGGCAAACAAAGAATGGATTGAACAAAGATTGGAAGGTTTAAGGGAGATCAGTCCTTGATGAAAGTCATCCTTGAGTGCTCAAGTACAAAGCAAAGAAGGTTTTGATTAGGGCGTCTTCTGTCGTGTACTCTTCACCTTCCTGCTGTTTAATAGACCTACACTTTGTTTGCCTTCATTAATTCATTTGTACAACCAGTAAGGTCTTGTTGGAAGTGGTTTTCTGCCTTCTCTTATGTTTGTGTAGCTTATCAGTTTCCTTTTAACTCTTTTGTGTTCTTGGGCTGGAGTTTCTTAAACTTTTTTCTAGTTTTGATAACTTTTTCCCGTAACCCCTGCACTCCATTGTCCCTAAAATTTGTGGCACCCAAAGCGTGGTCCGTGAGACTGTGATGAGTGATCTGCAATGGAGTTGCAGAACCTTATTAGACACCCTTGTTTGCGGGCACTACCAGGAATACGTGGGTTTGGCCATGATTCATAGGTCAAAAACGAGTGGTCGTTGCTAGTTTGTAGTAACCCTTTCCCCCAAGACTTTAATTAGCAACTGGTTAAATTTCTGGTGCTTTCCTGTTTCTTGAAGCACCTTAGAGCAGGGTAGTTTGTACCAGACAGGGAATGCTCAAGTGCGGGGACCAGACCATGCTGCTTTGAGTGGGTGCAGCTCTGGATTCTATCCTGGTGTTTCAGACCATGCTGAAGTGCCTGTGCTGCCTTCTGCAAGCCACATTAGAGCTGCCTTTGTGGGCACTGCTGTGTGTTGGGTCACTAAGCATGATTCAGGTTAAAGAAACCATGCAGGTAAGAGAAGGTTCATGTGGAGAGCAATGACCTGTTTTAATCAATTTAGGTAAAACCTCACCTCCCAGATCTTGTCATCCTTTGGGGGACGGCATCATTCACGTGTCATCCTGTGCTTCCCAGGGTGAGTTGTTCCAGCCTTCTCTGTCACATTAACAGCTGCATTAATTTCACAAGATCTTTACTAAGTTCTCCCTTTGTCTTGGGAAATAAGATGGATGGAACAGCAAAACCACAGGTGATGAACCAGCTTGGTGTGATTGAACCTCTCCGATCTGGAGGTGAATGGCTCCATTACTCCCAGTCATTCCTGCAACAGTCACATGGGTTCCCTCTTGTCGTGGGTGGCTTCGTGACTTCCTCCTGCCACTGAATGTCCTCAAATGAACTTTGTGCAATCAAGGCAGGCAAATGGGCACAAACCAATTAATGCTTTGTCTTGCTTTTAGTGCAAACCAAATCGTGTTGCATTAGCTGGAAGGGCCTTGCTCATTAGCTCTTACTTGGTGGTGCTGCTCTGCCGTGTCAGAATGGAAATTATTCTCCTCTGCGGTGGTGCATAAATCCCTCTCTGCCTTTCCTGTTGAAATGTCTGGCTCTTAAGACTGTTTACTTGAAAGGAGAGGTGTAGTGCCATAAAGGAATTGACCTTTTATTTAATAACTGGCTGTACAGCTGAGATGTTCTGCAGAGCTGCCACGTCAAGGCTTAGCTTTCTGCTGCTCCAGCAGTGTTTGTTCCCAAATCGTGCTTCATCCTGAAGCAGCATTTCAGACAGGGGTGAGTTTATCCAGGAACAAACTTCAGGCTGTTGCAGAGGGGGAATCTTTCCCCTCCTGTGCTGCTGCGTGCATACCTTCAAGGTAGGCAACCAGAGCAAAGCCTCCTGAGATGTGAGGACCACAGCTGCCCCCCAGGTTCAGGTGCCAGCCTGGTTTGTGGTACTGGGGGTGTAGAGAACAATCAGTTAGTGTGTGAACTATCCTTGTGGCTGGGGGTGAAACCCCTGGGCTGGCTGCTGGCAGTGCACCCACATCTGTATGACCTCCATCCAGAGGCTGGCTGGCAGACCAGCAAGGGGCTGGGGTGTGTTTATTGCCTGTTTATGTAGTTCTTGCAAACAGTCTACCCCCACTTTTTCCTAGTTTACCATCTCCTCCCTCCTAATCCTTTCAGTAAACAGCTTTAACCTTTGAAAGGAAAGTTCGGGTCTGACGTAGGCACTGGAGCCTCTCCTTAGAGGAGCTGTGCTTGGGCTCCTGCCCTCACACTGGCATCCCCCCTTAACCTCCCGAGGCACCAGGTGGGCATCCAAGGCTTTGCCTCTTTGGGGTATTTTATTACTGATTGCTCCAAGGCCGTGGGTGCTGGGTGAAGCATGGTCAGAGTGGCACTAGCACTGCTCAGTGCTGGAGCAAAGACATGGCACTGTGGTTGGGCTCCTTAACAAAAGAGGAGGGGTTTAGGGTGGAATCAGGGGCTCAAACTCTTACCAAGTTCCTGAAGGGACTTGATTCCTGAATTGTTTAAATAATTGAGATAGGTGTGTGATCCTGATGAGCAGCTGTTGTCAGGAGGAGGTTCACTTGTCCTCATCTCCCTGTGAGCTGGTATCTGTGCCCTCTCCTCTCTCTGGTCATAATACATACCTTAAATAACAGCCCAAACATAAAAATAGAAGTAGCTTGGGAGGCTGGTGTTAAAACTAGACCTGTGTCCTTAGCATGGATATGTTCCAGCCGAGGCAACAAATGCCAGTGCTTCTCACTGGATTAAATGGTTCAGAGGTCTGAGAAGAGCTTGCAGTGACTAATGGCCTGAGTTAGCAGCCAGCCTACCTCCACATCTGTCCTCGTGTCCATCCTCACATCACGGGCTGTCCAGAGAGATTGAGAAGGTAGAGCAGTGTAGCTGTGGTTGGACAAGCTGGACCTCTTGCTGCCTCAGCTGGCTTTTACTTTGCAGCCCTGCAGATAGGAATCCAACAGCTGACAGTTTGTCAAAGTTTTCCTGAGAAATTATCCACGTGGTGCCTGAATGACGTGGGTACAGGGCTGATAGGGCTCTGTGGTTTAACCTTGTATGCCTTCTTTCTTTTAGAAGATCAAGGACAGCCTACACACTGGGCTCATGCCTTTATTTTAGCAAATACCCATTTCCTTTCTTCAGACGTTTCCAGAGGTGAGGAAATAGCTTGCAGAAACCTTTCAGTAAAAGCTGAGAATTGAAGCCTGTCTCTCAAATGCCTTGGAAATGCCAGATTTGCCATCGATCTATGCCAAACATGAAGATGGTCTTGAATTCTTTCTGCAGAAATTGCTGATACTGTTGTTGCCTTTGGCTTTCATCCATTTAGTAGCAGGGGATGAAAGACAAAGACTGTAAAATGTTAGGGCAAAACCTGTGTGTAGAAGCAGCTGTCTGAAATGATATGCCAGGAGGCAAGAAAAGAGTTTGGTGGTTTTTGTTTTTTGGAGTTGAAAGACTGAAGAATAGATCTTGGCAGCGCTGGCCTGGCATGAGATGCCACTTCCCTTTTATTTTTCTTCAAGTTTTGTAATTGCACATTATTGCAGTGGGTGGTGAGAGCAAAGCCAGGAAGCCTCTGGTTAAATAATCAGAGAAATTAACTGTTCTGCAAAAGCCGTTTGCAGCTGGGGTGGAGCTGAGGCTTGACTGCATGTAGAAAAAGAACATGTGCTAAAAATGGGAGAAAATCAAAGTGGGGAGTTGAGACGTGATGCTGGAGAGATGGGCAGTGTTGGGATTTGGGGGTCTTGGTTGGTCAGTTGTCAGCACACTGGGGGCCAGGATCTTCTTGGCTGGCAATTTGTAGGGCTTAGTCCTTGGCTTGCATCCTGGTTGCTGAGGAGCCAGGGCTAGGCTTGAGCTTGGTCTGCTCCCAAGGAAGTCACTGAGGGTGTTAAAGGGGGACCACATCTTGTACCTCAGAGAGCCTAATGCTGCAGCTCCAAAGCATCCCCGCGTGGATATAACCAGTGGGGGTGTGGGGATGGCTGGGTCATTGCAGGCTGGTCCTCAGATGGGACCAGGTCCTTGTTTATGGTTAGTTGGAAGATGCTTATCGGCGTAAAACTAAATGATTCTTTGCAGGAGACAGCCCATCAAGGCTATGTGTGGGCTTTTTAAGTCAGTCTTTTCTAGAAATCTGTCACCTAATGAAGGGAAGCAAGCGCATGGAAACAGTCCAGCTGAGGATGTTATTCCTCAGGCCTACTAAACTGCTACTCTGGATAAGGAAACTGCTGCAGGCTTGGCACTTGCAGGTCTGTGGGGTGACTCTGAATGCTACTTTAGGACTCCTCCTTAGTGCTTGTGTGGGTAAATGAGATGAAAGCCTCTTACTGTAATGGTTTTGTTTGGTAGAGGTAGTTTTCCCTGTGATCAGCTCCTGAACAGGTCCCTGCTGGTGTCAGGAGCATCACGCTGGGAGGCCCAGTGAGGATGGAGGAGCTGCTGTGAAAACACACCCCTGAGGACTCCTTTGCAGAGCATGAGGAGGAGCGATGGGGTTAAAAGCTTCACCAGCCTCAAACTGTAGTGGCCTCAAGGTTTTGTGCCCAGGCCACAGGTGGGGCAGAGATGCCCAGAGCGTCTCAGGAGGGCAGGTGTGCCCATTGCTGCTGACATAATTCAGTAGTTGCAGCTACGCCTGGAGAGGAGCAGCCCTGGGCTTGTGTGCAAACCCTAATACGGCTCTGGCAGGCAGAGCATGAGATGAGGG
Organism: Rhagologus leucostigma; assembly: GCA_013397725.1. NCBI lineage: Eukaryota > Metazoa > Chordata > Aves > Passeriformes > Rhagologus > Rhagologus leucostigma. Next base: position 121,383 of record VZTD01000449.1, on the reverse strand, counting down.
ATTGATGTCTGTCCACCTGCCAAAACGGAGAGGCGGAAGGTGTTGTGTTTGTTTTTGTTTTCCAAAGCAGTGTCTCCTCTGGCATCTGCAGCTTGATGATGTGCAGATGGCTCCTGGTCCTCTGATGACAGCCTGTCCACCTCCACAGGGTGAGACCCGGGCAGAAGGGGAGGTGGTTAAATTGAAAGAGGCAGGAATGTGCTGGGCACCACAAGGAGTATGGATGCTCCCTCACTGGAGCTTGTTCTGCTGCATTTCGTGCTGTGTTTGTTCTTACATGGGCACAATGCTCTGCTTCGGGTGGGATGGAGCAACTCTCCATCTGCAGCACAAACCTCTGCCATGGGAGTGTTGGGGTGGCATCTGACAATTTCAGAACACCATCTTCTTCAAACCACCCAATGTAAAACATTGCTCAGGTTTGCCCAAAAATCATCTTGTCCTTTTGGGAAGCTACGTGATTTCCAAAGGGCGTGTGCAAGAGCTGACATGGGCTTCATGATGAAAGGGAGCCTTGGAAAGTGCAAACGTGGGAGGCTGCTCTTCTGCTTAGAGAGGAAGAAACCTAATCGTGTGCAGTTTTTATCATCTCCTGTTCCTCAGCCTTATTGCATTAGCGCCAAAGACTGGTGCTAGATCACTTTTAATGTGTGTTGCTACACGAGCCATCTATCTGCAGCATGCACAGGGCTGTGGGGAGCTGCCCTGGGAAGCTGGAACATTTGCTCCCAAATCTGCTTCAGAAAAGAAGAGAAAACCCAGATTATCCCATGGTCAAAATTCCTGGGTGGCCCCTGTATTAATTTAATGAGGGATTGGGATTTGTGCCTGCCCATTAAGGTGTAGGTCCGAGTGTGGGAGGCAGGGCAGCTCTGCAGGAGAAGATTGTCCTTGCAGAAAACCACCCGAGCCCAAGGTGTTTTTGCCAAAAACCCGACACCAGTTTCAGCGCCGGGAGGGCTGTGATTTCGCACGTCAGTGAGGCTCTCACACATCACTCCTCGAATAACAACGTTGATTTTTTTTTGTTTTTTTCCTCGCTCTCCAAGACTGGGAGAAAAAAAAATGCAGGAGGTGAATTTAATCCTCGGGTTGGCATCTATGGGTGTCTGGATATTTATATGGCTCTGGCTGTGGCAGTGTGTGTGCTCAGGGTTACCAGCTGTCCCAGAGGGTTATAATGAAGATCAGCTCTGCAAAAGCCGTTTAAAATTTAATAATTACATAAAATACTTATGCTGGCCATTCTCATGCAAACTAAAGCAAGAGCAAGTCCGCTCTGTGGGTCCGTGGTGTAACATCCTGTGGTGGTGGGCAGGAGCTCAGATGGGTCCCGGGAGGGTTGGACTAAGGGGCTGTTAGAGAAGTGACTTCCACATAATGTATTGGGAAGGGAGGTCTTGTCTTGTGGTGATTCTCAAGTTCCCAGGTTGGAAACATGTTCATAACTGCATGTGGCTGATCACAGACCTCTCTCCACTGCCTGGTTTGGTTATTTTCCAGACAGCTTGTAGGAAATGACTGTTAGCAGTCCCTTTCTGCCTTGCACGATTTTCGGTTTTGCCTTTAAAAAAAAAAACAAACCAAAAAACAACAAACTGCAAACATACCATTTTGTGGTTTGTTGCCCAAACAGCTCTTGCTAAGGATATGAATCACTGGCTCCTGAGAAGGTCTGATAGCAGCCCTGTCCTCCACAGTTGGGAAAACTACCCTATCACTAAAAAGTCTTTTGTGAGCGTGTCCTTTCCTTGTGTCTGACAAAGGTTCTTGTTAGAGTCGTGGAAAGGTTTGGGTAGGAAGGGACCTCCAGAGATGATCTAGTTCCTACCCGCCTGCTGTGGGCAGGGATGCCAACCACTAGACCATGTTGCTCAGACCCCATCCAACCTGGCCTTGAACACTCCCAGGGACGGGGCAGCCACAGCTTCTCTGAGCTGCCTGTTCCAGGGCCTCACCACCCTCACAGGGAAGAATTTCTTCCAAATCTCCAATCTAACCCGTCCCTCTTTCAGTTTTAGGCCATTCCTTCTTTCCCCCTTGTCCTGTCCCTACAAGCCCATGTTCAAGGTCCCTCTCCAGCTCTCCTGTAGCCCCTTTTGGTACTGGCAGGCTGCAGTAAAGTCACCCTGAAGCCTTTTCTTCTCTAGACTGAATAAACTCTCTCCTTAGGAGAGGTGCTTCAGCCCTCTGACCATTTTTGTGGCCTTCTCTGGACCTGATTTAACAGATCCACATCCTTTTTGTGTTAGAGACCCCAGAGCTGGACACAGCACACAGCACCTCCAAGTCCTTGCCAGAGCTGCTCTCAGCCCCTTCATCCTCCAGCCTGTGCCAATAACTGGTGATTGTCCTGACCCAGGTGCAGGACCTGGCACATCTTCAAACCTCCTCATTTAGGACCTGAAGTATATTTTGGGTGGCAGGGGGAGGAATTGAGTTTCCAATAACCTTCTGTTTTTGCCAGCGGTTGGTGGAATTTTTGCATTTTGGAAAGGTATTTGTGTTGTGCACTTGGGATTTCTAAGTCCTGGTTTGGCTGAGCTGTGGTATCTTGTCAGCTGGAGTGTGGATGTGCTGCATCCTGGCTCGCTTGTACAGGCTCTCAGTGTGTGCTCAGACGTAAAAATAGGCTGCTGTGGCTGTGTTTCACATGAGTCAGGAGGATATTTGGAGGAGGGAGGTGGGCTGAGCTCAGGAGCAGAGCTGGCTTTGCAGTGATTTGGAGCTTTTATCTGGATGTAGGGGAGGGTTGGGCTGCATCACTGTGGTTTTTCTGTCTGACTCGTGTGTGCCCTTGGGCTGTGCTCTCTGTCTGTGATGCTTCATCCAGCCTGCCTGTCACAGTCAGGATTTGTCACAGCATGTGGTGCACGGATTAATATTGCCCATCTCTGGAATACCTCTGTCAGCATGTAGGTGGTGGAAGCTCCAGGTGCTCCAGCTCAGATTGGTACTGGGATGGTGGAGGTCAGTTCCCCCAGCTGTCAGGGGTGAACTGGTGGGACCTGCCCCTGGTGATGAAGGGCTGGAGCATGGAGTCTCCTGAAATCCAGCCTTTCATGAAGCTGTCCCTGGAACCCTGGGCTGATGAGCTGCTCACTCCTTGAGACTGTGTATGCCATAGGTCCTGGGAGATCTGAGATTTCCTTCCCAGCTGTATGAGGCACCTATAAAACTTGAACTGATGTTGCGTTAATCCTTTTCTATGCACTGTGTCCCTTCATTACTAGTGGGGTGAAAGGACACGCGGCTTGGAGGGGCTCTGAACATCAGGTTTCCCCTTAAAGATGGCATTTGCTTGAGGAGCACTCTTGTGAGAAACAACAAAAGTTCTTTGACTTGAGCTCTGACAATGAGAACAATGACATCTTATTTGTGAGAGGGTGGGGAGAGGAAGGAGCCTCAGCACTTCTGTGGCTGTGGTTTGACTTGCCTGCATCTGCTGCTAGGTGCTGGGGTGTCACCTTGGTGGGGCAGCTCTTCCTCTGCTCTCAAGTGTGCTTGAAGGTGTGAAAAAACAGTGGCAGAGAAGAGAAATGGTGCCTTGCAGGTGCTGTGTGTGAGCGTGCCAGCACTGCTGGTCACGGCCCCACACCGCACTGGCTCCTTGCCCTGCTTGAGGCCAAATGATGCTGAAGAACTGGGTCCGTGTCCAACCTGCAAACAGCACGGCTTGGGAGACCAGTGAGGCTTGTCCAGAACAAGGCATTAAAGCTCAGCCAAGTCCCAAGTGCATGTTTGATGATCACCTTGGTGACGTGGAAGGACTGATTGCTCTGTCTACATCAAACTATACCTCAGTGAGGTGGGGCACATCTGAAGGAGCAGGAAATGGGTGGGAAAAGTCTTGAACCAGATTCAAAAAAAACAAGTGGAAGTCACTGAATAAACTGAAATTGTGTTTATGGGGAAGATGAGACAGAGGTGAGCAGTGTCCGGAGAAGGGCTATGGAGCAGGTGTGAAGGGGCTGGAGCACAAGTCTGAGGAGGAGTGGCTGAGGGAGATAAGGGTGTTTAGCCTGGAGAAAAGGAGGCTCAGGGGGGATCTTATCCCTCTCTACAACTACCTGACAGGAGGTTGTAGAGAAGTGGGGCCCTGCCTCTCCAGAAAGTGCTGCCTTCAGCTCAGCATCTTTGTAGATGAGCTGGACTTTTGTTTGCATTTGTCTTTTTCCAGACTTGTCTCCGTTTGTCCCAGTTTGCCCTGGCTGTAGATGTGCCTAACTGTGTTCCCATGTGTGTACGTAATCCCTTGGGCTTCTCACTGGCCCGTGCACATCTTGGCCTTGTCCTGGCTTGAAGGAGTGGTTATCACTATGTTAAAATATTAGGGGGCTACATGGTGTAGACCAGCACAGCATTTAGAGACTCGCAATGTTAAGATAGTGGCAATTGGAATGCCACCTGCTCAGGTACCTAAGACACATATGGATGTCCTCGATCCTTCAGATCTGTCCTTGCCTGTCCTGGGCTGACCATGGAAAGCGCAGCTCAGCTGGACATAGCTATGGGCGTTCCTCTTTAATTCCATTGTCTGAGGCGTGAGCAAATGTGGGTGATCAGTGGTGATGGTTCCTGACATGATGATGGAGAGGGGTGGTGGTGTCTCCCACTTTAGCAGCAGGATGGTGACAGCTCTCCCAGGCTGTTCCTGTGGCCTGTGGTAAAAAAGGAAGACAACTCAGGCTGTGGCAAGCTCGGAGCAGCTTTAGCATAGCACCATCGTGGCTGTGACCAGCCTCACATGGGAAGCATGAAATGGGTGGGTTAAAGCACCATCTCTGCTGAGCTTGGCCATTTTACTTGGGATTGCTGTGGTCTGGAGGTCTTTGAGCACCATCTCCAGCCCTGGTGTGCAGTTGAGCGTGGCGGGAGAAGGTCCAGGACCTAAGGTGGAGCTGGGATTTTTGCTCCACGCACTGTGGTAGGCACCTTCCCATCCCAGCAGGATGCTCCAGCACTCCTAGTGCTCTGCAAAGTAACTTGTAGGACTTTGGGAAATATGGAAGTAGTAGGATGGTAAGCTTATTATAAGCATTACCATTTTATTTTAGTGTGAGCAGTAATACTTGGCGGCGTGCAGCCGCAGCTCGTCATGTAATGGGTTTAATCTTATTTTTTAAGAACAGAGGGAGCAGTGTTTTTCTTACTGACTGGAGCCAAATCTGCACTCTCGACTGCATCTCTTCATATCTCTCTGGGGTTTTGTTTGCACAATATTGTAGTGAATGTAGCGAACATATGGGCCTTAAATTCATTTAATAGTTGCAAGAAAATGAGTTTAAGGTTCTTATAGTATTAAGGTAGACATTTCCAAATTCATTTTTAATGGAACATTTGTTCTCCAAAGATTATTACGCGCCATTAAGTCCTCTGCTGCCTTGTGTGTTCTCGTGCCCTGGAATGTTACTGCCAAGGGATATAAACATGTTTATGGGCCCAATTTATTGAATGGTGAGATTAAATATACTAAACTTGAAAATGTCAGTAGGAGCATGAGCACTTTGTCATAAATCCTGAGCAAGAACATTTGGACATAAATGTCGTGCTGCCGCATAAAACCGGTGCAAATCAAGTTGCAAGCAGCTGAAAACTTCTCTCACCAGTACAGCAGTTGTAAACACTGGGATTTGTCAGCATTAAATGCGTACATGGGAGCAGGTAGTATATGGGTTTTTCCTTTTCTGGGCTGACTGGATGTGCCACATGGGGGTCATAAACCAGCGAATTATGTTTTAATGCTTCTACGTGTTTGGTGTGCATGGGAGTGGGTGTGGGCAAAGCTCCCACCCAGCCATAACTCACTGTCTCACTGCAGGGCAGCACTGGCAGGGAGACCTGGTGCTGCTCATTCGATGTGTGTGTGTGTACATAAAAAAATGGGCAGCATTATCTTTCTGTGTATATATATATATCAACCTAGCAAAAAATAATTGCTGAATATGAGAGTAAAGAAGCTCTGCAAGATTTATACAGTGAGATAACGACTTAAATACTCTATATATATACACCTATATATATCTCTGTAACTTCCGTGAGTTGTTATCTATATATATCTATATATGGGTATATATAATAGGCAGTACCAGACGTGCTCATCCCTCTTTGCATTGCTGTCATTACCTTGGTGCACAAGCCTTGCAGAGCTTTTTCAACCCTTGTATTTACGGATTTTTACTTTTTTTATCTCCTGGATTGAGCGATAAAATCTAGCAGCACTGCATAAATCTGGCATTTTGCTGCTTTTATGCCAAAAGCGGTGGATTTGCTGCTTTAAGGGACCTGACTCCAAACCTGAGTTGTCTTTTGGGCTTCTTAACAGCCCGGCTACGTGATATCAGGAGGCACAAGGGCTTGGGTGCCAGTGTGGTCTGGGCTGCCTGTCCTTCTGCACAGCCACCCTGAATGCAAAGTCATGGAGGGAGAGGAATTTGGGATTTGCCTGGAAGCACGAAGTTCAGTCTCTTGAACTGAGGGCTGAGTAATGGGAAGTGTTAACAAAACCAGGCTTAAGTCTTGCTACCCTGTTGTAATGCAGTGGGCACCACTATCTAATCGTCTGAGTCACATCAGTAACCCCAGGGTAAATCCCACCAGCAGTTTCACAGCCTTTTCTCCATAGTTAGAACCAAGCCCAGTGGTTGGCTTGGGTTTTTTGGGTGGGCTGCATCCCCCATGCTGGGCTGGTGGGCCAAGCTTTTCTGGTAGCAGAAGCCCCGACTCTCACAACTCCATGTGAGATGGTACAGGCACGTGTCTGTAAACAGCTGGGGAGGGAGGTGTGATGGTTGTGGTGGGAGGAGGGTGGGGAAGTACCAAATGTGGTTTGCACTTTGGTGTTCCTGATTTAGAGCAGTTTTAGCACCGTCTGTGGTTGCTCCAAAAACTGTGGGCTCATGGCTGTGTTATCTAGTTTGGAAGTGAAAACTAAAGTCTATATATAGCAGGTTTGATAAGCTTTCCTTAAGTGAGAAGAGGTTTGGTCAAAAATATCTTCGTGAAGCTTTATATCTTTTTATATACTTCTTTTTATATAAGCATATATCCATATATATGTAAAATACCTATGTTATATATAGAGATATACAGAAGTATATATAATATATACACAGATATACACAAATACATTTTAAAATATATCAGGCTGAATAGATACTTTATACGTGTGTGTGTATATTGTATTGGGTTTGTATGGTCAGGTTTTGGTAGCAGGGGGCTACAGGGGTGTGTTCTGCGAGAAGCTGCCAGAAGCTTCTCCCGTGTCCAAGAGAGCCCACACTGGCCAGCTCCAGGATGGACCCACCACTGTCCAAGGCTGAGCCCATCACTGATGGTGGGAGTGCCTCTGGGACAACAGATTTAAAAAGAGGGGCAAAAAAATCTTGGTAACTTCAGCCGGTAGAGAGAGGAGTGAGAACATGTGAGAGCAACAGCGCTGCAGACACCAGAGTCAGTGAAAAAGGAGGAGGAGGGAGGAAGCCATGTGGGAGCAGGTTTGCTGGCAGGACCTGTGGAAGGGAGCCATGCTGGAGCAAGGGAAGAGTGAGAGGATTCCTCCCCCTGAGGAGAAAGGAGCAGCAGAGACGACATGCGATGGACTGACCACAGATCCCATTCTCCGTCCCCCTGCACTGCTGAGGGGAGGAGGGAGACAATTCAGGAGTGAAGTTGAACCTGGGAAAAAAGAAGAGGTGGGTAGGAAGTGATTTTGTTTTTATTTCTCATTACCCTGTTCTGCTTTGATTAGCAAAAAGTCAAACTGATTTCCCCAGGCTGAGTCTGGTTTGCCAGTGGTGGTCACTGGTGAGGGATCTCTCCCTGCCCGTATCTCAACCCATGAGCCTTCTGTTATATTTTGTTATATTTTCTGTCCCCTGCCCAGCTGAGGAGGGCAGATATAGAACAGTTTGGTGGGCACCTGGTGTCTAGGCCATATACTTATATGTACACACACATCTTTATAAAATATCTATATAATACATAGATATAAAAATGTGTACCACATATCTGTTTGTATATACACATGCACGTGTATAAAAAAGGATATCTATATCGGTCTGTATAGTTTTTATAGATTTTTTTTTATGTATGTATTTGGCTATATCAGAGCTGTGAACTGAAGCTGCAGTTGGGAGGTTTCATCTAAACTGCATTAGAAATTGTTAAATTTTAGGCCAGCTGGAAAGACCCTGGCTATGATATTCTTCTGTAAGCAGCTATTTTTGCTGTTGTGCCTCCTGAGGGAAAGAGAAGTGCTCCCTGTAGCCATGGGGGCACACTGGCTCGGGAGGAAACCCGAGGTGTGGTTATTTCTCTGTGAAAAGTGAGTTTCTCTTTGCAACTCACCGATGCTGACCCTTCATGTTGCTGTTTGAAACAAGGTGTTGCTCAGCTTGATAAAACGGGGTTAATTAGTTATTTTGGAGGAGATACAGCTTTATTTAAAGGTTTAACTCCTGACCTGTAGTAGACTCAAGGATAAGTGTGCTGTTTGCATTGCTCCCTGACCTACATGGAGAAAACCCTCACTGTCTTGAGCCAGGATGTCTCAAATGCTTTTCTGGGAGAAACTTTGCCTTTTTGCTCTCTGGTTTCCTACCAGATCTTCCATTCACTCAGTGCTCACCTGGTGCAGTGTCTCCCACCCTATGACTGAGTCATCCCAGCCGTCTGCGCTGGAAATGGCTCTGATTGCAATCCTAGCTGCTTGTTATGGAAATACTCATCGTTATAGAGGTGCTTTGGTGACTCACCTCTTAACCCAGCTCTTTTTCAAGGCAGTGGCTTCAATGTGGGTGAGCATGTGGTCTTCTGCCCTGTTCCTGCAGCTGTGTGGGGGCTGAGTACCCAGAGTCTTCCTGTGCTGAAGAGTGCAGGAAATTTTACAGTTAAATTATTGATTTTCGAGTGTGTTGGGTTAACTGACAGGTCTGTCACCCTTTACATGCATAGCAGCTGTTGAGCATGTTATGGGTGCTGCTTCTCTGCTGACTGGACTCATCAAAGGTCTTAAAATAATAATAACAACATCAAAATCTCAAAGACCTACCCAAGAAAAGCAAAGCGTGGCCATTTGGGGATGAGAGAAGCTTTGCTAGAGCTGATGTCTGCAGACCTCCCTGCCTCACCTGTGGCTTCTCTGCCCCGCAGGCATCGACATCCTCAAGCTGGTGGCGGCCCAGGTGGGGAGCCAGTGGAAGGACATCTACCAGTTCCTGTGCAACGCCAGCGAGCGGGAGGTGGCGGCTTTCTCCAACGGCTACGCGGCCGACCACGAGCGCGCCTACGCCGCCCTGCAGCACTGGACCATCCGCGGGCCCGAGGCCAGCCTGGCCCAGCTCATCAGCGCGCTCCGCCAGCACCGCCGCAACGACGTGGTGGAGAAGATCCGCGGCCTCATGGAGGACACCACGCCGGTAACGCCGGGCTGGGCTTTGGTGTTCGTCACACCTTGCGAGATGTGGTGGCATGGGACGCGGCTGTGGCCTCGAGTGTAGCTCGTGGCCAAGTAGCTCTCTGTCTTCGGGGAGGTCCTTGGGGGCTTGCGTTGAAGTTGTGCATTGGTTTTGAGTGAGGCTTTGCCAAAGCTGGCTCAAATCCCGGTCAAAGGTTTGATAAGCTCTAGAGTCCCATGTGCTTTGCACATACCTTTGAAGATCACCAGCAGGATCTGATAGCTGAGCCCTCATGCCAGGGACATGGAGGAAAAAGCATCCCCCTTTAAACTTGCTCTCAAATGCCATGGATTTTGTGAGAAGGGCCAAGTATCCTTGAGCACTAAGTGTTGCTTCCTCCAAGGTGGTGACTGGTGGCATGGGGGAGGCCATGTGTGCAGTCCTGCAGAGTTGTTGCTCTTCTTTGGCAGCTCTGGCCTTAAAACAAACTGTCCCATATTTTGGGAGAATAAATAAATTGCTGCAGAAAATCTTGCAAGTCGTTCTTGGCTGGGTGTAAGTCATGTAAGCACTGGAGGTGCTTCAGTGACCTTTGCAGATTATTTTGGCCACTGCTGCCTTACTTGTTTCAGTTTTTTCGGCTCCGATCACACAGTGGTCTCCTAGAAGTGTTTGTAAAGGTGATGAATGGGGCTTTTTCTGAATGTGGAAGCCAATGGGACAACATGTAGATGGAGATGGGGGCAATTGAGGCACAGCTCTTCCCCCTAAACTGGTTGGTGAAACATTTCCCATTGCCTTACCAGTAACCCAGACCCAAAGAGGAGGAGGTGGGTGCTTGCAGACCTCTCTGGGCTCTTGGTGGGGACCTGGCAAAGTGGACCTTCACTCACAACAGAGCTTCTGAAGCAGAGCACTCATCAGGGCAGGGGATTCCCAAATCCTGTTTTGACCATCACAAACTTCCCTCTATATGGGAGACTGTGATCCCTTCACTGTGTCAAATAAATTATTTTGTTTACTGTATAAAACACCTTGTTACCTTGTGACCGTTGTGTGAAATCAAAAGTTGGGATGTGTTGGCAGGAGCCCTGGGCCTGTGTTTTTGAGAGACCCTGAGTCAGGTGTGTGCTGAGCATCCTGCCCAGATCTTGGATAGGTTGGCTTTGCCAGCTGCCTGATCTCTCATACTCTCGATCAGTTGCTGTTTCTTTCCTTTCAGCTCCTGGTAACTAAGCAGCATGTGGCCTTCTCATTGATGGAAAAAATAAAATTAAAAACCCAAGACAAATCTATGTTTAGGGAGAGAAGAGAGGGAGAGAAAATTGCCATTTTGCACATGTGAAATTAAGTTCCCGGCATGTGCAGTGTCCCAGAAGGACACATTGTCCTCTTGCTCTCCTGGAGCAGGTAGTAACCTCTGTCCTTGTAGTTACTGCTTTGACTTTGAATACTGTGACAAAGCTCTGGGCAAGGACATTTGATAAAGCACGGGGCCTGTTCCTCAGCACAATGCGTAATTAACAGACTTGGGCTGTGCAGTGCTGAACGCCTCTGGCTCTTTTGGCCAAGACCATCAGGTTGTGCTTATCAAACAGCACAGAAATGGAGGTGGTGGCTCCAAGGAGCAGGGTTTATGGGGTGACCTGTCAGGGTGGAGGACTCCAATGATGGAGTAACCACAAGCTGTGCCCATAACTCTGAAAATACAGCAAGCAGATGCTCCAGAGAATGAGCAAACCCATATCTCAAGGATAACTGTATGCAGGTCTCCTGGACTTGCCAACCAGCTTTCCTGTGTCTCTTTGTTTTTTAAAACAGTGTGTTGTCTTCTCCAGTGTCCAGAACACCTGGACCCTGTGGTGGTTCCCCATCAGTTTCACTTGTTTTTCTAGAAATGGGTGAAACTGGGTTGTTGATCTTTTGAGCAGGTGTCTCGAGTCCACATAAGAAATTTGGCTTATTTCAGCAAATGAGTTTTTTTAAGAAATTCACCCAACCTGTCACATGCTCTTTCCCTATTCATCTGATTGGGCTTTTTCAGATGAGCATCCCTCATGATCAGCCTTAGGAGCTGGACATTCCCCTGCCTGGGAGATTATGGAGCTGTGTGTGGGATGTCGCAGCCTGGCAGCAGCCCAGGGTACGGATCCAGCATGGCAGCACATTGTGTTTCTGTGAGGTGCTACCTGCTGGAACCTGTCTGCCTCCTCTCCCTGAGCTGGCTCCTGCACTGTCAATGTGGGTGGTGATACAATGGCCCTGCAGGGGATGCGGGAGGCAGCTTGTGCACGGGAGACCAAATCCCTGGAGAATTGTGCTGGTGGCTCATCATCATCACAGCAGTCCAGGAAGCCAAGAGCTCAGTGCCAGGAGCAGGCATGGAGGTCGATCTTTGGGGTTTTTTTTAGTTTTCTGGTTGGAAAGCCTTTAATTAGCGCTAATTGAGGTTTGACTCTGGGTGATTGGTCTATCCAAATGCACACAAATCGAGGCAGTTTCTCTCTGCACCAAAGTGCTTTGATCCGCAGGAGCAGGTCACCCTGTTGGTGGCAAGAGTGGGTGCTGTGCTCTCCAACCCTGCAGAAGGAGTCTTGCAAAAAAACCCCAAAACCAGCAAAAAAGAATAAAAAGAGGTTTTGGTGCTGCAGGGGGAGTGAGGACTCTCATAAGCAATGCCAATGCATGCGTCCTCCCTGTGGCTAAGTTGCCCGGAGAGGTTGTGGATGTCCTATCCCTGGAAGTGTTCAAGGCCAGGTTGGACAGGGCTTGGAGCATCCTGGTCCAGTGGAAGGTGTCCCTGCACATGGCACAGGTTGGAACAAGATGAGCTTTAAGGTCCCTTCCAACCCAAACCATTTTGTGAGTCCAAGTAACAGCGCGATGCCCTTAGGGTGACCTCAGCCAGCAGCGAGTCTCCCAGCACGTGCTGGTGTGTCCTACGTGAGCCCAGGAGGGATGGATGTGTGGGTGGCTGTGCTGTCTGGGATGCCTTTGGCTCTGCCCAGCATCCCTGGGTGCAAAATAGAGTTTACCCATCTCTCTGCATGATCCCTATGTTGTAAGAAAGCACTGACACCCCCAAATCATAGGTAAAAATTGTTATTGAACACTGTAGCTCTCAGATGGCAAATCAGTACCCTAAACACATCCCATCCCACCCACTATTGAACCCTTGTCCTAAATCCTTTATCTGGTGTCTGCCTTCACCTTGTAAAACCTATAGAGGCAAAGCTGCTCTCTCCTGTAGCGCCCTGTTTCCTCAGCAGCCTTTTGTGCTCTGAAATCCAAATATTTACAACCCCTGAGAGGAATAGGGGAATTACTGGGAGTCTCTGGAGCGTTACGGCATGAGGCAGGAACATATTCCTCCAGGTGAGGAACAGCTCCGCTGCAGACTTGCCTGCTTTTTTAGCTGTGGGAGATTATGCTGGTTTTGCATGGCGCTGCATGAATTTAGGTTAAACCGGGATTAGCCCTCTGAATCATTTTGCTCGGGGTTTTTTGCAGCTGAGCCAGAAAATAGAGCGAGTGCAGGAGCTGTGGGAAGGTTTTTGGGGGTGCATTTAACTCACAGGGCTCCTGTTAAAGCCTGGCCCTGGCCACAAATGTTTGTTGGACTCAAGGTTTGCAAAATCTGTCCCCTCACAGGCAGGTTTGCCAGGCAGTGGCAAGCCTGGGCACTGCTTAGCAAGCACAGGCACATCCCAAATTAGTGGTGCTGACAACAAAAATAGGGGATAGAGGGGGGAAGAAGGGAGAGGTTTCTCCCTCCCATCCCAGCAAACTGCAGTTCTCCATTTTTGGGGTTAAAATCAGAAAAACTCGGTGTATCCACTGGGTAATGAGATTTTTTTTGTGGTGCATAACAGCATTTTGCAGCTACCAAGGGGCTCTGCATTCACCTGGGCTGGCCTGGGGTGGAGTTGGCATAGCCGGGCCGTATTGGCTCCCCTGAGTGTCCTGCTGTGAGCAGTGCTTTAAGCTCTTATCATTTTATTTATGGCTCTGCTGGCCTCGGCTGAAGTACTTCAGGGGCTTGATGGAAGGAAGCAAACAGCCTTGCTCAGGGCATTCAGCAGCGCAGCCTCAGCTGAAAAAAGCTGAAAAAAACCCAATGAATAAGGGAGATGTTGAAAGTGGAGAGGCTGCAGCCCTGAGCCCAGCAAGGTTTCGTTTCCTGGCTAATTTCATGCTGCAGATAATTTCATGAGTCAGCAGATGTGTCAGGGCTGGTGCAAGGTTAAGATGTGGGGTTTTGGGGTATTTCAGAGGAGAAGAGGATGTGAAAGCAACCCCATGTCCAGGCACGTGGCTGTGGCAGTGCCTTGTGGCTCTGTTTCTTGCTCTTTCACAGGTCAAAACCCTGAGAGGGGGGAGTGAAGAGCCTGGAGCAGCGTTCCTCAAACCTGGCCCGTCAGCTCCCACCCAACCCCTTCACTTCCTCTTCTGGCAGTGCAGGACTGGGCTGGGCCCAGTAATTAGGAATTAAGTTTGTGCTGTGTTCACATGTCAGCAGTGGGGTGAGGGTAAAGCGGTTGGATGGATTTCCCAGCCAGAGGGGACTGTGGTCTGAGGGCTGGGAAGTGCCCAGGCAGTCAGGAAAAGAAGACAATTGCCTTCTGGACTTGGATCAGGTTTTATTTGAGGCACAAAGCTGTAGGGTGAAGTGGCCAGAGCCCTGGGGAATGCACAGAGCTGGTTGGGTTTTGCTGGAGTGGGCATCTCTCCAGCTTTGATTTAAGCCATGACTTGATTTTCAGCAAACTGAGGTTGGGTTTGAACTATGCTGGGGAATGTGCAGTAAACAAAATGTAATAATTCATAAAGCAATGCAAAGAGAAACAACATAAACACAAAAATAGGAACTTTATATATGCAGTGATATTGTGATGGCCACATCTCCTAGGGTCTCTGTGTTTGCAGTGTAGTGGGTTTGGGACCGTAAGAGGAAACTAGAAGATATGGGGTCTTCTGCTAGCCAAACCCAATATCAACTAACTTGGCCTGTAATTGGGTTTGGAACCTCTTCATCAGGGCTTCATGACCTCTTCATTATGGTTTGAGTTGAAAAAGTGAGTGGGCAAATCCATAGAAAGGAGAAGCCACCTGGAGCTCTCCTGGAGACATCATTTGCTTGGAGAAGCACTCGGCCCCCAGACAGCCAGGGCAGGGCTGATGGGGAAGAGCTGCTTCCACTGTGGGTAGCTGCAGTTTTGGTTGTGGCATCTAAACCCTCCCCAGACCCAGCATTTCCCATCCCGAGTCGTGTGAGGCTTGACTTGCGTAGCTCTTCCCCAGGGCTGCCTTGTGTTGAGGGAAGAGGCTCCACCACAGAGATGGGTCGAGCATTCGTCTGAAACCACACGGGTGAGGTGAAGGGCACAGGGAGGAAATTTGGGCTTTCCCACCCCAGCATCCTCTGCCCTTCCCATCCTGGCAGAGGACATGCCTCCTGCTCTGCAGTACCACACACCATCACCGCCCCTCTGTGACACCTCCGTGAGACCTCATGGCCCTGCCAGTGGTGTTTGACCTGCCAGGGTGTGTCTGCCCTCAAGGTGGATCCCCAAACACCGTGTGCACCATGAAGCTGCTGATCCAGAGGGATCCTCCCTACCCCTGTGGGGTCCACAGCAAAAGCATCCCTCACCAGCACCACACTGTGCCTGCAGCATCACCCGTGCCGGGCTGCTGCCCAGCCCACCCTGCTTCACGTGCCGGGGTTTTTCCTGCCGCATTCCCTGTGGAGGCATCACAGACCTGGGAATAAGGACTGGTGTCAGCCGGGTGTCATCTTCTGGCAGGGAATCCGGGAAGCGGCTGCCTCGGTGCTAAATTTATCCCCCCCACATCCCGGAGGGTGCACAGCCACCCTCAGCAGCAGCCAACCTGCCACCCGATTTTGTTCCTGCCTGGTTGCAGCAGGAGGAACTGCTGGGAAGCATCGCCTGAGGGAAGGGTGTTTTTAGTGCCTACTGCTGCTCCTTCCTAATATTAGCACAGCAGCTGCAGTTTCTGTTTGTCTGAGCTAAGCTTTTATTGCAGTACTGTAAAGCGGAGGCAGCAAATGGGACCAACCCGTTCAAACAGAGCTGCTGAGAGCAGCTGTGAAAGAAAACAAAGCCAAGCCAATGTCTTCTCCTGCCCCCATCCCTTCTGTCCCCTTTTCTTCCTTTTAGGAAGGACCTTCAGACACCCTAAGCTGCTTAGAGCACCCTCCCAGATGCATTGGGATCCAAGAGGATGCTGGTGCTTGAATCGCAGTCTAAAGGGCTGCAAGTACACAGGAGCTTTTAGGATTTTTTTTTTATTAATATTTTTTGGCATTGAAAATCTCTTGGTGCAGTGCTCAAAAAAAAAAAACCCTAAAAAAAAAGAAAAAACCAAACTAAAAAAAGAATACCTGGCAGATACCCCTGATGGGTTGTAGGAGGCTGCTGATGCGACAAAGCCACTGCAGTGCCTGTGGTCCTGTGCTGGACTGTGCATCTAACAGTGTCCCACGTGTCTCTGTGCAGGTGCAGATGCAGCCCCAGTGGCAAGCGCAGGAGCCCGGCAACGAGGATGTAAAGGTGAGAAATCCCATGGCTCTGGAAAGGCAAAAGGGTTGCAAGAGGGTTTTTTGTGGGCTTTTTTCCCAGCAGAGCTTGGTTTCACTCAATCACCACCCGTAATAAAAATAGGAATGGCCAAGATGGTTTCAACGCAGTGAGTCACAGGCTATGAATAGTGTGTTTTTACACCTATTCCACAGGCTTCACCTTGCAGCAACCTTTTGCATTCCCTGCTCATTCAAAGCCCTCATTCCCAGTTGCTTTCTTCCTGTGGTTTAAACATTAACACACATCCAAGCATCCTGTTTGCTTTGCCTCAAGCTTGCAACCCTTCAGCTATTTGTAAAGCTTTGGGCTCCCGGGAGGGCTACAGTCAAATAACCTCGGGTGATTTTGTCTTTCCTAGCGTGTTTTAGCAGCTGTTTAATTAAACTCCAAATGAGTTGGTTCTGGGAAGACAGAGCTGGGGCAGCTGTCTGCTCCCTGCCCTCCCTTGGCCAATTGCTGTTCGGTCATCAGGCTCCTTTTTGTGAATTGGTTAGGTGGGTTTGTGGTTGGATATTAGGTAGATGAGCTGCACAGGGAAAAACTAACCCTTAAAGCCTGTGTTATTTTTAAAGGGGATATCAGAGCATATTACAATTTGGGAAGTGGCCAGCTGCTATCCTGGTCCTTCCCTTGATATTCCCCCTTAATGGCCATAGCTGATTCTCCATGATGAGCTGTACTGGAAAGGGAGTTTCAGAGGAGAAGGCAGATTCTTTTAATTAAAAAATAAAGCTGACTTTTATTTTTAACATGCCTATTGCGTAATGTGCTGAGCTAGAACAAATCCTCCCCTGTTTATTTTCAATGAGGGGAGAAAAAAAACCCCTTTTATTCTACCAGGAACAGGCTTCAATGTTAATTTAATGTGAACTAATGGGTGTCCCAGCAGACATGTGATTTGTGGGTGGCCAATTCCTCGACACGGATGAGGAATGTTCAGGCACATCCATGCCGGCGCGGAGGTGGCTCAGCAGCTCCCTTTCCCACAGCCTTTAATCCCAATTTTGCATTTTATCCCTGGGTTGTAGGCAAAAGCCTGTTAGCAGGAATAGCCTGATCTTCCCTCTGTAGAAGGAGAAAACAGGGTTGTGAAATGCTGTTGGATGAGGGAATTGCATGTGGACAGGGCTTGCAGTTCTTTTCCCTGGCAGGTCAAGCAGGGACACAGGGTTTGGGAAAAAGGTTAAATATTGGCTGGCCCTTAAAGCAACCTGTTTAGAGGGACCTGGTGACCTGCAGAGGTGCCCAAGCTGCTAGCCAGGGATGTGAGGATGCTGGCCCAGGCATCTCATCTCTGCAGGGAATGGGAAGTAGAAATGCTCTGCTTAAGATTTGCACCCCGAGGGGATGTTGAGAGAGGGAGGAGGGTAGATAATGTTGGCTGCTGCCATGGAAGTAGGAAGGAGTTTCAAGAAGAAACTATGCAGAGTACAGTCAAATTAGGAAGCAGGTTCACACCAGCACCCAAATCACAGAATCATAGAATTATTAAGGTTGGAAATGACATTTAAGATCATCGAGTCCAATCTTTAACCCAACTAGTGCCGAGTCCACCACTAAACCATGTCCCTAACGGCCACATCCACACATTTTTTTAATGCCTTGAGGGATGGTGATTTCACCACTTACCTGGACAGCCTGTTGTAATTCCTGACCACTCTTTTGGTGAATAAATTTTTCCTAATACCCAATCTAAACCTCCCCTGGCATAACTTGAGGCCATTTCATCTTGTCCTGTCACTTGTCAGCTGTCACTTGTCAAATGGTGCTGCTTCCCAGTGCAGTGCTTCCCAGCAGTGCTTGCTGCTCCTGATGTCTTTGGAACTGTGGAGCTGAACGTTTGCCCTTGGCTCACATCAGGACAGGAAAAAGCAAAGGCCCTTGGATGACACTGTGGTCAGTACCAGCTCCTGCCTGTCCTTCCTTGCTCTGAACCTGGAGTCTGGTGGGACGGACTTCTCCATCAGGCTTTAATGGAGTGCTCACGGGAGCAAGGGTGAGATGGGGCAAACAAATGATTAATTTGAGGTGTTGCTGATCAGTGGAGCTGGTCAGAGCCATGTGCTGCACTGGAGATCCCTGAAGGATCTCACAGCCCTCGCCCTGCTGCCTTGGCACTGGTTGGAGCTGTGGAGCCAGGCTGTGCCTTGCTTTTAGCAAACAATAGGTGCGGAGCAGGTTTTGGGCATCATCACCTCTTGCCCCCAAGAGCTGTGCTTTGTGCTTTAATAAACTGAGTCTGAGAAGGAAAACCAAGCTAAAATGCTCTGCTGTGGTTGCACGTGCCACGCTGGTGCAGTGGTTGCTCCTACCAGGTGTCTCAAGGATGTGTGTTGTGTTACCCCTCCTGCCTGATGTGCCAAATGCCATTGCTGATGTCCACCCCAGGTCATCTCCTGGGCCTGTTCTGGGCCAGCAGAAAGGGTCACCCCTTGCTTACGGTGGGCTGGGGTGTTTTGAAAGCCAGGGTGCAGGCGGGTTTGGGTGTTACTCATTGCATACCGTCCCCCCACATTAATTTTCCCTCTCTTTGCTCCCCCCACAGCTGGAAGGTGACAAGCTGGCGCTGCCGGTGAGCCCCAGCCCAGTGAGCCCCACGCCCAGCCCCAAGCCCCCCGAGGCGGCCGTGCTCACCGTGGAGCCCTCTCCTTCGGAGAAGAAATGCTTCTTTGTCGACGAAGCCGAGCCTCTCCTGCGCTGTGACTCCACCTCCAGCGGCTCCTCCGCGCTCAGCCGGACAGGCTCTTTTATTACCAAAGGTACCAAAACCAATGCAGGGCAGAGTGGGAGGACAGAAGGGAGACCCATGGCATGTCCCATGTGGTCACCACACGTGGTAGAGCTGCCCAACACATGATATCGTTAAAGTAAATAACTGGGAAAACTGGCTTTCCAGGATACATTTATCACATCCTCATTCCAGACCAGAATATCCTGTTAGCAAAGATGATAAAGATTTGAGACAGAAAAACATCTTTAAAGGCTTTTAACTTTTTGAAGTTCTGCCAAGGCAATTGTAGCATCCCTGGGTGTTTGGGGGGTGTTTTCCTGACTTTGGGCTCTTGTGTTGGCCTGTGCATTTATGCATGAGATGAAACTGGAGACTGTAATTTCCAGACTGATTTTTGTTTGAGATTTTTAAAATTTTCACTCTTGGTCCTCTTTGCTGCAGACAAAAAGTACCGTTAGTCACCCCCTTTATTTTAGGGGCTTTAATTTACTGTATTTAACTTGTTGCATTTAATCATCTTTTAACTTCTGATGAAGGTGAAACACTGAGCTCAGTCAATCTACCAAATTTATATTTGGGTGCAAAAATAAAGCTGACCCAATGAAAACAACTTGAAAGAGCAGAATTCAGCTTTTTTGGCTCCCCTCCTGCCCTCACTTTTCCAAATTGGCCATTCAGCATTTACAAGTGCTGTGTTTGCTCTTGCAGGATCCTGGCTGAGGTGCCTTGGCAGCACTGCCTTCTCCATCTTCTCTCCTCCCCATCATGTGTCACCCTCCACCTTTTCCCTCAGTTCTCCTCGTGGCGTGTCCCTCTCCGGAGGTGGCACGAGGGGATGGACTGAGGAGAACAAGCCCTGGTTAGCAGAGGTTTCTTGAGGAATTTCTTGACCAATCCCCTTTGCTCCTACAGAAAAGAAGGACACCGTCCTGCGCCAGGTGCGCTTGGACCCGTGCGACCTGCAGCCCATCTTTGACGACATGCTGCACATCCTCAACCCCGAGGAGCTCCATGTGATCGAGGAGATCCCGCAGGCCGAAGACAAGCTGGACAGGCTATTTGAGATCGCCGGAGTCAAGAGCCAGGAAGCCAGCCAGACCCTCCTGGACTCTGTCTATAGCCACCTTCCTGATTTACTGTAGGCACTGGGTCACCGCACGCTCTCCGAATATCTGCTAGAGCTAGCTTGGCACTTGTTAAGATGACCAACAATACGCAGGCAGGGTTTGTTGTAGAATATACGGCCAGTATTTTCGTTGAGGTGTCCTTGGTTTTTGGAGGAGGTGCAATTTGCCAGCGTTGCACCCCTCCACCGTAACTCTCTCGCTCAGTCCAAGTCTTTTCACCCTCTGCCCCCTCCCCGAGCCTCTCTTCTCCTTGTTCTCATTCCAATCAGATCAACCGATGCACTTTAAAAAAAAAGAAAACAAACAAACAAAAAAATCCAAAATCGCAGTTAATGAACTAAAATACCATGAATCTAGTGTAACCTAACACATCAAATTGGGGATTGCTCTGTAACCCCCTTCCTCTGTCAAAGCTGTTGCTCGGAGTGACCATCTCCCACCACCTCCCTTTGCCTCGGGGCAGTAAATGGCAAAAACACGCAAAAAACCCACCCCAATTGTTGCTGGTTACTGTCTCTTAACGCAGCTAAGCTTCCCACCCGAGCTGACTTTTTTTTAATGTACTCTCGTTTGCCTCATATCCATTGCTGAGATTTTACTAGCACGGTTATTTATTGTATGGTTTTCACCCGGACAATGCATCGCGCTCCTAATATGCTACAGCAGAAGCGCTTAAACCGCAAGGAAAAGGGTCAAGCCCCACCAACCTTCGAGGCAGTGGAAAGGTCCTTTGCCTCCAGTCGAATGTAAGGAGTTATCCTGCCTTGCCACGTGTGGGAATGGTGGGGCCCCAAAGGGAGCCGGTGCTGGACGTGGGGAGGCGAAGGCCGCCGGTGGTCCCGCTCTCCTCGTGCTGTAAGACTTAAACCAAGCTATGCTTTTACACTCGTGTCTCTTGTTTTTTATACAGACGTGGCCGGTAAGTTCTCCAAAGACCTTATATGGTCTCAATAGTCTCTTCAAATCACACTTCACTTTTTATTAAAAGAGGTTGGGGGTTGGGGGGGGTGTGGGGGACAAAAAGCTGCATCGTAAGAAGTCTGTCTGATTATATTTGCAATTATTATGCTCCCGTAACGAACAGTCTGTACTACGCTCAATTTGAAGAAATAATGGTATGAGGGTGGCATGAGCTGCCCCGTGGGAAGGGGTGGGAGTGGGGGAAGAGGGGAAAAATTGCCTTCTGGTGTACTAATTTATTAATAAATACTAGGTGTTTGTTACTTGACACGATTCTGTTAACCTCCTTGACTGCTGCCTCTGCTCAGGGACACTTGGGTTGGGGCAGGGACTTGCTTGGGGTGCCTGTGGTGGTGAGGGAGATTTTTCAGTTTGGGGATCGTGGGCACGTAGCTTTGAGGCCAAAATATGATTGCTTTCTGCTGGCAGCTCTGCCTTGAGTTCCCTTGGTCGCTGCTGGAGCTCCCTGCAGGTCCCTGCCCTGTGGTGGGGTGGGGGACCTGTGTTAATCCCCATAGCAGTGACAGATCAGATGGCTGATGGAGCTTCCAGGGTTGGTTTTTGCAACCTTTCAAAGGCTTTGCGGGCATTTTGGGGAGGCTGAAGTATTAATTTTCCAGGAAGCAGCTGCTGTGCTGAGTCACTCCTGAGCGAAGGCCTTGCAGTCACAGCGTTTCTGTTGCTGTTACATTACCCACATCCTTAAAGTCTGCACTTGCAAATAACTCATCCCTTGTTATTCTGTCTACGAATTGAATCCTTAATGGGACAAATGCTTCTGGTTTATAAGACTGTCATTTTGTTTACTTGGCTCCAGCGTGTTTTCTGTTACCGGGAGTCCTGTGTTTTCCTTCTGGCTGGCACTGGAAGTTACTGGTGCAGGACTATACATAGGTACACGATTAAAGCTTTTCAACACATGCACAGATGAAATCTAGTGTCAAATAGCAAGAGCCTTTATTGGCAGCTCTGGGGTGGAGTTTTTGCTCGCTGGCAATGAAACATTTAGCTCTCAGTGCCTGCAGTTCTGAGGTGGAGCCCAGTATCAGCCTATTGGCAAGAGGTGGTGGGAGCAGTGGTGGTTGATCCACCTGGGCAAGAATTGGGAAGGCAAGGGAGGGTGTGTAAATCTGGGCTCAATCAATAGTTGGCTTTAAATTATCCTTAGCAGGTTCTTGGAGCAAGTCCAGCTGGGAAATTGGGAATTGTCCTTTCTGGTGGTGTAGGTTCTGCCAGGTAAACACAGGCTGTAAGCACTACAGCTGTCATGCTGCCCTCCCAGGGAACCACCAACCCCACCCTGCAGCTCCACTTCCCGTCCTGACAGCCACTCGTTTTCTGATGGGCTCTGAAGGTAAAGCAAAAAGAAAAATGGTCCTGAGAAGAGGGTTTAACCAGCTGAAGAGACACCACAAAGCAGGCATGTTGTCAAGATGCCTTGGCCTGGAGCTGCTGAGGAGGCACAAGGAAGCTGTTTGGTCCTTGGGTTGTTGGGATGCGTTTAATTCATCTTGATGGCAGGTCGTGGAACAGGCCAAGATTTGGGCAATCCTTGGCTCCAGCTGTGCTGTGCACACTTCAGCATCGTTCCCTCCTTTGATTACACCTGGATGTTGACCTTTTCCCTGGCTCTTATCATTTCACATTTTCAGCTTTTTGTTCTATGCATATGTATAAATGTGTGGAATATATTTATTTACTAGATATTTATCTATACATTATATATTTAGATATACCACATAAATATTTTAATACATTGTGCTATTTCTATATTTACATATTTTCTGATATTATTGCTATTTATTTTTATAGGTGTATAATACATAAATATTTTCTGTCTCTGGGGGTGTGCAGGGAAAAATATCTGAGAGCAGCTGAGCCCCACGTACAGGCAGGGTATTTCCTGGCAGCTAGTGTGGGCGGTGTGAGGAGCCACAAGCCCTGTGCCCCAACTCTTCCTCTGAGCCAGCTCTCTTAAGCCTTAAGAAGATAAACCAGGCAGGTGGGATCAATGGCATAACTCCACAGGAGCAGAGATTGTCCTTGTTCTCATCTTTGTCTTACTCGAGGCATCGTGGGCAGCACACAAACTGTGATGTGCAGCTCAAATGGGTGAAGTCTGGCTAAAAAGGTAAAGCTGTGAATGTCAAGATCTTTAAAAATACATGTAATATGCATAAAACTGCATTTTATACAAAATCTGCATTGAAAATGTACTTGAGAGTGCATTATAGATTAGAGGTGGGGTTTGCCCTTTGTGGTGCCCCCATTTTGGAACAGGCGGGAGGGTGGGATTTGGGTGCTGGGGTGGCAGTTCTGAACAGCAGTGTGTGTGAAATCAGAGGGCACAAGGAAGCATGATGAGAGCACAGCTTCCTCTGCCTGCTGTGGGCATCTTGCTTCAGAGCAGAGACCAAAATTTCTGGTGTGGGTTGCACAAAACATTTGCTGCCCCAGTCCTGCTTGCTGAGGCTGGGACATGAGGTGTGGACATTGCATTTACCCTTAGGGTGACAAGGGTTTGCTGGGACAAAGCCCTCCAGAGACACCTCCAGCATGGCCCAGCATCCTCAGGATAGGCTGGCTCTGCTGATCCACGGCTTTTTAATTCCTCCAGTGCAAATGAGCATTGGGATTGTATTTTTTCTCTTTTTTTTGACCCATGAATTGCAGGTGCTCTCTGCAGAAGAACAAGACATCTGGTGCACTTTCTTCCTACCTTAGCCAAAATGGTGTTTATCCTAATTGGGAATTAACTGCAAGCCTCTGGGTGTGGCTGCTTACATCCCGATTGGAAAAGCACCCTGGGTTCTTCTGGGAGGTCACTCACCCCTCTGGCTCCTTGTACATCAGCCAGTTCTCTCTGGACTGCAGCAGCGTCTGTGTAGGAGGGATGGTCCGTGCAGCCCTCGTGTGAACAACTTGTGGAGAGATGGGCGGCAGTGTAGGCTCGGTGTGGGATGTGGGGGATGTGGGATGTGGTCTGTGCCCATCACTGGGGTCACAGGGCCAAGCTGTGCAGTGTGTGGGAGGGAGGCAGGTTGGTACAGGCACAGCTCACCCCAAAATCCTCCTCTGGCATCTCTTGGCCGCGAGCTTTACACCACGAAGGGTTTGCAGCTGGTTTTTTCTCCTCTTGGGCTTTGCTCCTGTGAGTGCTGGGAGGGGGAAGTTTCCAGGGCAACTGGTAGGAAATGGGAATGCAGAGGAGAAATGAGGAACCATCATTTGTGTACTCATTAAGTACATGCCTGGTGGCAACCCCTGAGGTGTTTATCACACCATTTGGATGCAGCTGCTGTTTCTCTGTGTGAGTAGCCATGAGCTTTATAGTTTCTTTTGGGATACTCTAATTTAATTTTCCTTACTTTCTGGGGTGCAGGGAGCTGGATGGATAATGGAGGACCTGTCTGTTGTGGCAGCTGTGGGTGTTTGTGGCAGCTCACAGTCGTTGCACCGTACTCCAAGCCCTTGCAGCCCACTTGTGTCTCTCCTCCTGCTCCCCAGTGTCTGCTCCCATCCCCTCAAGGAGCCCTGGGCTGCTGCACCAGCTTCACCTGTCTGCTCCCTGCCCTCTACAGATGAGATTAACTTTGCCTGGATTTAATTTGAAGGAAATAATCTGTAAGCATGCTGGTCTCAAACACATTTCCGGGCACAGGAGCTTTTGCCAGGACCTGTCAGGCTCAGCGAGAAACTGGGACTGGGGCAGGACATTAATCTGCCTGACTTTGTTTCTGGCAGCTCTGATCTTTCCAGGCTAATACTTGGAAATAAAGATATTAACTAAACCATTGATCTTCCAGGGTCCTTCAATGGCTGATGAATGCTTTTTACGGCTTCTTCTCTTACTGATAATTTATTTTAAGAATAACCAGCTGTCTTACCACTCTCCCCGGTGAGCAGAGCTCCAGGTGCCTTTCTACTGAGGCTGGGAGTGTTACTGTCATTTTACAAGTGGGGAACCTTGAAGGACAGAGATGAAACTCCCCCTAAGCAAACTGATCAGAAAAAAACTCAGGGTGAAACTCAGAGAAAAGTCTTGCCCCCAACAGCTCCTGTACCAGCCTCCCTCGAGGAGCGTATGGGTGACGTTTGGGGTGTGAAATGATGAGCCCCAGCAAAAGGGGAAGGATGGTAGCAGTGTTCCCAGCCCATACTTTCCATAAATTAATTTGCCCTTTGTATTAGATTTTTGAGTTGGGAATAAATCTGTGGCCATGCTGGCTCCCTGGTTAGACCTTCTGCCTTCCTCTTGCCCATCTCAGCAAGTACAGCTGGGAGCAAGGTCCAGCTCCAGAGCTGAGCCAACAGGCCTGTCCTATGTCCTCAGTCCCCATCCCTCCTAGAGAAACCCAGTCACTCCTGGGCTTTCCCCAGCCTGTCCTGTCTCCCCAGAGCAGGGATGCTCCTTCTCTGAGCCCTGTGCAAGGGACATGGCAGTGATGCCCCTAACACTGATGGAAGAAAGACACAAAACTGGGGTGTGGAGCAATTGGCTTTGTAAAGCAAAACAACTTCACTGGACCAGGGACCTCACACCTGAAAATCACAGCTGTCCACAAGCGGGAAAAACTCCCTCCTTTTGTGTTTTTTCTCCTTTTCTTCCTTTCCCAAGGACCTTACCCTGAACCTGGCCATCATTTCTGTGGCAGAATGGTGGAGCAGGGATTGGCAGTGGTGGGAAGAGGATGCACTGATGCTCTGCCAGCTTCCAGGACAGGTGGCACCTCCAAATTGCCCTGTGGGGAGGGAGCACCCACCTGCCCTCTGCTCCCAGATGGGCTCTGCAAGCAGGGCCTGTGAGTTGGCCTGAGCTGAAATCAGGCATGGGAACCACCCAAAAAATTCAACAGTCTGGACAGTAAAGATGAATTAACCTGCCCACATTAGTCACATCCCCTAAGGAGGTGCAAGAATGGGACATCAACCCTTTTCCCTACCGCTGCTGTTGCCATCTAATAAAATTTCCTTTTTAAAAATGACATTTAAACTTGAAAATGGCTTTCCTCTTTTTTTTTCCTTTTTTTTTCCCTCTCACCTCTGCTTTCTTCTGATCAAATACATGGGAAGTTTCTTCTAATTAAATGTATCTGTGGACAGATAATCCTGTTTTGCTCAAGTGTCAATATGGTCCTTTAGCTAAACTAAGTATTTTCCCTGTCTGATATTTATCCTCCCCTGGCTGCCCCCTGGCTCCTTCCTGGAGGTATTTGAAGACTGTGATCCCATTCCCTAGCTTTTGTTTTTAATTTTTCTGGGCTCAGGTCAGGCTTTCTCAGGGTTTTGTGTCATGCCTGGGCATTTAAGGGGTTCCCATTTTGCTGCTGCTGCTCTGGACCTCGGTCCTCCTTGGTACATGCAATGCCTGGAGACAGCCACATGCCATCAGCACACGTCACTGATAAAAGCTGAAATAACATCCACCTCTGCACTAACCTTGGATCTTGCAGAATCAGAAAAACACAGAATGGTTTGGATTGGAAGGGACATCGAAGATCATCCAGTTCCAACCCCCTGCCGTGGGCAGGGACACCTTCCACTATCCCAGGTTGCTCCAAGCCCATTCCAGGAATCGGGCAGCCACAGCTTCTCTGGGCAACCTGTGCCAGTGCCTCAACATCTTCATAGTAAAGGATTTTTTTCTAATAACTAATTTAAATCTCTCCACTGTGAGTTTAAAACCATCCCCCTTTGTCCTGTCACTATCTGTCCACGTAAAAAGTTGCTCTTCCTCTTTTTTATAAACCCCATTTAAACACAAAAGGTCACAGTGAGGTTTCCCTGGAGCCTTCAGGTTGAGAAGGCCCTGGTTGTCCTCACACTGGTGGCATTTGCAGCCAGGCTCTGGTGATGCTGAGTTTGTGAGCTTTGCCCTTTTGAAATCAGGAGCCTTCCTCGCCGTGGCTTTGCTTTCACTGCACCTCCATCAACCGCCTTGTCTGGACTAACCCAGCCTTCCCCTCCTCTAACTTTCTGTGATTGTGATAAATAATTTATGTAACAGGCTGAATCAGGATTTGTTGCCTGGTATAAAGTGCACAGGCTTCTGCAAAATACGCCTTGGTCTTGCTGTTAGCCTGGAAATAGAGACATTAATATAATAAACACGTAATAGCCCTGGCTCTTCTCC
Organism: Rhagologus leucostigma; assembly: GCA_013397725.1. Lineage (NCBI taxonomy): Eukaryota > Metazoa > Chordata > Aves > Passeriformes > Rhagologus > Rhagologus leucostigma. The sequence goes on along the minus strand of VZTD01000449.1, from coordinate 94,429 downwards.
CTCCTGCAGTGACACAAATTGGGGGTGATACTTGCTCAGCAAATGCAGCTACTCAGTCGTGCCATGAGCATGACGGAGGAAGAGCCAAAGAGTCAAATCAACGAGATTTTCTGGATCTGGCAGGGAAATAAAAGCTGGTCTAGCAAGGACCAAATTCTGGCAGGTCCCTGGCAGACGCAATCTTTGAACTCACGAGCGTGGGCACGTGCTGTGGAAGAAGCTCAGTGTGCCCCTAGGACACCTGAGCAATTCCATGCTGGGGCTAAAAAAAAGCTGTTTTGATGGCAAAATTAAAAGTAACCTGTTTTTTCTGCACCTCATACTGAAAGACCCTCAAGTCATTACTGTTGTTTCCCACTCCCTTTGTCCTGCTCTGCTTTCCCCTGTTCTGTGTCCTACAGCTGCATCCCTGCGGACCTCAGACTGGAAGGATGTGGGGTGGGAAGGGCTGGAGTGGGCTGTTTTCCTGCATCCACTCCCAAGGTGATGCACTCCTGTACCTGATCCCTGTGGGTGAATGATGCCAGCAGTGCTTTGCTGCCATGGATGGCCATGTGGGTCTTGGACTGAGCCTGACACCCCGACCCAGAGGTCGTCTGTCCCATTCCAGACCCTTCTGGAGGAACCAAACTGGGATGGTGTGCCAGATCTTAAATGAATAGATGTGTATCAGTGGGAGAGGCAGTGATACAGCAGCTGGTGCACATCCTAAAAGCTCTCAGCTTCACTGGTTTTGGCACACTTGCCCCAGTGTACAAAAACCACGGAGGATTTGACCCTCCAGTTTGGGTTTTGGGTGTTTGAAGATGTGAAAACATCTTCCCTAAGGCAGCAAACCCTCCCTTTGGGGTTAGCACCTCCAACACTGCCCCGGAGCTGCCCTGGGAGGTCGTGGCATCTCCCTCTCTGGAGACATTCCAAACCCACCTGGACGCGTTCCTGTGTCACCTGCTCCAGGTGACCCTGCCTTGGAGGGTTGGACTGGGTGATCCTCAGAGGTCCCTTCCAACCCTGACAATTCTGTGATTCTGTGCTCAGTGCTGCCTTGGGGCTGGGTCCCCAGGCCAGGCCCCATCTCCCTTCTCAAGAGTCACCCACTGGGTCTCCAGACAAAACCCACAGGACTGTGTTTGCAACTCTAGGAGCATTTCCCAATCAGACTAATTGGTTATTTGCCATAAAAAAATCCACCACTGCCATTACATGGTGAACCTGCACGCAGAGGGGATGGACAGACCCAGGGAAACTCCATGACAGGCAAGTCACCTGAAATAACCCCTCGTTTGTCTGGAGTCCCAGCAGCTCCTGGAAAATGAGCTGCACGATCATCACTGCGGCATCAGCGCCTGCTGATGTAGCACTGTTAATTATAGAGCTGGGGCTCAAGCAAGCACAGCACAATTAACATCTCTTAAATGAGGCTGCAAGAGGCATGAGAGCTGCTGAGGTGTCCCAGACCTCCTCCAGGCTGGAGATGACAGCAGGATGCCACCAAGAGCTGCCCCACCATGGTGGTGGTTCCGTGGTCAGCGCACAGATTTACACCCTGCTGCTCCAAGGGTGATGTTTGGGCTCACAGTCCAGCCTTTAATGCTGGAGCAATAAACTGCAGGTGGTTTTCAGGGGAAGGCCAGATGCTCCCCATTGGCAGCTCCAGCCAGAGGGAGGGAAGGGGTGACAGTGTGACATGAAGGTTTGCAGCACCCATCCTCTGCATCATTCATTCACATTCTTTCCTGAGGCCTGGATAAAAAGCACAAGGTGCTATTTTCAGCACTGAAATGCTGGCATCTTACACCTCCCATCTCTAAATGTGCAGCCATTTGCTTCCAGAGGAAACCTTTTTCCGAAGATAAAAAGAATGCATATTTTGACCAGAGTAAGCAGCTATTTTCCTGCACTTCTTGGGTTTTGGAGTGTCTGGCAAGATGATGTTACCACATTAAAGTCACTCCATAGACTCCCCATCCTCAAGCTCTAGGAAACCTCCATTACCAGCAACTCTAAAGCACCTGAAATTCCTCATTAAAGGCTGGGGACGGTCCCTGTGTTCCAACATACGCCCAACACTGCCATGACCGGTACCAGCCTGGGCACCAGTTCCAGGCTGGAGTCTATGAAGGTTAAGTGGCCCTTTTTAGAAGGTCCTGTTGTCATAGAACAAAGGATAATGGTTTAAAACTAAAGGAGGGTAGATTTAGACCACTCTCTTTTTACAGTGAGGGTTAAACACTGGGACAGGTTGCCCAGAGAGGTCGTGGATACCCCATCCCTGGAAAACATTCAAGGCCACGCTGGATGGGACTGTGAACATCAGGTCTCGTTGAAGATCCTGCTCATGGCAGGGGGTTGGACTAGATGACCTTTAAAGGTCCCTTCCAACCCAAACTATTCTATGATTTTGTGATCTCTGGAAGGGCTCAGTGGGGCTTGCAGGGTCTCCTTGTGGGAGGTAGGAGCTCAAGTTCCATGCCAAGGACCTGCACCCGCTGTCAGCTGGGGTGATGGTGCAGGGGGAGTCCCATCAAGCCCCACGTGGGACACGTGGTGGTTTGGAGGACATCCATCCCCACTGCTGCAGTGAGCAGGCTCCCCAGCATCCTCCAGCTGGAGACCTGGGTCCCCACAGGGTTTTGCTGGGCATTTCAAAGGAACTCAATGCTTAGCACATTGCCACATCACATCCTTTCCCACTGCTTCCCAGTGGCTCCTGGCAGTCATGGAGCTGGTTAATGGGTTCTGCTGGAGAGTTTGATATTTAACTCGCTTCTGCAGTCAGGCAGAGGCTGGAGAGGTGACTCAACAAGGTCTCGCCCTGGTTCAGCCAGGAAAATCACATCCTGTTCTTTTAGCTGGAAAAACACTTGGCTGCAAACACATCGCATCATGTTGTACAAGGAGGCATCTGCTCCTCACCCAGGCTGGTGTCACCTCCCCTGACCCCTACGACGAAGGGGAAATTGTCACCAACCCATGGGCTCGATGCACACAACTACCCGGGCTGCTGCAGTTTCAAAGGGTGGCCCCTACGGCACTTGGAACTTCAAAAGAACTCACCCTGTTGAGAGCCTCGGGTTGGGCTCACTCCATCTCACCCCAGTGACAGGTTTGGGTTTGTGTCTGTCCACGTGTGCGATTGCACATCCCCCCTACAACTGGTTTAATGAGTCTGAGGAAACGAGCACAAAACCATCGAGCAGTACTGATTTTATGTCACTGCCAGGTTTTGCATTCAGCTTGGGAGCCAGGGAGATAAAATACAGCTCGTTTTGTTGATGCCAGTGAGGTTTAAAACTCAAGACAAATTAATTGCATCTGTATTTTTTGATCGTTGAAGGCAATTTCGTGAAGCATTTGTTAAAGATGCCACTTAAGGAGGAATTTCCTAACTGCACGAGTTAATAACTTTAAAACTGCTACTCAGGCTCTCTGCAAATGGGGCTTTGTGCTGCAAATCTCTTTGAGGCTCGTAATTCAATCCTATTTAAAAGCAAATTTTCTTAGATTTAGAGCAATGAATATTTAAATACTACCAGTTGAACAATTTTCAATTTTGAGATCATTTCAAAGCCAGGAGAGTTTATAGCATTCGGCTACTCCGACACGCTTCAGCGTCTGAATTGATCTGAACCGTAGCTGACTCTTAAGCAGCTTAAACAGCTATAAAGGGTTAGAGTAGTTTAAAGAGTTAGCAGAATAAAGTGTATAGCAGAGTAAAGCAGAATATCGTGTTTTCAGGGCTTTGGTTAAAGAAATGAGAGTTCACAGGCTGTCAAGCCGAGCAGCTCCAGATGAAGGACCTGACAATCTTCACTGGAAAGGCTCCTTGAAGCACTCGGCATGTTCTCTGCCTTCAAACCTTGTCTGGTTTATTTTTTTCTGAGAAAAAATAAAGAAGAAAAAGGAAATGAAAGTAGCATGTTGAACATTGACACAACATGAAGAACATAGGCAAAATGTTTGGGAAATGCTGTGAAGGTGGGTTTGCACTGACAACAGCCTTGTTTCTGCTCCCTGTATTTGACACTTCTTCAGTACAAACCACTTCAAAACACAGTAATGCTCTGAAAAGTGGCAAAGAAAAAAATGCATGAGCTTTGCTGTGCTCATGTTTAGCCCCTCCAATGTCAGATACATGCAAATTAAAAACCTAAAGATGCCACTTTTAAAAACTCTGTTGTGAGCCCAAGCCGGATCTGCACAAGCTTTTGGCCGGGGTGATTATTTCAGATGGGAAAGCAGACAAGGGGAGAAGGAGGTTTTGTTCGTCTTTTTTTTTTTTGTAAGAGATATTTATGCCAGTCCTAGCCATAGAAAATGGCCTCTGTGTCCATTATAATTTATTCCTTTTGACTAAAAGCCATGCATATTCCAGTATAGTTGCTCCATCTGTGCTGTTAATGCTGGACTGTGCAAAAAACCATTCAGGCTTTGTTGGATACAAAAGAGAGCTGAGGCAAGAGGGAAGACCCCTTAGCTTGGCATATCACAGATGGAGGAACGTGAGGGATCTGTTTCCAGGTGTTTCTCTAACTGCACTGGCATCAGGACAGCACCTGTGCTGGCACAAGCCTCCCACACCGGTGCTACAAAAGCAAGATGAGAAATAGTGCAGCTGAGGTGAGCTGCAAAGGCTCTGCCATGGCTGTCTCTGCTGCAGTTGCTTTACATCAGCCTGAGGGTTACAGGAACGGGACGGGGCTGCTGTACCAGGCTGCCCCATGTCCCAGTCCCCAGTGGTCCCATCCCTGGCTCCAGAAGCAGATTTTGGGGAAAGGCATAATCACAGGTAATGTCATTCCCTCTGCAAACCCTCCTGTCTCAGACTGTTTGTGGCTTGGGGAGATCCTGCAGCTCCAGGAGTCTCTGGGTGCTGGGTGACTCTCTGTGGGTTTCTCTCCTGTGACCACCCAGGGTCCTCCGGAGAAAGAAGGACAGCCTTTGCCATCCAAAGCTTCCGTGCCAGACCTTGTACCAAACACTGGCTGGTTTGTCTGTTTTGAGCCTGGCAACCCCAGCTGATGCCCTTATCTCTCTATTTATTTATTTTTATTTGTCAGTGGCTGGAGCACTGAACAGCCTGTCCTCTCCCAGTTCCATAAGCCTCACCATGTTTCCACCCATCTCTTTTCAAGGACAAGAAGCCCTGACCTACTCATGTTTGATCTTCCCTGCATCCCTTTGAACTTCTTCCCTTCTGCCCAAGGTGGGCTGCGATGATGGGTGAGGCAGGGCTACTTCCACATCAGGATTATATCCTGACAGCATTATTGCTGCAGAAGAAAATGCCAGCCCTGACCAAATATCCCCTCTGAGGCTATTGCAGGGTTTTTGTCAGGGATGGGATATTTAGCATCACCACGGCAGGATCCAGGCAATCACTCAACTGGAAAAATAACTCAGGTGCTGTGTAATGAGATCTGACAGAAATGTAGCAGTAAATGATTTAATTACTCAGCCTGTTTCAGTGATGGTGCCAAGATGGATGCAGCAGTGCTGGGTCCCTGCTGCTGACAGTAACTTCCTCCCGTAGCCCAGCAGCATGCCTGGGGCAAGCCTGTGGCTTGTGACCTCCCACCTCACCATAAATATACTCCAGAATTGAATTGTACTATTTAGAGGGAGTTTATTAGTGGTATAGGTGATGTGTGTGTATGTACACATTGAATTATGCCTTACACTGAAGGGCCCAGCAATCCTATTTCTCCTTCAGTCACCTCCCTAAGCACCTTTTCCTTTCCACTCCCAAACTCATTCCGTCTTATCTCCATTCCATCTTATCTCCATTCCATCTTATCTCCACACCCTCTTAAAACCTTTTTATTCTGACAAGAATGTCTCTGACCATGACTGTAATATTCCCACCAGTTCCTACTTCTTCCAGTGTCTCTGTAGATGTACACGAAAGCCTGGGTTGGTTTTTTTCAGAGCAGGCACTCAGCACTTCCAGGAATTGTATGTCTTCAACAACAGCAATGTGTGTGTTGTTTTAAAAGCATCCCGGCCTTGCTTTAATACTGGGTGTCCTGGGACATATTTCTCCATGGCTTTGGGCTCTAGGTTAGGGTTGGATCACCAGGATGTGCTGATCTGGCAGGATTTTTTACCCCCTCCAAAGCTGGCAAGTGGCAGATCCCCTTTTTCCCCACAGCACTTTGCAAGGATATTTCCAAGTAAATAACTTCTGCATCACCAGCATCAGGAATTTTCCTGCATCACCCGGGGTTTCTGGCTTGTGGAGCAGCTCCTGGGACAAACCACCAAAAACTTCCCACCTGACAGAAGGCACCATCTGGTTTCATCATCCTTAAAGCTTTCCAGGAAGCTCCGACTCAGGAATTCACGTTCCACTTCCCTCACCCTGTTCACCGCCCTGGGCTTCCCAGCAGTGGTCAGGCTTGGGAGCTGGAGACGTCATCACAGAAATGAGTCGGAAAATGCACGATTTGTGGGGGGAATTCCTTATGACGGGTCTTTCTGCTGTGGTTTTGCAAGCAGATCAGCTCCAGCTTGGCTGGAGCGATTCACAGCGTCTTTCCAAAGGGTTTTCGCCCTCTGGAGGCTGACATTAGCAAAGCAAATGCAAAATTTAAAAAGAAAAAAAGACTCAATCCTTACATTTTCAGAAATTCAGCCCCCATGAGAATAAATTGGCGAGGAGCTGGTGAGCTCCAAAGTGCTTATACTGAAAAGCTGGGCACAGACTCATAGCAATAGCAGAATCACAGAATGGTTTGTGTTTGGAAGGGGCCTTAAAGCTCATCCAGTCCAACCCCCTGCCATGGGCAGGGACACCTTCCACTATTCCAGGTTGCCCCGTCCAACCTGGCCTTGGACACTTCCAGGGATGGGGCAGCCACAGCTTCTCTGGGCACCCTGTGCCAGGGCCTCACCACCCTCACAGGGAAGAATTTCTTCCTAATATATAATCTAAATATCTCCTTGTTTAGCTTAAAACCATCTCCCCTGGTCCTATCATTATCTGCCCCTGTAAAGTCATTCTCCCTCTTTTTCATAAGCCCACTTTAGACTCTGGAAGGGGAAACAAGGTGACACTGAAAACATAAGGTCAGGCTTGTTTTGCACTAGGCTTGGTTTAGCAGCATCTACTTATCTGTCTGACTTTATTTCCCTGCGTCTTTCTGCCATGACTTCATCCCAGTTCCCTAAGGACCGTGATAGCCTGTGAGCACCTCCTGTTCCTATGGATTTTTCTTGTCAGCCTCTTTATATCCTCTGTCAAGCTGCACAGAGCTCAGGCTCACGAGTCTCGGGAGAACACAGAGAGGGCTGTGCACGGAGGCACAATGCCAGGAACATGCCCGATGGAGGCTGTTGTCCAGGCACGGGTGATGTGATTCAGTGAGCTGGAGGCAGAGACAGAACATCCCCTCCCAAGCCTGTTCCCATGCAGGACACCCTGTATTTTGTGTTTGCTCTCTTCCAGCCAGCCCAGGTCCCTGCATATCTGCCAAAACAACAGCTGGAAGCCAGATGTGTGAACAATAGCTAGCACCTAGATCCTACCAGAGACAGGAACTCCCATGGGTGCTGGCACATGTTAGGAGCCTATATAGGAATGATGCTCGTAAACATATTTTTGGACAGGATCTTTTTGTCTAGAACACAATTGAAGGACAAACATTTTAGCTGGGGACAAACTTTTTATCTGTGTGTGTTGGAATAGGACACAGGGTGATGGTTTTAAACTGAAGGAGGATTGATTTAAATTAGGTAGGAGTGCTTTACAGTGATTATGGTGGAACACTGGCACAGATTGCCAGAGAAGCTGTGGATGCCCCGTCCCTGGAGGTATTCAAGGCCAGGTTGGACTGGGCTCTGAGCAAACTGATGTAGTTGAAGACGTCCCTGTTCATTGCAGGGACCTTGGACAAAATGATCTTTAAGTGTCCCTTCCAACCTTCCAACCTAAACCATTCTGTAATTCTATAACACAAAGCACATAGCAGATGTGAGGGCCACCAAGGATAGTCAGATTTCCACGGCCTCAGAAGCCTTTGCCCTTTGCTCCTGACACCTACTGTCTGTTCACCTGTAAGAAGGAATTGCCCACCTGTGATCTGTACACCTCAAGAGTTCAGAAAGTTCCCATATTCCACCAATATGTCACAGTTCTACACCACCACCCATGGCTGGGAGAAAAGGTGTGCAACACCATGAAGCAGCACCCTCTTACCCTGCTCATCTTAATTCCCAGTCTCAACAAGGTGTCCACCTCCACCTCAGCAACATTCAGCATTTCTGCATGGGGTCAGCTCCATCCCAAAGGGCTGGAGGGAAAGGCACACGTCTTTTCCAAGGGGAAAACCAGAGATTGAGGGAGAACAAAGTTCAGATGGGAGGGGGGATCATAAGGAAAACCTAGATAGGATTTTCCACATTCTTGATCCTTGATCCACGGAAGTCACAAAGGTTTATCCAGTGCCAACTGTCCAGTCCAACAGACCAGGCTTGGGTTGGCAATTAACTTCTCCACGGGACTAATTTGACTTCCCATTCCTGAGCTGGTGGAAGTTCTGCACTGCTGCCAGTACAAGGTCCACAGGTCACTCAGTCACCCAGAGGCTGCTCTGGGCCAAGAGCTCATCACTGTCCGGGCCACCACTAGCCACCATGGCTCCTTGGGGCCGTGCAAGCCTGTGCAGGGCTTGGCTCAACAGGCTTTTATGTTTCTTGGTCCTTCAGCACCTGAACTCACACAGCCAAGAGTTCAACACTCTGGGTCTTCCTACAGGACTTGAGGAGATGTTCTTCAGCCTCCAAGCGAGACTCTTCCCATGCTTGGATAGACCTGAACTTGGGAAAAAGCACTCTACAAGGCTAACCACAAGAAAAAAAAATTCACTTGCAGCTCCCTCTGTCTCAATAAAAAAGCAAGACCATATCCTACCGAGCATTATTGGGGTTGTTCTGTCCTGATTCCCATCTTAGGGGGTTTGAGGGCAGTTTTGGCAGGTTGGCTCCCTGGGTGTGGCAGTGGTTGTGGCAGCGAGCTGAGAGAAGAGATTCCCCCTTATTTTCAAGGCTATTCTATTGTTTCCATGAACCAAGTAGATTTTAGCAAAAGAGAGGGACATGTCACCACACAGCAGTGGGACAAAGCTGGGACAGGAGACATTTGTCATAAAATCCCCAGCAGTTCTGGGTACCACAGACAACATCAAGAGCAGGACAACGTAAGTTTATTGCACTGCCTGCGCAGCCCAGCACCTCCTCATGCCAGAAACACCATTCCCAGCTCCTGGAGGCAGGAAAATGCTCAATAATTTAAAACTGTGCTCTAGAACAGAGGTAAACACACTTTGGTGGAGGAGTGGAGGTAGATGCATTCCAGTGCTGGGGTACACCTGGTGTGTGCTGAGGTTGTCACATCGAAGCAGAAGCCAGCAGGGCACTGTCACAGAGTGTGGTGAGAGGGGACAGTCACAGGGGTGTGATCACTGCTGCAGATTTGGGGTCGGCTTTGCCAGTGCTTTGCTGGGAGCCCAGGAAGGCGCCAGTGATGTTTTGTATTCTGTCTGCAGGGCTGGGATTTGTACAGCTGAGCAAGTTTTAATGTGATGTTTTCCGAGGCAAGAGACGTGGAAGCCTAAAGTGCAGCTATTACAAAACTCCAGTCCAAGCAGTGGCACACTTTAAATAAGCAATAAAGATGCAAGAGCAAGTCAGTACCAAATAGCAATTCCACTGTAAGATCACAGAGCCATGACCAGGCACAACCTGATTTTTTATGCATGTTAAAGTAATTGGAAATGTGCCTTGTGCTTTTTCTTCATCTTATTAAAGGACTTGCTGCTATGAGGACATATGGGGTCATTGTCAATGTTTTTAGCAGTCTGCACAATTTCTTGGCTGGGGTTCACATTGTTCCAGTAAACAGTTACCTGGTTGTTTACTGGAAAAGCTGGGATTCCAGACCTTCTTTAGAAGATGATTTAATCATCTTACGCACCATTTTGCACTTGGATAAGCAGGTCAGCAGCCAAGGCTCGAGCCAACAACAGGATCTGCCGTGGCCTTACCTCCTGCCTTGAGCAGCACTGGTATTCAGGAGCAAGGAACCCAAGGAGTGCACACACATGGCTGGGTTTCTGCAGCTCTAGCATGTTTCCTCATGCCTGATGTGCACATGCCATATTAGCAAAATGTGAACATTTGACTCAGCCTGGCCTGAACTGAACATGAGTTAGAGGCCCAGCAAGTAAACAAACCCATAAGTCATCCTCCAGCCGGGCTGCCAAGAGGCTCTTCAATACCCAGGCAGAATTCAATGGGTGCCACTCTGCCAGATTGTGTCTGCAGCCTGCCGCTAATGGGGAAAAATCATCGCCGTCGAGCTCTCCTTTGGTTCATCTCAGCACACATAGACAGCTGATCCTGCTAATTCCCAGCTGGCCCAGCCACAGGAGAAGGAAAGGGAAGCTCACTTCAGACACAGCAGCACAACTCTGCCTTGCTCAGCCTGTGGTGACTCACGAGGCAGAATTGCCCCATCTCAGCGTGACATCCACGGGTGACACCAGACACAGACATGCCATGTGATGTCCAGCACATTTCAGGAAGCAGCTGGTGCCTCCCCTTAGCCCCAGAAAGTGACTTTTGGCACGGTCATGCTGAGCACTGTGTAGTGCCTGGTCGAGTCATCACCCACCGAGTAGTCATGTGTGTATCTGTGAATGATAACTGTAATCAAACAGGTGGGAAGTTCTCAGCTGTAAAGTTCTTTGCCCGTGGAAGAAGAAGAGGAATCAGGCCCGTGTGAGAAATTAAATCCAAAACCAGGAGGATGAAACAATATTTCTCCCTATTTCTAAGCTGTCTCTGACCTATCACTGTTTTACAGCTGTCCCTACGTGTCCACTGTGAAAGCTGAGTGAAGACTGCTGCTTTCCTGGGACCATGGAGTTATAGAATGGTTTGAGTTGGAAGGGACCTTAAAGACCATCTAGTTCCAACTCCCCTGCCATGGGCAGGGAACAGCTACCCCAGCTGTCATCACCCCTTGGCTGGGAGCTGCAAAAGTCAATACAGTTGGGTAAATGCGATGTTTTTGGGAATATTTTACCCATACCTGCCATCCTGCAGAGCCTCTGTACATCACGTGTTCTGTTTGTCTGTCCCATGAGCGGGGCATATATGGCACATCCCACTGCTTGAGAAAGAACAGGGACAGGAGGAAAATGGCATACCAAGGGTAGAAAGAGTGATGGTGAAGAAAAGAAAAATATGAAAGAAACTATGAAATATGGGAGCAATAAAAGAGAATCTCTGTACAAAGCCGCAGCAGAGCTCAACAAGATGATGGCACATGTCCCTCTGGGTTCATTAAACACTAATAGGATTTGTGAGAAGGATTTGTCACGCTCTCAGGAGTATTTAGGAAAGCTGAAAAATAATCTGGAAAAAATCTTACACCCTATAAACATCTATCCTTCCTAATGAACACTTAATGCTTGTTAAGAGTGATGGAAGTAAAAGGAGCCAAGTGGGAGGCGAGCAGGCTCCAGTTTGAGATGAAGCCCCTGAGGTGTATGAGAACCTGGAGTCCTTGGCTCACACAGGTATTTAGGGCTGTGCAAGGTACCCTGAGCATCCCTCCCGGCCCCCAGCCACCACTTGGTGGCTACTGATGCCCCACAAGTCAAACCTGGAGCTCATATCTCTGTCTCTGATGCCCATGAAGCACCTCAAAAATGCTTGAGAGCTTCAGTAAAAAAAAGCAACCAAGCTTCCATGGGCTTTTTTGTATCAGTGCTGAAAATCATGGGCCAGGCTCAAGGCAAGAAAGGTCACATCCAGTTGCAAGGAATGCCACAACAAGAACGGACCCAAATCCTGCACTGTAGCAGGGACAGGCTAAAACAGCTGCTGAGAATCCAGGAGTGCTCACCCTTGCTTGGGTGATGAAACACCAGGCAAGAACCTACTGGAAATCAGCTCTACCACCAAAGCCAGCACTAGGGACACTGGAGTGGTTGCTGTTGCACCCTGGCTCCCCCACAGAGTTAAGCTCTTCAAGGTTTTCTTCATTTCTTCTGGGCTTTAGGAGTCCTAAATACAAACCAATTAAGTAATGCCTGATGCATTTTCAATGCCCCAAACAAAACCACTCTGAAAATCCCCAGCTTTGAACACGAGGTGGCAGGCTGGCCCCAAGATGGGGAGCAGCCAAAGCAGCTGAAATGGCCAGAAGTGGTCCTTAGTCACCAGAGAAAGGTGGTGACACGGAAGCTCGGCTCCTTCTTGTCACCTCTCAGAGACGGAGAAAGGGCACAAGGTTCCTGTGGGGCTTGGAGTGACTTACGGGGAGGAGTATGAGGTGAATGATCACATACTGTGAAAAAGATGTGAAAAGAGCTTGCCAAAAACCACCTCCAGCTTGGGAGAAGGATGACTGAGGAGAGGTGCCTCCGGTCTGGTCGTGGGGATGGTGGGATGCTGCCTGGAAATTAGGTACTGGCAGCACCCTCAGCTCACCGGTGGTTTGGCTCCCAGGGGCTTGGGGTCAGACTGGAGACAGCACAGCCGAGAGCTGATCCCATTATTCGGACCTGCCTCACATATAGGGGTGTCCAATGGGACAAGAGGAAACAGCCTCAAGTTATACCAAGGCAGGTTTAGACTGGATATCAGGAAAAAAATTTCTGCAGAGAAAGGGTGGTCAGGCATTAGAACAAGCTACCCAGGGAAGTGGTGGAATCAGCGTCCCTGGAAATAGTCAAAAGGCATGAGGATGTGGTGCTTAGGGACGTGGTTTAGTGGTGGTCTTGGCAGTGCTGGGCTAGTGGTTGGACTTTGTGATGTTAGAGATCTTTTTCAACTGTAATGATTCTATGGATTTGTCTGGTGACCACTGGGCTGTTTCTAAGCCTGATTACCCTGGCCCTGACCCCGACTCTGACCCTGACCCTGACTCTGACCCTGACCCTGCCATGCAAGCTGACTGTGCAGCTTGACCTCGGACCTACCTCATCACCTCAGTTTGCCTGAGGACTTGGACTCTTGACTGAACCTGGCCGCTATCTTCAAACCTGCACCAAACGTGCACCAAACCTGCACCAGCCACTTTGGCAGGGGAGAAATGAGGGCCAGGGTGCTCCCCACTAGCTTCTGGTGCAGGACTGCAGAGCCCACACGGAACACAGAGCTCCCAGAGGAGCAGAAGCTTCCCATGGCTTGTGGGGGTCCTTGTCCTGCAGTTTATTCACAGGGCAATTTAGATTATATTGCAAGGAGTGCAAGCACGGTGGGACTGTAGAAAGAGCAGTCTAATCCACCCAGCCTCACATCATCCGTAGCTGCTGGCACTAGGAGCCCAGACTGCTGCCTTTGACACTGGTGTTGGCACCTGAACACACCGCACTAATGGCTTGATGCTCCTCCGCCCTCTTGCCAGCTGAGAGCATCCCCAGTTCATTAGGTCGATTTGCATACAGTGAGGTCGTTAAGAAGTGCCAGGCACACGAGTGAAACATCATGAAAGCTTCACGGGAGGGAACAATCCAAGGAAATCCCAGTGCTCAAGCTCCAGTTTGCCTCAACAGAGGGGAATTCAATTAAAGGCTGATTTGATTTTTGTAGCTCAGAGAAAAGCCAGCTGACTGGGTGTTGGACACATTTTTGGCTCTGCATCAGCCATAAATACCAAGAATTGCTTTAAGCAAGCTCGAACAAATACACTGGGCCAAGCCCATCCCTGGCTGCCAGCTGCGGACTCAGGGTGGGCAGCAGAGGCAGAACTGCCCCTGGCTGATGGAGGACTGATGCGTGACTGCTCGCAGGGGTTGCCTTTCCCTCTGTGGGAGGAGACCGCAGATTTTAGCTGTTGCATCTGTCCTTTCCTCCACTGCAGCTCATGCCCTCCAGCCCCTGCACACTGTGTGAGTGCTCACAGACCTGCGCAGCTCATCGCACTAGAAACCCACCTTCCCACTTCCAGAGCTTTTGATCTCGCAGCTGCCTCTCTGAGGGCACTGAGATAAGGACAGTCACCAGTTAAGATCAAGCTTTGCAGAAGTGATTAGGTATCCTGTGTTACTCAAAAATCTTCCTGTTAACATTTTCCTTTTCTTCCTTTGAAAACCCACTGTTTGTTAAATCAACTGATTCATCCTTTGCCAGCGCACCAGTGCCCAGTTTGGTTTCCTTCTCCCAGGTTTCTGGCTGGGATGACTCAAGATGGGTGGTTTCTTAGTGATCCACCCCATGTGAGCCCACCTCTGGTGGGTACCTATTAAATTCTATTAACTGCTGGCTGCCCTAAAGCCTGGGGAACTCGCCCTCCCTGTGAGTGCACAGGGAATTTTAGCTCTTGCATGCCAAGAGCTGCTGCGCTCATGAAATTAATGAGAACTTTGCTCCCTGGAAACAAGAGCTGCTGCACAGCTGTGCTGCTGCATAAACACAAATCAGCTCATGCGACTCCCACGTGCACCTTGTCTATCCCCAGGGTCCCTCTGTGCCCGAAAGTGCTCGTGGACTTGCAGCACCGGGAAAACTCCAGTTCCTGCTCACACTGGGAACAGAAGTGCTGCATGCAGCTTCCCAGGGGCAGGATGAGACCTGGAGGCACAGCCAGAGCTGCTGCTTGCTCGCTACAGGTAGCACAGGGCACATGGAGCAGCCCTGGGAAGCAGGGAGCAAGTTTCGCTCAGAGACCGGCACGAATGAGATGTTCATTAATTCCCTCACTACTTCCCATGTGCACGGGGAGTTAGAGGGTCCTTCTTGAAGGAAAACGCATTTGCAGTACAAAGAAATCCCCTGGGTTGACAGCACGGAGCAATTTCTCATTTGCTCAGGGAGCAAAATGGAATTGCACAGCTCCCAAAGGGAGGAATGAACTGATTTAAAAGGATTTGTCTTTCACATCTAAAGAAAGTCATTGGAGCTGTGCCTGAGGTCCCATGAGAAGTATCTATGCAAACATCTTGCTTGTCTGAATAAAAAAAAGACTTCTTGGTAGTGTTATAAATAAAAATGGGGAATTCGTGCCCAAATATGTAATATCGAAATATGTACTAAAGTTAAGTTGTAACCAATATTAAAACGAACAGAACTTGCCCAAGGAAAATTGTAACCTCGACCGGAAACTGATTTGCATCCCGAAAACAGAGCTACAGAGAATGACGGCCCATCAGGAAAGAATAAAACTGGCTACTGATATTAACATTTTCAAGGAGAACTTCCCTTAACTATCTACGAAAATCCCCCTCCCAGCTCAGGTGTTAACGACCGGATCGGGAACCAAG
This sequence comes from Rhagologus leucostigma, assembly GCA_013397725.1. Lineage (NCBI taxonomy): Eukaryota > Metazoa > Chordata > Aves > Passeriformes > Rhagologus > Rhagologus leucostigma. The sequence goes on along the minus strand of VZTD01000449.1, from coordinate 79,157 downwards.
ATATGGAACATCATGGGCCATCAGATAACATCCTCTGGTGATGGGACATTAATCAAGAACAGGATACGTTTTGTCCACCTCAGTTTCATGAATGGCGTACTTCATAAATACGCTGATTGACTAAAATAATACCCAAGATCCGGACTTTATGGGAAAAACTGTATAAAAACAAGCTGTTGGAAATAGTTGTTGTGAACAGAGGGAGGTCTGATGCGATAGAGGTCAGATCTGTGTTCACCCAGTGCCAATCCCGGGCTTGTCACTGTCTCCTTTTCAATTGTGGCATTGCGTGTTCGAACTCTCGGACACGAAATAAACTTCATACTTGTTTTAATTTTAATTGGGCGTACTTATTTATAACAGTAGGACTGGGCAAAATTCCTCTCTAAATGTAGTATTTAAATGGGAAGGTACGAATTTTCTGCTGAAACCACCCAAACAGGAAAATTCATGTGGGTGACTCCATTTGACTTTATTTCCTCTCCTCTACGTGACACATGGGGGCTTGAATAATCTCTTCTCCTCACACTCTTAACCACGTCCCTTTCTTGTTCCTGACCTGTGGCATCTTGACCAGTTCCTCCACCTGCCACTCTGCTTCATCCTGCCACACTGGCTACAAACCAGCTCAGGAAACATCCACGAGGTTGCCTGCCAGCTCCGTGGGCTGAATCCACTGCTTCCGCAGGGCGTCCTCTGGGTGCCAGGGAAAGGGAAGCCAAAGCGAGCAAGAGCAGCCAGGCTCACTTAGAGCAGTGATGACCTGCTAGGGCAGCTTGACTGTAGCATGCCACGCAGTCCTGCTGGGGCTTATGCCAGCTAAAAGCTCATCTTAAAACTGGAACAGGGGTCCAGGAAGGACTGACTGAGCGGTGATTGTGCTGTTTGGAAGAGCTGTGTCTCCCAAGGACTTTGAATACTGTTGGTAACTTAGTGCTCCCAGTGCCTTAGTTCTCCCAATTAGGAAGGACGGCTGGAGTTGCCTGGCAAATTTTGAGCCTGGTACAAAACTCGCAAGATTTCTGCAGTAGTTCTAACATAAAAGTAGTCAGACAGGCTCTTGCTAGACAACTACAGCTAAACCTATCATTTTCAATGCTTGGCAAAGACTGAACTTTAGTATTAAGTAAATACTCCATTCTTGGAAACATTTCCCTTTAAAACAAGCAGGCTGGATGAAAGGCTTCCCTGACACTCCCTACCACAAAAAAAAAAAAAGGCAAGATTTATTTTCTTGCTCAGCCAGCAGTGCTGCTGGACACCCATACCTCAGGTTTTCCTTCCTGCTTCTATCCTGTCTGCTTATCAGAGAGCATCACCTGTTTACTCAAGACAAGACAAACAGAGTTTGCTCATCTGAAGCCTCTCCGAAACATCCTATGAGCATCCTTTGTGATGGTGACTGGTGACTGTCCCACCTGACCTTGATTTTTGGGCATGGAAATGGACTTTGTGGCCATGTGTGCACAGACCGGTGCTGCCCAGATGAATAAGCACTGGTTGATAGTGCTGTGTGGTCCTTGGCAGGACTAAAGCCCACCAGCAGCGAGGGGCTCTGGTCCGAGCCTACAGTGTGCTGAGCCAGGTGGTGTGCAGGGGACACAGGAAAAGGAGAGAGAGCAGGGGATGTGCCACATCCATCCAACAATGTCCCCCTAAACCACATCCCCTTCACCTGCTGCCACCGGCACAGCCTCAGCCCCGTGAGACCCTTCAGAGGGGTGCCAGGGGACAGAATGTATCCTCTGCATTCCTCCCTGGGGTTAGGACAGGGACAGTGCTTTCAAGTGCGGACCAGTCCCAATAAATTTATCTTGCCAGCTTCCCTTTCGTAACAGGAAGGATAGCGGGCAAACAATAAATGCAGGAAATGTGCAACTGACCCAGGCAAAGGTAGAAGGTTTGCTCTGGATCAGCCTTGTGTGCAGATGGGAACAAGGAGAAAAGCCAGTGCTGAGAGCTCGTGAGTCTTCTGCACGGACATTTTTTAGCTAAGAAATGTTACTTTATCACAAATGAAGCGTTGTGGAAATGTGCCTGACTCCACAAAACTATGGATGGAACACTGACAGCAATACACGTGCTAGAAACCAGCTGGAAAAGATGAGACAAACCATCCACACCCTTGGATAAGGCTCTGTTTCAATCCCAGTATAATTTATCAGATAATTAAAGGGGGTTTTTATTTCAAAATATTTTTCTTATATTTCCTTCTCTTAGAGACCCTATTAGAGATTCTCATTTAAGGTTCCAGAGCAGGATACATGTTTTATAATATGTGATGAATTTCAGCTGGAGGGAAAATCCAGCTTTCAACCACCTCTAATCTCAACTATCTTCAGTCTCCATTCCCCAGTCCTTCAGACAGATTGGACACCCAAAAAATAGGGCTGAGAGAGAGCCTATGATGTATCAGCCCTTCCATAAGGATCAGCATGTTCAGTGATGTGGGATTGAGGAGGAAGAGTCCCAGAGGAGCAGCTGTCCTTGCCAGTCCACAGGTCTAATAGTCCTCTTCATCCACCCTTGTCAACAAAGAATTTATATTGGTGCCAATGAAGTTTTGTTGGTGCAAAAGTGGAGTGAGAGAAAATTCAAGCTAAATATTTCTGTCCTTTCTGTTCAGCTGGGACCAGTAAGAAGGTCAAACCTATGCTCAATGTCAGCTGAGTTTGCTGAATGCCCCCTGTAATCTAAGACTGGGGTTTATTTTCATGTACACAGTCCACTGTTGATATTTTTAATCCATTTCTGTGCTAACCATTCAGAAAGAACCACATTTGTGTTGCACTAAGAAAAGGGCCAGGTGTGTTGGTTAATAAACACACAGACCTTTTTAATCCATAAAGGGCATTTTCAGGATGCATTAACCTGATTGTTTGGTATCGCCCTGTCCTGTGTTCCTCTTTCTCTCTTTGAGGGGTTTTTGGGATGTGCAGTGAAAGTTTTCTGTCCAGATATGTTCTGTACTGAGCCACAACCCCACAGGCTTTCCAGTCATTTCTAGAAGTGAGATCTGAAAGGCTATTGGGGGAAAACAAGTCTGGAAGATGCAGCCCAAGATATTTGGCTTGGCCAGGATCAGTCTGTAATCCACATAAATGCCTCCCTGCATGGATGACATCTGGATCTGGTGGAGCTCCTCAGGAAGGGACTCTCAAAAACCTGCAAAGCTGAACACAGATTTATCCAAATAAGTACAGAGCAGACAGAGGTGTCTGTAGGCTTGGACAATGGCTGACCAAGACTTCCAGAGTAGTCAAGAGGGGTATTATTAATAAGGGATACAGAACCTGGCACTGGAAGTGACAATTAAGTACTGACATCCCTACGGGCACTTATTTTTGGCCAGGGAATTGTTTCTTTTGAAAAGTCCAAGCACATTCCAGCCAAAGCGGTTGTTGGACAGAGCGCCTCACCCCCATACCTGTTTTACCTCAGAAATACCAATACAGAGCAGTTCCAGAAGATCCAAGGGATGTGAATGAGTCTGTACTACCATCGTTATCTGGCCCAAACCCTTTCAGGTTCTGCTTCAGCAACCCCTACATCAGCTCTGCAGGGGTGGCAGAGATGCCAAGCTAAGGGATCAGACTGGTGTGACTCCACACCACAGAGGTGTTTTTGGTATTAGCAAATAGAGAAAGGCCAATCAAAACCCAAACTTTGGTCTCAGATCTGGGGAACCGAGTTGCAAATCAGGGTTGTGCCTGGCATTTGATCCCTTTGGGATTTACTCCTTCGTGCTCTAACACTGAGATGAGTGTTTTCCTTGCTAAGAAATTTTATGGGGGCTGTTCTGATCCGTCTTTCCCCATTGGTCACTCTCATTTTATTTTTCTCCTTTTCATCACAGATAGCATGGCAAACTGAAGCCATTAGTGCAATCGAGGTCCCCACCAGGGGAAAAGCCTCTAAGTGGGGCTGCTGGCAGAAGGATCCCATACCTAGCAAAGCATAAGTGATTTGGTACTCAAATACCTGTTCTACAGCACTTTGCTCTTCCTTCAACTGGATCTGTGCCCCAAGGCAACCAGTCCCTCTCGTGCGTAATGGCAAGACAAGACACAGAACTGAGGGCAAAGTGTTATGGTAGGAGCAGATGCTCAGAAATGAGGTGCTGCCTCTTGAGATGTTTGGTTTGGGTAATGTTGAGTTTTTCCATATAACTGCATCTCTAAGCACTGAAATATTCTCAGTAGTCATTCCCTATAGATTCAGATGTCTAAGGACAACTGTCATGGCTCTGAGAACACTAATTTTGCAAGCTCTTTATTCCTCTGAGGCTTCCCTCTGCCCAAGGTCAGCTCTGCAAGGGTGCAGCTGTGTAACCAGGGATCACACTGCTGGGAAGACAGCCAAGGTGTGAGAGTGATCTGGGAGACACCTCACTGGGAACACTGCCTAGGCTCGGAGCCGCATTTATATTCTCCTTGGCCAAGCCACATTGTGTGTCTACATCTGCCCAGTTTTACACCCTGCTAATCCCAACATGGATTTGCTGATGTGACCTCCCAGCTTCACCTTGGACCTGCAGCTTTGCTATGGGCTCGTTTGGGGTGGGACTGATGCCTAACCCAGTCAGCAGAGCTGCTCTGCTTTCCTTGTCTGGATGCCACTGGGCTGTGCCCATCAGTGAGGGCACAGCTCCTGCCATGAGGAGCAGCCAGCTTCTTCTGCTCCCTGGCATTGGGTCACTCCTTTCCCTGTGGGTTAAGCATCCACACAGGCTGCTGAAATCCAAGTTCTAGGCCTCTCAGAAAATGCCTTTTTGTTTGTTTTCCTGGGAAATTCTCAGTGGAGTTTTCCTGGGAAACATGCTGTTGCAAGTCAATAAGGAGCGGTACTGGAGATTCCATCCCAATGGAAAGCACTTGAAGGTTCAGGGTAACATACTGTCTAGCATTTGGGATATCTGTTGGTGGTTCTGATCTGGAGTAGAATTCAGTTCCTTTTGACCCATCTATCTTGAGTAAAAATCAGCAAACGGAACTGATGAACATCACAGATCAGGCACAAAGCAAAGTCTCTTGATGGAAATTTATCCAACACAAACATGCTGGTGCAAAAATTCTACCAGGTGGTCCCCTCTTGGGAGGAGTGGGAGTGGCTTTTGTCAGCATTCTCTTGATAAGCAACTAAATTGTATCAGATTCCTTCCACTCTACCAAGAAAATAAACTTTACCCTTCCTTATTGCTCTTACAGGGTAGAGTTTCCTCATTTCACAGGGCTATAAGCAAACAAGGAAGTCTCTGTTAGAAGATGGGAATTCAGGTGAACTGCCTTTTCACCTCCAGTAACACTGATAAAAATCTGCCTAAATGCTCCTCCAGTGGAGCCAGGGTCCCTTTACCTGCTGCTCTGGCTTCAGGCTCATTGCTGTGCCCCACATTCTGGTTACTGGCCTGGGCATCTCTCTCCAGAGTCCTCAGGGTGCAGGAGCATTTGGGACTCTTTAGCAACCTCACACCTGCTTAGCATAGAACTGTGAAAAGAAAAAGTTGTTTTATGACCTATAGAAGTAAGGAATTTTTCCCCAGCTTTCTATCCAACACCTTCTACTGCAAGATCTTGGAGTCCCACCACATTCCCTATAACACTCACTGTAGCAACAGTCAAGCCCCCTCACCTTCCCTAGACTCTGCTCTAGTCCTCCTGTGTCCTCTCTAAGGCTCTGTTCCCGCTTCTCTCCTGCATTTCCAACAGACCTATCCCGTACCTCCCAATGGTGCCTCCAATTCATTTCTGTACTTTCCATCCCTTCCTAACACCATCACTCAACTCACATGACTCCTGGCTGGCTCTGTCTGGCTGCTGGCCTGACAGCTGTCTTCACTGTGTAGCTGGCAGCCACTTCACTGTGTTTGACTATCTGGACAGCTTTTCCAGCTGCTAAGCAGCCAAATGAAACATATTTGTTCTTTAGGTGTTTGTTCTTTAGCCCAGCCCCCGAGAGGAAACACTTAGGTATTTATTAACTTTGAGATTACAAGAAATGGCAAAACGTCTGGGTGGTGGTGCATCCTCCACTCCCCTTTGGGGACCACCATGGTCTCAGAAATGCTCATTATGCCTCAGCCTTGATGGACAGCCTCTGGGCTGAGCTCCTCATGAGTTTATCAGAAACACTGCTATAAGGAACTTGTGCTGGCTAAGGAGCCCCCAGGTTTTAACAGCCTTGGGAACTTATTTATCTTACCTGAATTACCACCCAGGTGGAACATTTTTGGTTTTGAACTTTCAAGCAAAGTTACTGACCCAAACTGCAGCCAGGATGGAAAATTACTGTGACCAAGACCAACTCTGTTGTGACTCTCTAAGCAGTGGTCCAAAGTGAGACCCTCTGGGCTCTCCTGGACCGCAGCTGGCTGAGACCAGCAGCTCCCTCTCTGAGCCACACACCTCCCAGGTTGGATATACTCGGGGGACCACAGCTGAAGGACAATAACGGATCTTGGGCTGAGATCTCCACTCCTTAAGACTCAACCCTTCACCCGCTGAGAAAGTGCAAAGGCATCCGGCATCAGCACTTCCCTGAATTCAGGAAATTTTCACAGGTATGTACCTTGTATACCGTCCTTTAGATCTGCATGTGTGTGAGTGTGAATATGCAAACGCACCATGCATGTTGCTCTCTTAGATGCTTAAGCACTTTAGATTTGTAAGTACGTTAGGCCTATAGGTGAGTTACTGTTGGATCTGTAGTAAATTCCACATGAATAATTTGTTTAATTATTTAGATTAATCTGTAGTCTAGGTGCTGTTCAATTTCAGTGCTGTTAAACCTTTAGGCCTAAACTGTTGGTCGAGTCTGGGGCGTAGTTTAGCAACGGGATCTACCCTGAACCTTGTGACTCAACAGGAAGGTCCTTCTTAGTCCTTTTTATCCTTACCCTTTCCTATCCTCACCCTTTCCCCCTCAAAGACTCCCCACCAGCCTCCACGTAGATAATTTTTGGATGAATTTCAGGTTTAGATCGATTGATTTTCAATTCTAGTTTGCTTTTTCTCTGTGTGCTTTAACCATCCAGTAAGGAAGACAGTGAAGCTTGCCAACAAACTTTGTTGAACTTTCACTTTTTTATTAAAACTGCTTTTGCCAATAGCTTTAGTGGTGATTCTTTAAGAGACCTTAAAACACTCATTCACTACACTCTGTCCTTCAGAGAAACTGTGAGATCAGCCTAAAAAGTGAGAGAAGAAATTAAGAAAAGTCACAATACACAAAGCTAAAAATGCGTTTTCCTCTCCCAGTACACTTGGGATTGTCTCTTACAAGTGCCATGGATATGTGGCCAGAGGACTTTTGTGGCAATGTTTTCTATTTTTCAACAGCAGAAGGAGTACTTCTTGTCCCAGAGCAAGGAAGGACAGCAAAGAAGAATTTGATTTAATAAAAAAATAGGTCTGGGTGCTGGACCTACGGATCAGAAGGAACTTGTGATGTTCTCAGTTATGTCTGCAAATGAGGAAAAAAGATCAGATTCACACAAAAAAAAGTGCCTTTCATATGGATTTGTACCAAATACAAAGGTTTCTGTATAGCCAGAAGTTTGTGCTTTGCCTAGACATTTTCTATGCAAAAGAGTAATTGCCTTGATGAATCTATGGACTANTTTATTTAAATATATTATATATATATATATAAAAATATATATATTTATTTTACATATGGACTCTTTGCAAGCTGGAATCCATAAATTCTTTCTGAATTTGCCTTTCTTTGGGCTTCATCACTTCTAGTCATGCATGTGGTGCCTCCAAAGCTCCCACGGAGGGATCTGACCTCCAGGGACATTTGGTGTGGTGGACATTTGGGGCAGAGGGGTGACTGGAAAGCAGCTGTGTGACCAGCATGCTCTTTACCAGTAACCAGCATGATCCACAAATATGTTCTGACTGGGTCAAAAGGTCTCTTTTCACTGGAAAGGGTATGCAAATCTATGAACTAAATATATATGCAATGCCCTGCCGTGTCCTTCAGTCAGTGTGTTATAAATGGCAATCAGAAGTGGTTTCACAGCCCGTATTCTTTCACCTTGGAGTCTCTCACAGATAGCCAATCCCTTCTTCTTCACTTTCATAAGCACGGAAAACACTTTGGAGGACCTGCCCAAGGTATTGTACCTTAATCTCATAGATGACATTTGCTGTCAGAGCAAGGATTTTAAAGGCACGTCTTCCTAGACAAGTTTATTTTCCCAACACCGACTTATGCAAGGCTTCCTCTCTTCTGTAAATAAATCAAGTGCTACGCAAATATGAGTACTGAGTGAAAGGATATGAGATCATAAGGAAGGGCAGTATACACTTAGTCTATCTCCCCACTTTTGAGCCTGTCACGGGGACAAGCTGAGAAGAAGAGCTCTGGAACTCTCTCCCTACACCCTCCCACCCTTTGCCCCAGGAGAACACCATCTTTTTGAATCACAGTCGAACATATCAACTTCCCCACCGTGTTGGACTATGTGCCACATCTATCAGACTTCAAAAGAAAGGTCTTGGCCCTGAAAGCAATCCCAGCTGATTTCTTCATGCATGTGAGGTGCTCCTATGCCAAAGTCTGTGCACTACTGGAGCTTTAACACTTCAAGAGCTTCCCTGCCTGCCCTGCCTAAGTCCTGCAGGTTCTTCTTGACTCCAGCACTAGGAAATATCCTCTTCCCTCCATCTCCATGTGTTCTGTCCATCTCACTCGTGGCACCTCCTGGATGATGACAACATTCTTCTACTGGTGTCTGCTCTTGCACACATCATGTCTAGCCTGAGCATTGTCCCTTTGATACGTCAGGACCAGGACCATTCCTGGTGAACCCATCCTGTCCCATCTGTGTATCTTCAGCTACTGCTTGTCCCATTCTTTTGGAGCTCTGGGTCTGTACACCTTCAACACAAAGGTACCCTCCTGACTGGTGGGTTTCTCTGTGTTGTTACTACTAATTCTGTTAATTACTTTTATGAGAAGATAATTACAATAATAAGTGGGAATTCCACAGCACACTGCATTGTATGGAGTCTTCAAGCCCCATGTTCTGTAGGACACAGCTTTGCAGAGCTCCCCACACCCAAATCTCTTGGGTGATGATCGCTTCTTCTTGGTAGTGCACCACAAAAAAAAGGCATTTCCTTCATTGTCCATTGTCAGATGAAACGATGGGAAAATAGGCAATTGCCTGCACCCATCCATTTTAAACAGGCCCAGCTAACCCAGAGGAAGCTGCTTGAAGTTTCAGAAAGGGATTGGGTGGGTTGTGCTTTGTGGAAAGGGACGCAGAAATCCCTGGAGGAATTACCGCATGTAGTCTGCTTGGGAAATCCAACAATCGCATGAGCACAAAGGCTACCAGTAACAGGCGTTTTCCACTTCCTTGATCGGCTTTCACAGAAGCTCAACGAGTTCTCCATCGTCCTCCAGAAGTCCCTGCTTTGGCCTGGGCCTCTGCACTGGGATTTCCTATCAGCTATGAAGGCCTTTGGTTGCCTATTGTCAATAACTGCTTTTAGCAGACGAAGCTTTATATAACCTCAGACAAAACATGTTCTTAAACCCACAGTCCACTGAGGCAGCCAGAGCCCTAATCTAACAATAAACGAGCTCCAGTAAGTCTAAAGGCTGAAAGAGTAGGTCCTTTATTAAGGATGTCAGGTAACTGTATCTCTATCTAAGCCAAATAATGAAGAAAGATGAAGGAAAGCAGCCAGCTGTGACACAAATATGTCAAGGATTAGTGAATCACACGGGGGTTTACATGTATGATTGATTTCTGGGATTATGAAAAATATGGACCTTTGCTTTTAAATTAAATTTCTCAGCTTCAGTTTCCCATATTTGCTTTGTCTGTGCCTTTTTTCTCTAGAAGATTAAATACCCATTTAGCTTTTTGGGCATTCTCAACTAGATGGTTACATTACACAATATCGTAGTGATCATCCTGCTATGATGAAATTCATACCAGTGTGGTAACTAGCCTAAAAAAAAAATCCTCATTGTAAACCCAAGTCACAACCTAAAAGAAGCCCAAAAAGCTGAGCGATGGCAGTGTACAACTGAAGTACTCTAAATACCCAAATTGGTTGTTTTGTCACTGCAATGAATTCCTGGTGCTTCAGGAAAAAAAGGCATTTTCAGAGACCTTGTTCATGAACATAAATAGTTTCAGTTGACCGCTGGCTGCAGGGAGACAGTCCAGGGCATGTCGCTCCTTTTGGTGTGGGACCATGCAGCCTTCAGCACTAGAGGCAGTTCTAAATACATTCCTCAAGTCAGATGTATAATGAGACATTTCATTACTTCCTTCCTTCTCGGCACATTACAGCAAAGTGAGTCAGGATTTGCTCTCCCCGGTATGAGCAAAGGTTAATTCTTTGCCATCTGCCAGGATCACCAGGACAACTGAAACATCCCTTTATTGTCCACATGCACATTAGAGCATTGCAAGACATGACATTCCTTGGTGACACGACAAGCTTGTGATAAAGCAAAATAACTGCTATATCTTCCTTCTAATGACCCATGGCATTAATGACTTACATTGGATATAGGTAGTGAGATGCCCCAGATACAGAGGTTGTTGTTAAACAGAAGGAAATATGGATCACACTCATTAATCAAAAGCACATAAAGATGGGGTGTATTGCCCAGGCTCTCTCTCTGTCTCTTTCAGAAAAAGTATACGTCAGTGAGCATATGGGTGAGGTGTATTCAGCAGTGAAATGTCCAGATGTCCCTTCTTGCTTTTGCAGTACAAACTGGATCAGGTAGAGTAACTTAAAAGCGATTTTGAGTGGAGATACCAGGTTGCTAAAATAAATTCTTGCTGTGTGCAGAAAGAAGGATGATATTATCTGTAGAATTCGGAGTCCTGGATACAATTTTCCATCTTAAGACATCCTCAGAAATATTGTCCAGACACACCCCCGTCAGACCCTGAAACACAGAGGGACAAGCTGTTCTCAGCTACTTGTACAGTCAAGAGGTAGAAGCTGATACCTCTCATCAGAGATAACACCTGGACCAGAGATGTCATGAGCCATCTGATGGGTTGATGTTGGGCCATGTGGCTGCAGTTATCTTGCAAGAACATCAGAGATGGCGCAAAGCCAGGAGAGACAACAGCAAGGAACACATTGTCCAGGGAAGCGATGGAGAGACTTAAAAGACATAGATGTGGTGCTTAGGGACATGGTTTAGCAGTGGGCTTGGCAATGCAGCATTAATGATTGGACTCCATGATCTTAGAGGTCTTTCCCAACCAAAACTCTCCTATGATTCTTTGATTCCAAGGAAGCCATTACAGTGTCTTTCATTTATCAGCATAACCAGGACTAAGCTTTGGGGCCCATCCCCACCTCCCGGAGGTGCAGTTGATATCATGATGATTTTTTGCCTTTCCTTTTATATACCTTTTATATACCCTTTTATATACCTTTTTTGTATCCTCAGTGCTTTTAGCATGCATACTTGTAATTCCTTAAATCCGATAACTTAGCATAGACCTAATATTCCCTTAAGCCAGGAGACCAGACATCCTGGAGGCCTCGCAGCTGGAGGCCAGAAAGCCCTACGCTGTTCTGAGAAACCAAGGTCCTCCCTAGAACACATCCTGTAAACTACGATAGACCCATCCAGGGGGGACTTCCTCAGGATGGGGGGTATATCACACTAATCATTCAAGCTCCTCATTGGGGAATCTTTGATAGACATGCTAATTTGCAAGGTCTATAAATTGCATACGCGATCTATCGTGTGTGTGCATTTCGGCGCATTCCGCCTTGGCGAAGTGGTGCACCATAAGGATCCTTATTAAATACTGAGGTAAAAACCCCTTTTCCCCATAACCATGTTTGGCTCTTAATTTTAAGACCAGGGAAAGGCAACACAGTCATTTGGCTCATGCTTGAAAAACCCACTCTGGGAGCCTCAACTCGAGGCAAAAGGACATGCACAGCACAGTGTATGGGCTATTCCAGGAATAGCTGTTCTTCTGGATGCATGAGCCTGTCCAGATTTCTTCTGCACCTTGACAAGGAGCCCTTGTGGCACAGCTGCGTTGCTGGGGTGTTGCTGAACACGAGCTCCATGTGGAATGGCTCTTCTGTATTACTTTGCAGAGTGTCTCAGCACCTCTTGGCATGAAAGGCACCATAGCTGAAAGTCTGAGGAGCACCCGTAGGCTCCAGATCATTCAGTATAGTGACAACTGAGACTCTCAGAACAGTTTAACCTGGGTTAAAAAAAAAAAGTGCAATTTCTTTTACTTCCACAGCCCTGATGACCAAAAAGTGTTCTGCTCATCTTGAAATCACACTCCCCAGCACCTCTGTTAGCACCCCCGCCCAAGTGTCCCTTACATCCACTTTCCCCCCAATGGCAGGAAATCGCTTAGAAAATATTTCCAGGTTCCTTCCTGGCCAGAGGTCACCTCCGTGTTTCGGAGCAGCAGGAATCACCATGTTCTCTGACACAACAAACAGAGGAGGAAGATCTGTCCTGCCCTTCCAGCTTTCAAGCTTGCGCTTTTTAGCTGCAACTCCACCCTGCACTGGTGGAGAAGGGATCAGTTCCCACTGATCGCAGGAAAGGGAGGTCACGGGGTTTGCTTGATTAAATCACCACAAGCCAAAAGGTTCTTTCGCTCACTGAGAATTGCTCACGGGCTGTTTAATTTGTTCCGAAAAGAAAAGCAAAACAAACAAAAAAAACAAACCCCAAGCCCAACAAGCAACAGCACACACGGAAAAGCAGGTGTGTCTCGAGATCCTGGGAAAACAAAGGGCAGAGGCTGAGGCAGGAGGTGACAGTTGGATGGGAAGTTTCCATCCCAGTACAAGAGGACAAGTTTGGAAAAGACTTGGACAGGACCAGCACTTGTTGTCCTACAGGTATGGATGCTGTGTGTGAAATGTGGCATTGGTTTAACAGTTTGGGGTGGGTAAGGGTGCCTTGAAGGAATTTTTGGGGCCAGATTCTGACAGTGTGGTGCAAGCTTTGTATCACCAGTAAACCTGCTGCGGGTTTCTGCCAGGGGAACTGCTATCGACACGTGTTTCATTCTGTGGTGATTAGTTGGCAGTTTTCTGTAGGATGCTTTTGGCTGTTCAGGGTATTAATTAAGCCATTCAAGCTTCTGACAAAGTGCTACTGCCTGTTCGCTTGGCTAGTGAAGGCTAATAGAGGCTATGATGGCTTTAGTTTAAGCTCGGGGCTGCAGAGGTAAAGAGGGATGTGCATGGAAATGCTGTGGCAATCCTCATTGCATTTATTACCTCGTAAGTCGTGCTGCAGTGTTTCGAAGAAAAAAGACAACTGCAATAGCATTTTCCACTTTGTTTTTTCCACTTTGTTTTGTACTTACAGTGGCTGGAATTTGCAGTGCAGACGCAGGCACTGTATTTTTGTTAGCTGTATAGAACGGTAGGTTTGTTTCTTTTAAGAGCAATCTCCCTTCAGTTTCATATTAGGTGAAACATGCTGACAGGGGAGAGGGACTTGGGGCACCCATGGCCACAGGCTGAGAAACTTCTGTATACTGTCTTTGAGCATCACATTTATCTTGTTTCCATTCTTTTCTATCTGTGTTTTCAGCTGCTTAAATGAAAGCCAGTTTTCTGGTGTTGCGTTGGAGTGCTGCTGCCAGTGCTCAGCGTCAGGGGGATACAGGGAGGCTTTCTGATGCTTTCACCTCCATTGATGTCTATATCCCCTAAAGTTCTGCTCCGTTTGCAAACACCTCTGGTGCAGCACTATCCACTTTGCTTAAGTGACCATGATTCAGAAAAAAAGCAGAGCAGTGGTGTGAACCTGTACAACCTTGTTTCTCTCTCCCCATCGTGGGAAAGCGATGCTCACCTACATGCGCAAGGAGCTTTTGGATTTGGGGGAGAAAGGTGTTATTGTTTGAATGCTGTAACTCATACTTTCAGTGACAGTTTTAGGAGGCAATGAGCTTGTGACAAGCAAGGGAATAGCAAGGCAAAGGTTGTTGTGAATTTGAAAGCCTAAGGCTCCACTTCTCCTGCTTCCATCATTTGCTGCTGCATGATGAAAATGGTATTTCACAACCCATAGATTTTCCTCTCATCCAGAAAATTCCTCTTCTATTTCTGTCACTTTACCTGTCCAGTGATGTCTGGCAGCATTGCAGAACGAAGTGATATTTAAAGAAATTTAGGGGCAAATCTTTACCCCCTGTGTAGCAGTGACACTTAACCGAACTCAGTGATGGGTCAGGCAGCTCAGCAGGAACCTGCTGTGAGTATTTGGCATCTGTTACTATTTAACTTCCCTAAATTCGTCTGAGTTTGCCTCCGGTGATCCAGATTTAAAAAACAAACAAAGAGAACATGCGTAGGCACTGGGAAGATATCTTTGTCCTGATCTTCTTGGTTATTTTTATTTTTTTAACACCTCTTAGGCAGGCTTAATAAAGCAGTTCTCTAACATCTGAATTGGAGACGTGGGAAATTCCTCAAACTAGGCAGAGCTTCCTCTCATTGTTATGACACAAAAGACCAGTGCAGCCTTTACTAGAGTTCCTTTTTTTAACCCATTCATCTTGACCAAGAAACCTTCTTGCTGCTGCTACCGCTCAGGACTGTGATTCAGAGTTTGCCAGAAGACAGCAGACAAGCATGGAACTGAATTGCATCATCCATGAGGACATCATTATTTTGGGGCTGTATTGCACTTGAAACTGGAATGGTTTGCTGCTGGAATTAATCTCAGCCTTGTGCAAGAATCATGGCTTTTTAAGACCAAATGGGATGAATCTACAGTAAAAACCAACTCCTTGCAGAAAACCCCTTCCAGTTTTCCTTGAAACAGTTTCTTAGGACTGTGATCTCCAAAAGGGGTTCAATTGCCTTTCCTGAGCAGATCCACCACAATTGCATGATTATGGAGTTTATTTCTCCAATGATCCTGCATGTAGCTCAGCCTGCCTGGGGGCAGTTGCCGCCCATGGGTTAATCTGATCCAGCACCTGCCCTGCTGGTAAGGGAGCAGCAGCTTGTCCCCCTTATCTGTGTTGGGCAGCATCCTGAGAGGACCGAGCCAGCACTGGGTGAGGGCAGGAATTGTGGGGCTGTGATAGTGGCCCTGGACAGGTTGTATTGATGCCTTGGGTTTTAACTTTTATATTTTTCAAATCCTATATTGCCTAGTGTGTAACTCTGAAGTTTCTTGTAGCCTGCTAGCTGCTGTTCTCTTATGCCAGATAGACGTAACAAAGCCCCTCAGAGCTTGTTATTCTAGGACACTTAGATTGTCCTAGGCCCAAAAGGTGTAAACTAGGGCCTCTAGAGAGGTGGAGAAATTGAAGAAATTACATCATTAGCTAAAGTTTTAATTGGCGAATTTATGCTGATATGCAAATGAACCAAACCTGTAAAAGTGCGAAGAACTGGTGACTTGTCGTCCATCTTGGGGTCCATTTTGGATGTAGCCTTTGGCTCCCCAGGGGGTACCTTTGAAGGCCTTTCAAATAAATACCTACCTTTATTCCCTTATTCCTATCTAGTCTCTGTTTCTAGGCAGCCACTCAGGGCGACAGTATTAGGAATGTGGATGAGATGGAATGCACAAGGTGGGTGTGCAGGAACAGGAAAAATGGGAAAGAGACAGCAAAAGAAGATTTGCAATGGCTTGTTTCTCTCTGATGGACAAATGAACGATTCCACGTTTGTTTGGTTGGCGGGTTTTTTTCAGAGATCAGCTCCTGCAGAGCAGATAATTCACTGTAGCAGGTTGTCTAGTAATTACACTGCTATATTTGCATGTTATAATGCTGCACCAGTGGACTTTGTTAAGGAGTTTTTGACTACATTTGCAGCCTATTCCGAGGGCTTATCTGCTGCTGACGGTGGCCTGGAAGAGGTTTCACTCTGACAGCCATCTCATGACATGACATGGACGTTGTAGCCTTAATCCACCACCTCTGCATACAGTTTATATCTTTTCTACAAACTTCAGTTTATTCCTGTGGAAGCCTGCAAAGAATTCTGCCCCAAAGCCCTCCCCTCTCCATCATAATTCCCATCTGAGCAATCCAAACAAGATGGGTGTGCTGGGTCTGGCTGGGATCGAATTAACTTTCCTCATACAGTGCTGCATTTTAGATTTGAAACAGCGTTGATACCATACCAATGCTTTGGCTATTGCTGAGCAGGGCTTGCAGAGAATCAAGGCTTTCTCTTTTTTTCCACTGACTCTGCAGTGAGTGGAATGGGGATTGGGAGGGATTATAACAGGGAAACCTGATTTGAATTCACAAAAAGTATGTTTCAAACCACATAACATCATGTTCAGCAACAAAAAAATAGTGGTGGAAGTTAGGGTTGTCTTCCAAACCGGCCATTGCTGGGACATTTTCTGGATATACATCTGCTTGTGGGAGGTAATGAAGGATTACCTTCACATCACTTTTATTTTTCTTTCCACTTTCTTTCCTTTATTAACCTTTATTTATCTGAATCCACTAGTTTTCGCACTTTTTCTCATCCTATTCTCTCCTCCATCCCTCTGACAGATGGGCAGTAAGTGAGTGGCTGTGTGCGTGCTTAGCTTCAGACCAGGGTCAGCCCACAACAACAGGATATCTAGCCCACCCTTCAGACACCTTCCAATAGGCCACTTTTGCACAAACAGAAGTTTTTTCCTAGCCCAGGAAAAAAACCTTTCAACTCCCTTGTGCCATCTCCATTGGCTGATTTACACAAAGTAATACTTGTTTCAGGAAGACCTCAAAGGTCACCTAATATCGACCACTCCTGGCGCTGAATTCCTTCATTCCGGATGAAAAGGGAGCCACATCTCATTTGCCTTCTAGGTACTTCCACAAGTCTTGCTTTATCAGATCATTAGTGCAATCACTGATGGGTTTTTCCTGCCCCAGGGTCTCTCTAAGCACCCTGTGAAGAAGAGACAGAGAATATCATCCTTGTTTGGCAGCAGAGAACTGAGGCACACAGATAGCCAGGGTTTGCTTACAAGGTTGGGTGCCGCCAGCCCAGGGTCTGCTTAAACTCACCTCAACAGGAGGGAAAATACTGTGGCAGCCAGATTTGAGGGTGCTTGTGAGCAGCAGAGATGTATGTATTCTCTATTTAAAGCTTAATATGAAATATTAATTTCCAAATGCCTTCCCTCAAAACATAATAGAGCCGTGATTGAGTATGTAATTTACTGTCCTCGGAAATTCCTCAAAATGACAGAGCTTCCCCCAATTGTTCATGTACAGAGGAAAAGCTCTACTAGAGTTCCTGCTTCGGCTTAATCCTGTGAGCACAGGCTTGGCCCTCCACGACCATCAGGCTGTGTGTGAAAGCCATCTTCATTCCAAAGATGTCCCTACGTGCCTTATGACAGGCTATTCACAGTATGCTCCTTGCGCCTGAAATTGTTTCACTGTGCATTCCTGAGAGAGGAATTCTTTAAACTCCTGCACAGTGTCCCCAAAAATTTGGGTTGGCTGATCCTAGTTCTGAGATCCCGGATGAGCCTGTGCATGCCTCAAGTGTCTCTGGCAATAAAACAGGACTGATGGCACTTCCTTCCTTCCTCTTGTTATCCATCCTGTTTCAAGTCTATGGCTTGAAAAGTTCAACAGCTGTTCATAACCACTGTCCCTTACTGCAGTTAGGACACACAACATGTTAAAATCATAGAGTTACAGAATGCTTTGGGTTGGAAGGGACCTTAAAGCTCATCTCATTCCAACCCTTTCCATGGGCAGGGACACTTCCACTAGACCAAGTTGCTCTGAGCCCTGTCCAGCTTGGCTTTGGACACTTCCAGGGATCAGGCAGCCACAGCTTCTCTGGGGAACCTGTGCCATGGCCTCACCACCTTCACAGTAAATAATTTATTCCTAATAATTAGTCTAAACCTGCCCTCTGTTAGTTTAAAGCCACCCCCCCTTGTCCTGTTACTCCAGCCCTTTTGTAGGTCCTTTAGGTACTGGAAGGAGCTCTAAGGCCTCCCTGAAACCTTGTCTTCTCCAGGCTGAACAGCCCCAGATCTCTCAGCCTGTCCTTATACGGGAGATGTTCTGTGTTATTATTGAAAATCTGCTTTAAAAGCTTCCTGCTCTTTTCCTAAACACCTTGTTTCTGGACAGCCGTGCAATGGTTGTTGCAGCACTGTTCCAGCATCAGAGTACCAAACTTGGCAAATGCTTAATCCATCTGACAGCAGTTAATGGAAGCTTCCCTTGTCCCTAACATAAGTACAGGTGCTTTTGAGGGTGTTGAAGCAGAGGAGGTTCCTACTGAAATAAGGCCTAGATTGCCTTTAGAGTCAGGAGAGAGAAACACATAAGCCTGAGAAAACTTCCTGTGGGAGGTGCCACCAAAGTTCAGCACCAACTTCATCCCATTGAGCTGGGGCATGAGAGAGCTGGAGGGGAGCTGGAGAATCTTCCTGTTCTTGAAATGTGCATTTTATTTTAGGCCATGCTAGAATTAGGAGAAACAGTGTCACAGCAACAGGGCAGGGTGAGTTAACTCTGAGGCCATCAGTCAGGGCACAGCTCACCTCCATGGGCCTGAACTCTCCTTTCTCCCTAAACAAGGCAGCCCAGGCTGTGCTGCTGACTGGGAACAGCCCCTGGCCCACACTGTTCTTTGAAGGATTTCTGTGAGTCTTGGTATTAGCACTGGCTGAGACAGGGAACATGGTAACCGTGGACTAGGCCTCCTAAAACAAGGCAGAAAGAGACTTCAGCAGTTCATCTACTCAGGCCCTACATCTGGTGGCAGGTGTTTGTTTAAGCTCTCCAAAGGCACCCTGTGGCTGGAGAAATGCCGTTTCTTGGTATTGTATCTCATGAGCAAACCTGCGATCAGGTGTAAATTGTCTTTGCATTGCTGTGTTTTTATGCTGTGTGAACCCAACAAGCAACACAGGGGTTCACAAGGCTGGATCATCCCTGGTCTCAGTTTGAAGTGTGATGTAATTCTGAATGAGGATAAGCATGCCTGAAGTCTGCTATTCCTTAAGGTCTTATGAACATTAATAAAACAAACTAGTCCCACCTGTGTTGATACTGTGGTTTGATCTCACACCTAATGCCAATGATGAAGGTATAAGAGTTCTGGTAATTTTGAAAATATTATAAAGAGGTATAGCCTTCCAAGAAGTTAAATAGTAGGACTATTTAGCCTTTCTGAGTTCTTCTGTGCTCTGGAAGACAGATCAGAACAATAATAGTAAGGCTGGAAGTGAAATCAGTGGAACAAAATAGAAACAATTATTTTTTTCTCTCAGGCTTTATCATTAGAGAAGGGAATTAAGAGGTATAGACAACAGAGACCTGCCTTCACTGGTTTGAGGGATTTCCCTCCATTTATATGATTCTATGCAAAAGGTGGATGCTATTTTGTACTTCCACATTTTTGTTGCTCATGTGACAAGCCTGGCCCTCAGACAGGAAACTCCCTCTGTCCAGAGCGGGATTATACAAACTCCAAAAGGCTGACACCTACACAACTTACAGGAGCTTCCTACACAGCCAGCTGTGTTTGCAGTAATAACAGGAAAAAAACCTAGAGGTTAATAAAATGAAATGAGCAGGAAGCATGCAGTCATTAGACTTTCTAGTACTTCAGTCTATAGAAGTAACCCATGTCTGGCCTAAGTCAGGGACCCAATCCAAAACTCATTGCAGCCCATGGAAATTCCACTGCAACGGATATTGTTAGACCTCACTCTTCACTACATTGATATGGGAGTACCTGGCAAGTTCCTCCTTCCCAGTACTCCCACAGGGCTGAGCTTCAAATATACTGTTGTGTTACTTCCACCTGTGAATTAGGCCTGCACCCCACTGCAGATGCTCCAAAAAGCACAAGGAGAAGAAGGGAAAGTTCATGGCTACATCCCTTCTCTCATCCCACTCATCAGAGGTGAGCTGGCGTGTGCTTTTCCACAGCCTTTCAAAACATGCGGTACTCAGCTGCATACAAAGAGCTGAAATAGGAGGGCGGAATTCATTGTTTAGCACTTTTTTTTCCTTTTTTCTTCGTTCCTTCTCTACTAAACTCCAACATGAAGGTCAAGCAGGAGGCCTTAGCTGGACTAGAGAAAAACCTGAGTGGAAGTGAGAAAGAACTGCCAGGAAGAAGACAAGAATTGGACAGGGATTTCTTTTTCCAGTAAAGTGCTGATTTAAATGCCATTTCACTTTGGTTTCGGCTATCACTGTTTTCAGCCTGGCACATTAACGCGCCATGCAGCATGGGGAACATTCATCCCTTCACTTACGAGTGCCATGACATCTGTTTGCACAAAACTAACAAAAAGAAGAATTACCCCTCTATTACCCCAGAAAAGAAAACCTCTGCTCATGTCCGAGAGAACCTTGAGCATCCCATCAAACTCAGCCCCCTGCACCATGCTAGCTCCACAGAGCTGGAATAACAGAGTTCCACAAACATCACAGAGAAAGCTTGCCACAGCCTGTTTATTGCCTGTTTGAATCCTTATCACCAAGCAGTTCAGTTCTGTGTCCTTGATTAATTTATGTTTATTTTATTTTTGTTCTCATTCAGATGTGTTATCTGAGGTCAGTTCAACTTCCCCTGTCCCCCCTTTCCCTTTCAGCCAACTCTCCCATGAAATATTGTTGTGCCTGGGTGTGTGTTTCTTAAAGTCATTGTGTGTTTTCTGTCTGAAACAAACATTGTCTGATCATCCAACTTATTACGCACTACCCAAAGGTCATGCTTTATGCAGAGAAAGGAAAGCTTTTCTGTTGTGGTTGAGGAATAACAAACTGGACAGGCACTGAAAACAAGGCTTTAGCCCCAGAGTTCAAGACTCTGGAAAAATGTTCCATAGCTGTTTGCAAATGGTAACCAAGGTTCAGCTGCTACAGGGTACTGGGCAGCCGTGGAGCCAAACGGCTCTGCCAGCTGCAGATCTGTCCCTTCACACCTTCTAACATGTAGCAGCTCCTGGTTCCTCTCTCCAGACATCCTTGACCTCCACAGATCTCACAGCAGCATAGGCCTTTCGTCCAAAATACCTAAAGGGAGGCAGAGTTGCTTAGGCCACAGGAAAATGCTGGCATGGGGGTGACTGAAACACACACCCAGGCTTAACTAAGTTTAAACAAAAATACAGCCAAATTGGAAAGATGTAGAACAAGTACCAAAGAGGCAGAAGGACTGCTGTGCTAAACTGGCATAGGACTCTTCAGCCTTGACAACTGATGGGGAATGCAAAAGTTACATACATGGTACGAGGCCATGGAAAAAATTCGTCCTATGTAGTTTGACAATTAAGGATCAAACTTGACCTTCATGAGTGGTAGAGTCAAAGCAAGCAAAGGAATTCAGACCTCTTTGCTCCTGCAAATTATGGATTCTGGACACTCTCGTAGGTTTTCTTATAATTTACTTCATTTGTGTCAGCTTAATAGGCCATTAGGGCTGTTAAACACCAATGACCTGCTTTTGCCTCCAGAAATCCCTGTAGCTTTGATAGCTAGAAGTGGAAAGAACATTCTGAAGATGTGCTGCTGCAAACTTGCTTCATTTTTGTAAAACTCTTCCCAAGGGCCTCTGCTATAGCTCTTGTTGGATAAGAACCAACTGGGCTAGAGAATCCTTGGATCCAACCAAGGGCAAATCTGCTCATGGCATTAAGCAACCAGAGCCCATTAGAAAGGATGGAGAATGGTCTCTCAGTGTGAGTAGAAGAGTAAAAGCACAGAATTAAAGGCTTTTACAATGAGGTTTTAAAGCAGAATATGGCTGCCTGACCACACAGGGAGCTCTTGGCCTCCGTGACCCAGGACGTGTCTTACAGCCTGAGGAGAGGGCCAAGAGCTGAGGCTGTGGACTAATACCCACCTTACAAAGAACTGCTGGTTGAAGATGTGTTGCACCTACAAGGCTGTTTGTTTTCTTCTTGCTGCTGATGCCAAAGGTGTATTCATCTCCATTTCAGCACAAGAGGGGCCACTTTCCCAGACATAGTATGTAGAAAGGTTTCAGCCAATAGCAATAAAATACCTTTATGTGGGATGGCTGCGTGGGGAAGGATAACTCTGCGTCTTCTAATATGGAAATGCTTGTTTCTGCTTCTGCATTTATAACCCCTTACCAAAGAAGCCACTCCAGGGTGGGTGTATCTTTAGGTCTCCTCATCAGTTACTTTTAGACATTGACAAGATCCCCCTGTGCCTTTCCTTTTCCAGTCTAAGCAGCTCTCTCAGTCTCTCCTGGTATAACAGATGCTCCAGCTCCTTAATCATCTTCATGGCCCTTTGCTGGACCCACTCCAGTGTGTCTCTCTTGTACTGGGGAGCTTAGGAACTGGACACTGTGCTTAAGATGCATCCAGAACCAGGAAATCTTCTTTTTCTCAAGTCTTAACATCAAATGAGAAATGTTGTCACAAAGATTCTAGAAAGAAGTCATGACTGGCAGGATAAGAAAGGCTTCCAAATATGTCTGCCTGTAAGAGACAGAGTTGGTGAGTCAGACAGAAGGACAAGGTGGAATAGGCCAGGTCCCTCTGGGTGAACTGAGGTTACCTGAGCTAAGGAACCCAAGTAACGAGCCACAGGTCTGAGAGAATGTCTGTAGAAGCAGCCTGGCAACCAGAAATGAGCTACCAAGCCCTGCTGCAAGGGATTATATGGAACGCCAAGAGCATGTTATTTCTGGCTCTGGTAGAACCCGGGTGTCTGTATCATGCTACACTGGCAAGGCCATAGAAGCCATGAGCTATCACAAAATCACAGAATAAGCTGAGTTGGAAGAGACCCACAAGGATCATTGAGTCCAGCTCCTGGCCCTGCACAGGACCATCCCCAAGAATCCTGTGGGCATCACCTCCCTGCCAAAGATGCTTTTCCTGTCCTAACACAGTGATGTGGCTGTAAGTGCAGGTGTATTGTCACCCAGCCTCAGGGGAGAGGCTGGCCAGAGGTCCAACTTTGGTGCGGTGCCTTCCCAGAGGGGTCAGCTGTACAGCTGGCCAGCAACCAGGAAGGTGTTCATGCTTCTCCAAATGTGCTGGACTGCTTCTCACCTTCTCCTTCCCTAAGTTAATGCTTAGGCAGTTACTCTGGCAGTTGATGCTTATTCATGCAAGAATACCCTCACTGATCTGGCAGATTGCTGTTCTCCAGAGACAAGCAGTAACTCCAACTGTGAACTGTGCTGGGAGGGCTAGGAAAACATTCCAGGGCTGGCTGCCACTGTCCAGAATGTGTTAAAAATGCTCACAGAAACTTATTCTGGCTGCTCTCAGAGCATTAGGAATGCCTGGAGAATGTGATCATTTGGACGTTTAGCTGGGCAGTGTTTTCTGTGCTCTCAGTCATCTGCTATTTCAGCTACTGTGCCCTGCAAACATGAGTCCTACAGAGCTGTCCCCTCCTTGCAGGAAGTCCTGCGTGGTCATGGTATGATTTGAGCCTGATCCTCAGATAGCTGGGGCTAAATTATTTTCATTTTCCATGTAGATTATTTGAATATGTAAAAGGTCATCAACAATTCACGGGAAGGCTGACAGAGGAATAGAGGAATCTAAAGTCATAATCATAGGTCAAGAGGAAAGATAAATACTGCATGAACAAAGATGGAAAATGTGAGCTGATGTAGAAAAAGGTGTGAACCAGAGCCCTCCTCTGGAAATGTTTTGGGGAAACCCTTGATAAGGCTGTAGATACAGTTTACCTCCTCTGTACCAGTGAGAATATTGTGCTGCAAAGGTCCAGAAAGGAATTCCTAAACTGTCTAGGGTAGAACCACAGACTGGAAAAGAATTCTAAGATCATCAAGTCCAACCGTTAGCCCAACACTGCCAATCCACCACTAAACCATGTCCCTCAAGTCTACATGTCCACATCTTTTAAATACCTCCAGGGATGGTGATTCCAACACTGCCCTGGACAGCCTCTTCCAGTGCTTGACCACCCCTTCCTTGAAGAAATGTTTCTAAATATCCAATCTAAACATCCCCTGGAGCAATTTGAAGTGATTTCCTCTTGTCTTCTTTGTTCCCTGGGAGAAAAGCGTGACCCCCACCTGGTTCCACCCTCCTGTCAGGGAGTTGTAGAGGATGAGAAGGTCCCCCCTGAGTCTCCTTCTCTCCAGGCTGAGCCCACCCAGCTCCCTCAGGTGCTCCGCATCAGATTCGTGCTTCAGACCCTTCTCCATCTCTGCTGTCCTTGTCTGGACACGCTCCAGCACCTCAGTGTCCTTCCTGTCATGAAGGACCCCAAACTGAACACAAGATTTTTGATGTCTCACCAGTGCCAAGCACAGGGGGACAGTCACTGCCCTGGGCAGTCCAAACACAGCTCTGAGAACACAGATCCCTGCCCTTGCACATCTCCTCTGAATCTCTTTGAATTCATTAATTGCACAAACTGAAGAAGTGTAGAGATACACAGGTAATTGGAAGAGACCAGCAAACAATCTACCTGTCACCCCACTGCCACAAACACACATGGAGGCACAATCAAAGCCTCTCTTCCATGTCAGCAATTTACAGCCTGTTCTTAAAAACCTTCACCGAAGGGAACTTTGCAGCCACCCTGGGAAGAGTAATTTAGTGCTTCTAAATGTTACAATTACATATTTTCCATAATCACCAGCATATTTATCTTTGCTTCAGATTGTGTGACTTCACAACATCCTTCAGCCAGCTGTCACTGTAAACATCCATTACAGTCCTTTTTCAAGGGACAAACTGTTATTGTGTCCATACCTGAGTCTTGTCCTATCTAATCTGGAAAACCTTCAGCCTGTTCACAAGATTATTTCTCTTGTCACTGAGGTCATACAGTGCTCTTGTCTTAGCATTCCCATAGCTCTCCTTTGGATGCTCTCCAATACAGCAACATCCGGACACAGCGCTCCAGCCAAAACATCAACAGCATCACACAGTGCACTTTCGTTACCTCCCAGGTCTTAAATTAAAAATATTTGTTAAAAAAATTAATAATGGTATTTCAACACTGTTACAATGAGTGAATTTAGGTAGCAATTTCTTAGGACTCCCTCCAGAGTTTTTTTCTGCAAGACTGAGGTGGGCAAAACTCTCTAAAGTCATGTGATAGACATAATAATTGAAGCCCCAGGCAGTGTCAGATTCACCCCAGAAATGTTTATCTCAAAGTAATCTACCTGTTAGCTCCAATATGCTTGGGATTTACTCTGTCCTCACATGTTAAAAACACAACTTTGGGCGTCTGAACACACAAAATTCAGACTCAATAATAAGAATAGCAGATGGTGCAAGAACCTGCTGTGTTGCATCCAGTTTCTGAGAGATTCTGGCATCTTTTTCTGCATTTGGATACAATTGACAGTGGGGTTTGATTACACAATTTGGTGAGATTCATTTCTAGACATGAGACTGAAGTGTGAACATCCAGCACTGGAATGAGGATGGTGAGTCAAGAGAGCCACAACAGCTTCATTTCTAAGATGTTTCCACATTTGCTTTCACTTTGAACAGTATGTCCCAGAGTGCAGCGATGTGGGAACCTTACCCTGCTCTGTCTTTCGTGACAGATGAAATGTGTTCACCGCACATTTCCAGTGAATTACAGGATCCATGTAGCTCTGCCTTGTTTTGGATGAGTGCTCCTGGTTCAGAGCAGGTGTCCTCTAACACACCTCTTGCTAGCTTTCCTGAGCCTGTGAAGGCTAACTGCAGACTCAAATGTTTAAATAAAAAATGTTCTGGGGTTGAAACTTTAAATCTTTAGAATCCAGGAAGTTCACAGTTTCTGGTGACAGACAGTACATGATGAATGAGTACAGGAAAAAACATCAGCATGATCAGGACATCGCCTGTGCTCAAATACCAAGTTGATTACATACCTAATGCTCTGGCATTGTGTAATTTTCACATTCTCCTGCAAAGTAAAACAAGATTTCTCACACCTTTAGGCTGCAGTTCAATGATAAGGCTTGAGCAGAAACCCTCTTTTAAGAAAGCCTTGCTGACATTCTTTCTCATTCTCACACCTGTGCCATTCTCAAAAGATAATGTATCAAATTTAAAGGGGAAGGAGACGAAAGGCTGGGAAACCTCATCCCCTCCTCCTCCTCTAACAAAGTGGGTGCAATTACTAATAAACCCCCAAAACAGGCTGCTGAAACTAGGACTGGGATTAGGACGGAGAAACAACAGACCATACACATTTGCAACAACTTCCAGTACCTCTGTTAACTTCCTATAAATCATCATCACCAAGGACAGCAAAATACAAATCCGGATTCGTGCCCCTGCACTGTAAAATTTATGTACTAGGGGCAAAATTGGAGCAACTGTGGATAGGCAAACAGGCCTAGGGACCAGAAAGACGTTACTACCTCAAACAGGCCTAGGGACCAGACAGACATTAGTACATGAAACCAGAAAGACATTACTACCTCAAACAACATGGTGACTACTTTACCCAAATACAAAGTAATTAAAACCAAACCAAAATGTAATTAGTACAGGTTTTTTCACCTTCCCTCGGGCCTCACATTGGGCGCCACTTCTTATTTGTCCTGGTTTGAGACAAATTAAGGGAAATGCTCTGGAAGGAACGTCTCCTCCTAAAAAGGCAAGTTTCAGCCGCCCCTCCCTCACAGGTTCGGGAAGAAATTCCTCGGAGGAAAGTGAAAAAGGAAAAAAAAAGTTATTTATTTAACAAGCAGAGTGCACACAGATACAGAAAAAAAAAATAATGCTAAATAATAAAACCTCATGCTGTGGAGAGAACCTGGGTAGATTTCAGAGTCCTTTCTGTGGGTGTGGCTCTCTCCTCTCCGGAGCTGGGGTTCAACGTGGGCCCCTCCAGGCCGTGGTGTAGGGCCTTCTGGTGATGTTCTGGTGTTGAACACTCTGTGATGTTCTGTTGCTGAACAGTCCAGAAGAGAAGAAGAAGAAATCAAAGTACCAGGGCTCCATGCTTTAGCTAGCAAACAAGAAGCTAGCAAAAAAACCCCAAGAGAATGCCACTCTCTACCCTGCTTCAGGAGAGCCAAGAGCTGAGGGGGGGAAAAAAAAAGATGCTTTCCTCTGCTCTGTAGCAGTGAAAAACGCAGGGGAGTGCATGTGTCCTTGAAGCACAAAACCCCTAGGCTCTTTCTTTTTTTTTCCTTTCTCTTGGACCCAGCTTAAAGACACAGAAAGGCACAGGATTCATGTCTGGGTACACGATAGGGAATATAGTATCATACAGTTACCCCAGGACACACCCCAGAGTGCTCTTTCCTAAAATTTTTGAAAAATACAACAACAACAAAAAACCCACTAAAACATTTTAAACCCCCCAAAACAAACAAACAAACAACACACCAAAAAAATAGGGGATTTGGGGAAAGAGGGTTTAACACAGACCAGTTTTCCAGTCGAGGGCTGGCTATGTGGAAGTGTAGCTCTGCCAGAGGTAACTCAGCCTAAGCCAATTCTGCCTCCTCTTCAGCTCCTCTCTGCAGCTCAGCCTCTGCACTGGCACTACCGTTCATCAAACCAGCAAGGAATCAGCCGAAGGAGCAACTCTGAGAGAAAATGATCAACTTTTTCCATAGGGATAGACGGTGGACTTGTGTTGAACAGCTTGCCAGGGCAGAAGGGAAGAGGTCCTCCTCGTCCTTACACTCCTGCCCTGTCTGCCAACCCCTGTTCCTTCTCCCTTCCCTGCTTGGGGCCACTTACCTGCTTCTCTTCTTGCTCTGGCCCTGGCACTCACTGGGACCTTCTCTAAGCTGATCAGGCTCACTCAGATGAAAGCAAGCTGGACACCTTATTGCTGCTTTAGTTTTCTGCAGGGACAGGGAGTTAAACTGACTGGAAGGCACCGGCACAAAGCCATCGGTAAAACCAGTCTGCAGAGAGAGGTGGTGGCATTAAGTGCTGTAGATGTAGCCTTGGTCTTCTGCTTGTTCAGATTCCTGAACCAGCTTGGGTAAGCAATAAATCAGACCCGTGCCACCACAACAGTGAAGACAAAGACATGCTGTAAGGGCAACGAGGGCATCAGTCATGCCAATTTAATCACCTTAAACTGCTGCAAAATGCTGAGGTCTGACTCACCACATTGCAGGAAGAAGCAGGCAACCAGGTTTGCAGAAAAGGGAACAGACCCGTCTCCTGAATTAATCAGTGTTTAAAAAATAATCCCCCACAACACGAACTTAATCCCATGGTTTTCCACAGAGCTCAGTGACTCACTGCCTCACACTGCTGTGGAAACAAATTCCATTGATAAACCAACTGTTATCAAACACTGCAGGGACAAGGGCTCCACTGTTACCTGGACAGATGCCCCCTATTTGTCCTGTGTTCTTGGCTCCAGATTTTGTTCAAGGTAGAAACATACATAACACATCAGAATTTCCCCTGGTTTCTGGGAATTCCAGTAGCCATCAGAGCCACAGGTCTCCATCTCTGTGCAGCTTCTCCAAGGGCATAAATATGTCTCCAAAGGGCCTTCCAGGCCCAGCCCACAGCGAGTGTGCTGCCAGCTCAGGTAGGAAAATTTTGGGGGGGTTCCTCCTTTATAGTTTAAGTCAAAGCCCACAGACATCTTCCCATAGCTACAAAACATGATTTTGCTGCTTTCAGTCCTCAACACCCTCTTTTGTTAGAACAAAGAAGGTGAGTAACAGCAGTGGAACAAGTTAGTCCACTAATCTGCAGATAAAACACTGAAGAACTCAGATGAGTGCAGGGGGAAATAATGAGTACAATCTGATGAATGGTATCAGGAAATATCTCCTCTTAAAATGCCTTGTGGGTTTTCTGCAGTGGTATATCTGCTCAGCCTCACACTTGAAATTTGAGTGCAGGCTCTAGAGGCACCTTCTTTTCTGGGCAGTAATAACTTGTTCAACTAATTATAAAAGTTCTTGTGGTTTAATTTCTCTTTGAGAGAGCAGCCTGGGCTGTGGTAGAAAGCAGATGATGTTTAAGATTAATCCAATTAGAAGATCTCTTTGAACCACCTGAGAAGGTAAATCATATTATATCTCTGGGTGTTGTCTTTATTTTCTAAAACATGTGTGATTATGACTATTGTGCTGGGTGGATTTGCAAGAGAAGGTCTAATTATTTTGCAACATTCATGAAAAAGAGAAGCTTAGAGAAAATTTAAAATGGTCATGTATCTCACCTATGTCCTGGGTTAAAATGAGACCTTGCTATTTACCTCTAGGAATCCTCTGCATTTTAGAATTAAATTTGAACATTATTTTCCAACCTGAATGCTGTGGGGAACCAGCATTTGATAGCAAATCTGGACTTCTTTAGCTCTCTGGGGCTTTATAAGTTGAAGATACTTACTGCTTCCCAGGAGGCAGTTTGTATGAGAAATGAGGAATGTGTCTACACATGTGCTTTGCCCACTGAAGGCAGACAAATACTTGAGAATTTGCTCACTAAAAAGTATACAGCAATGCTTTATTCATTGGGAAATTAAATGAATGAGGGGAACAGCCCCATTACTTGAGAAGAACATTTAATACTTTTCCCCATTTGCAATTCATTTGTTGGTCTTCTGGCTTTCTAGATACTGGCTTGGGATGTTTTGGAGCTTTAAATAGTTCCCAAAGCCTGAGCAGCAGCCCAGCTCTCACTGACATGAGTTGTGCTCTATATGGTGTCTTACATGTATAATTAACAGGGTGTTTGCTGTCAGCTACATAAAGTCACACAAAAGATGTATTTGAAGATAGAGGTTGACCCACAACATTTGAATATGAAGGCAAGTTTGGGAGCAGGGCAAAAGATAAATGCAAAATGGTGCCAGATGTTGTTTACCTTCATCATAAGTTTTGTTTAATGACCTTTTTGCCTTTGTATTATCTGTTTCATCAACCTGTTACCAATGTAATACAAACTGTTTGTGTAGGTTAAGTTTTTTTTACCATATGCTGTGAGAATATGCTGAATATACAAAGCTACCAGAAACCTTTGTTTTGTTAGTGCTTCAATTATTAAGTCATGTCACTATCTCAGGGACTTGTGTCACAGCTTGTAATATTTCCCTCTTGATCCATTTTGATCAGTCGTGATCTTGGGATCAGCCAGATCCAAGGAAGTCTTGAGTTTGTTACAAGTGGATGATATCTTCAAAATAGCAAAATAGTCTTTTTTGTAGAACTCTAGATACAGTGACAGACATGCCCAGGAAACTGAAAAAATATTCCTCATTTTTTCCCCCAATTCTGTTAGCCATTCATTGATTGGATTAAAAAGCCTGTAGCACTCTTTCATTTTAATAGATTTTGGAGTGGAGGGGGAAGATACTCTGAATCACTGTGATGTCCTTCTTTCTGGTTATTCCTGTATAGGAGTATAAGAGCAGCTATACCATGTTAGCTCAGATGTCTAGATAAAAGAGTTTCTCTCTCTTCTTTTTCCTTTCTTTGTTTATTTTATTTTGTTTCGTTTTACTTTTGTTTTGGTTTTGTTTCGTTTATGTTGGGTTGGAGTGGGTTTTTTGGTTTTGGTTTTGGTTTTTTCCCTCCATTACTGTCCTAAAATATCTTAAAATTAATTTTCCTTCTTTAATTGCATCTCAGAATTCAGTTGCCATTTTCTTCAGACCCCATTTCTGAGTGGTAATAGTTAATTCAGAGTCCATCACAGAATACATAGTGTGATGATCATTTCTTTCTAACTTACACTTATCAGTGCTGAATTTCGTGATCAAGTCACTCAGTCTCCTATGACCCCAATGCAGATCTTCACAGACAGACTTTGCCTTTGTTAGTCTCAATCACGTAAAGTTTTCCATGGTGTTGCATCACTGATCACTGCCTTTTCCACATCACTTGAGAACAGAGGGTAAGGTACAGGCTTATACCTCATTCCTGCAGAGCTCTGGTGATGGCATCTCTGTACTGGAAAAGAAAATAATTTATTCCTAGTTTTGCGTCCTATCTTTTAACCAGGTCAGTATCCAGGTGAAGTCCCATTCCAGATGGATCTCTGTAAGAACTACATTTGGTGAGAAAAGTTAGAAATCACTGCTGGGCACCCACCTTGGTGACATCGAGTACAAATTTGGCTATAAACACATTGCCATCCTCTTCCAATTCACGAGGTGAGACCACAGGTCATGTTCATATTGTCATTTTCTGTCATGGGCTCCTCTGAGCAGGAAAGTGCCAGCAAAGCCCCTGCCTGCCTGGGAGCACCAGCTCTGATAAATGATGGTTGCAATAGGCGGCCACTGATCTCAGCAGGTGCTGATTTTTCTGTTTTCGCCTAGTGACTCACTGCCTTGCAAAACTTAAGTTTGGATGAACAGCCTTTTCAATGCAGAAAGATTGTAATTTTACAAGAGTTCATGATTTTAATCAGGCTGATGTTATCCACTCAGGCGCTGTTCAGTACTATGCTTAGAGTCTTTTCTCAGTTCTGAAAATGATTTTCACCATCTGCTTGGGTTCTGCTTTTTTCTGTAGCTTTCTACTAGTTGTTAATTCTGGAGCTAGGAAAGTGATTTTTTTAAGAATAACCAGAAAGTGCATCTTTATAGCAAAATATATATCTTTTATGTATTCTTCACCTCCCTTTCTCTATTCCCTTTGTTTGCGTAAATGTGTTATAAGGGCTCGTGAATGTTTTACCTCTCCTTTTATGTTTCATCATCCAATCTACTGGGTGACTAAATTAGCTCNTGGGTGGGTGTGTGTGTGTCCCCGTGTGTGTGTGTGATTTCAGGCACCACATTGTATTCTTGTGTGTCATTCATCTGAGATTCTAGTTTACTTATTTGGTAACTTCAGTGCAATTAATGGAGAAGTGCTCTAAAACCTCAAGATAACACAGATTATTTCCAGGAAATACCACTCTTCATTATGTCCATTGCTAGCCAAGGGGTAAAAAACACACAGAAATCTGTAGGTGAGCCCATGGTGATGCTACAACCCTCTCCAGAGTGGGATACAGCTGGTAGCAGAGATGTCCCTGCTGCAACAGGACAGGCCCTCACTTGCAGCAACATTCCTAACTGTTCCCACATCTCCTGGCTGTGCACTTCCCAAGTACCATTCAGAGTGATATTTGAAGATCCGAAGTCAGCTTTCCTCATGGCAGATTTCTAGCACTTCCTTTGTCCCTGTTAGGAATCTGCTTAGGACTCTGCTTTCTCCAAGCAATTTTTTTCTCCTACTTTGAGTAGGTACAGCCGACATGAGAAAAACGGGAGATGGGGGAAACAGTCTGATGGCAGTGGAGAGGAATAGTTACAGGCCTCGTTCTAAGGCCTGTCTTGCATGGACTGAACAGGCAGAGTTGCTGAAGGAGGCAGAACACACTGTTTCTGTGGAGTGGGCTGGTATTTCCTACTGTGTGAGTCAGATGAAAATTCCCTGGTCCTTTTGCTTCATTGTCTTTTCAGACTGCACAGCAAAGTCACCGGGCAAAATGCCGTCCCCAACCACTACAGGTCTCCACTGCCTGTTCCTGCTGGTCTCAGCCTGCTGCCAGACACCACAGGGCTCAAACTTCTATCCATTCCCATATGTAGTGAGTATCCTTCCCCAGCCCCACTGCTTTTAATTGAGTCTATGCTTGTAGCGCCCTGATGCTCTCCTTTACATCCACAAAACTTTGGAAGAAGTCAGAATAAGACCGGGGGAAATCTGAACCCAGAACATGTAAAAGAAATGGAGAAATCCAGGAACTGGGCTCTTTTTGTTTCCCAGTCTTAAAGCCTCTCCAAAAGGCACGGAACAAAACACATCTGGTTTCTCACTATGTTGGTCTGCAAGGGATTTCAGTTGCTGTCCCTGGAGCTAAGTCTACATAACAGTTATGTGGGCACTGCTCCTGGATGGAATTCACCCATCCTATGAGAGAAGAACCAAAGATATCTAGAAGTGATGTGTTTGCAGGT
Source organism: Rhagologus leucostigma (assembly GCA_013397725.1). Taxonomy (NCBI): domain Eukaryota; kingdom Metazoa; phylum Chordata; class Aves; order Passeriformes; genus Rhagologus; species Rhagologus leucostigma. Next base: position 46,288 of record VZTD01000449.1, on the reverse strand, counting down.
AGGTGACAGGACTGTCTCAACAGTAGGACAAGTGCACATGACCAAAACACCACTCCTGAGTGGTTTGTGTTTAGATGTTGCCCATGAACTGAGATTTTACTTCAGTTTCCCACTTTTTCAATAATCCTTACAGATCCCTTCTGTTTCACCAATAGCGTGAATTATGGAAAGCCATCTTGTGCTTCATCCTGCACAGGGGTTTGTTATTTCTGCACAAATAGTTCCTAACAAAAAAGACAAAAGAGGAGCAAAGAAACCAAGGGTCTGACCAAATGGAAGTAAATACAATCTGGTAGAGAAAACTAGTCTACAAATTTACCACTCTTGGTCATCACAATTATTATTAGACCAGAAAATAGTTCTTTTGTCTTCTCCGTTGTGACAAAATGGAGAACCTCCTTCTTTGAGAAAGCTGAAAAAAAGGAAAGGAAATGTGAAGAGGAAGGTGGGAACTCCTTAAGCTCTTTCTACCATTATCCCCTGTCTTGGCAAATGAAAATATGTCTGGTTGCAGCAGCCTCACCTGCGCTTCAGCAGGTGTCTAACAGTGGCCAAATATCTTGCTTGGTTTTTTTTTATTTCAAGCTGTCTCCATCTCAGCACTTAGGAGTTTTCATGAAAAAAGCAACACCTCTTTTTTTAGCACCGTTGATCCATGGTAGAGCCTGCAGATGAGTCATTACTTAATGGCGTGAAATATGTGGAGTATTTAGCAACCTAGCAATACCATGCAGTTGTTTGGGAGAATAATTCAAAGAGGAAACCACTGAGTCCAAACCTGGAGGAAGACATGGGTCACAGTGCACTTTCCGTTAACTCTTGCAGCCAACCTCTAACACGAAAGTAACATCCCAGCGGCAAAAAGTGCCAGCACGCCTTGGGATCCTCACCCCAACACAGCTGTGATACGAAACCCAGCTCTAATCACACACCAGATGGTTCCTTTATGTAAAGAGACGACTTAAGAGTTGCCAAGCTATTCACCCTTTCCGTAAATAAAGGTTTCAGTAGGAACCAAGAAACTGGCAAAGCTGCAAATTTCCTGCCTGCGTCTTTGCTTGTTCTTTAGCCTTTCTTGCTAACGGTGGTGCCAATGTATTTTTAGGGCACAATTAAAAAAAGATAAGATGGTCTGAATCTCACTTGGCTTCAGCCTGTGTAAACCCAGTCATAGTGAAGTGGTGCCACCCCTTCCCTGGTCAACTGTGTTACTAACGGCCCCAAAATAGCTGATGTGGCAACTGAGCTGGAGCCAAGGCTTTTCAATCCGCTTTCTTCTCCTGCTCAGGCTGGCTTAGCTGACTCAGAGGTGGGAGCTCAGAGCAAAGAGAAAAGCAAAAGGTGATCAGAATCCAGTTTCTGGATTCAAAGGCTGAGTGGACAGATTTCCCAAGCAGTTCACAAGGCTGGCCCAGGGCTAAGTGCACTGTGTCAGCCCAGTAGAGGCCTTGAGGCTCAGACACAAAAATCCTCCTAAGCTGGGACAGTTGGCTTGCAGAGATATGCAAAGAGGCATCTGCAAACTCAGTATATCCCTCAGCTGGTGCTTAACTCTTCCCTGCTTGGAAGATAGAAATTTTCTGTTTAAAGAGGAAGATGAGGTGGGAGGTTGGAGAGGTGAGGCCAAGATTAGCGGGGAAAAATTATCTATGTCAGTACTTTCTTCACTAATTTCTTTTGCCAACAACAGCAGCTAAAGTTTCACCTTGCTGATCTCACAGACCTTCACCCTCTTTCTTTTTTTTTCCCCACAGATTGACAGCACACTAGGACAAGAAAACTTCCACCCAGAGCTGCAAAGGCAGAAGCGAAACAGTACGTACACAACTGTGTGGTAACAGAGCAGGCTTCTAGTAAGCCAAGGGTGAAATCACTGTTAGGGACAGCATCTCTTGATGTACTGAACTGGGAATATCAAGGTGAAGGTGTGGTTGTGGTTTAACCCCAGCTAAGCACCACAGTGCCACTCACTCACCCTCCCTCAGTGCGATGGGGAACAGAATCAGAAGGATAAAGTGAGAAAACTCATGAGATGAGATAAAGAGAAGATAATCCTATATGGCTCAGTCTGTGGTTGGCAACCTATTTACTTGCTGACTCTACGGAGAGAAGGGATGAGACAGCTATTCTATGAACATATTATTCCATTTGTATCAGCTTCTTATGCTCTGACACCAAAGAAATCTGGCTTTTGTCAGAAAAGCAGCAGATAGAACAGAGGCAGAATGTCTGCTGAGTGGAAAGCAAGAAGATTCCCTAAGCAGAATGCCACACTAAGCTACCATGAAACAGAAACAAAGATCCAAAATGCTGAACTGGAGGCCATCAATTCATGTTTTACCCTCAAACACAGCTTTGCAGTCTCATTCTATTTCTCTTTCAGTGCTTATTCTTGACCTCCCCCTTCCGGAGTACACTATTGACATTGAAGTCAGCCTGAAGAATTCATCTTATCTGGACCCAATCAAAGACTATTTCAAAAACATCAGTCTTACAGTTCCGATTAATATTTCAAATGCACAAATGACAGTTTTAAACATCAGCATTACAACAGGTGGGTTGGTTATTGATTTGTATATTCTGGATAATGTGGGGTTTTGTCAGTATTTGATGTCTCCCACTTTTATCATCCATCATGCTTTTGAATCAGCAAAACTGAACCATCTCTGCTGCCTGCTGAAAGACCCAGCAAGGCTGAAGCTGTAGCACACAACAGTATATTTGTTATCTGTCTCTCACCACTTCTCCTTATATAATGTTGGCATCAGGAATAGCTCTGAATGCTTTTCTTTTCCTAAGGAAGAGACAAAGCCGGAGGAAGCCTGAGCCAAAGGATTTTGCTCCAGTTTGGCTAACAAGCAGTCTGAGTTACTTTCAAGTTTCAGGAAGCTGTGACAGCAGTTATCAGACTGTTTACTTCCCTCCTCCTGTGTCTGGAACATAAACGGCTGTAAGAGGCTGTACTCTGACCCTGACAGAGACAGGCTGCATGAGAGAGAACTTACTTAACCTATCCATACAGGGCAAGATATCAGACAGGTTTTATTACATGAGTTGTGGTTGTGCAACATCACATCTGAGTAATACAGTGGAGGATATACAAACACACCAGGCATTTACAACAGCAGAGGAGATTTGATACCTTCTGATCGCTTGCCTGTAAAGCAGTGAAAGGAAATGCTCAGCAGTTCCCAAAACAACACGCAAATGGATTTTCATGGGCCTTCGGGCTCACATGTAATGTGTGAAAATCCGTTTGTTAATATCTTACTTTGCCAATAACACATTTAGAGAAGAAAAAGTTACAGTGATATGTTTTCTTGGTTTGGTGGGGTCTTTTTTTTTTGGTTGGTTGGTTTCTTTTTTTAGTGCTTTAAAGCACTTTGTGATGATGTTACCTTACCTCACACAGCATCTGTCAGGACACAGAACAACACAACACCTCATTAGCCACTGGGACTCCGAATGATCTTGCTCTTACAATCTTTAAAAGCCTATACACTTTCTTTCAGCTCAGGTGACATAAAAATATCCAGTCTGAAAAGTATTATGGGACCCTGGCCAGTATGCCAGGTAAATTTTTGGGATCAGACTTCACATCTCCATTCAGTTACTTAAAAGTAATTGATCGGACTTATCCTTGTACCAGTCTGGTTCCCATTTCTGGTTAGTCTCTTACAATTAGTAGAGTAAAATTTGCAAGGTGTCAGATTATCATTTCGGCATCATTCAAGTGAACTCACAAGAAGGGCAACATTTTGAGATCCCTGTCATGAAGACATAGAAAGGTAAATATTTATCTTGCAGTAGCTATGCCCCATTTACCATTCTCATGATATTTCTGTCTGTCTGACTCCAGTCTGCCTGCCCAGTGGTGAGAATAGCAGCTGCTGTTTCTGTGAAAATGGATATGCCTGGCCAAGCACGCTGTGCAGCGGTGTGATGCCCTGCCCTTCTCTGGGCCTGGAACCGGCCCTTCCCTGTGGCTACACACAGAAAATGCCTTTCTATGGACCTTACTGTGAGCCCCAGACTGAAGGTGAGGAGACACAGGGCAGCGCTTCATAGCTGTGCAGCTCATATACTGCTTAGAGGTCAGATTAGTGATAAAAGGTGTGATAAAAGAGCACATCAGGACTGAGCCGGGTACCACATCACCTGTGAATGTGGAAAGTCTGCAGAGATGGTCTAAAGCTCTTCTCCTTGTGATATGGGCCCACCTTGACCCAAACACTTGCAGATATTTAGTTGCATTTGGACCCCCAGCTCCTGGAGTCACTCCCATGCCTCTCTGTGACTTTTAGCTTTTGCTGAGCAGAGAAAGTTTCATCTCATCAGATTTTCAACAGATTTTCACCTTATAAGCATTGTTGTTGATTATTTTCCATTTATTTTTATGTCTTTCCTTACAGACTCATGCGGTATGGGAGAGCCCATTGTAATGAATATGTCAGTCAGACTTGACACAGACTTCCAGGATGATCTCAAGGATTCTTCTTCTGTATTATACCAAAAATACAAAGGGGACCTTGAAAAAGCGGTAATGACCTTAGTTTTTCATCTCTGAAGGTAGAGAGCCCCCTAAGAAATATGGTGTTTACCCCAAGTGCCTGGGATAGAGGGTGGCCTGTCAGTGTCTCTGTGGGGAGCTAGGAAGTGTGCAGCAGTGGGAGCTACAAAGTGGGCCAAAGCTGACTCCATTGAAGGCAACGAAAATATTCCCATTCTTTTTAATACACCGGGAAGTATTCAAGGATCTTTTATATCTAAAGCATGAAAAAAATTCTTATTATTGGTCGTAGCTTAAATCCATGTGGGTACACATGGAATGAAACCATGAACAGAAATTTATTCCATGACACCAGGAGAGCACCAGGCCTGTTGTATCAGATATGCTACATGTCCTTACTCACGTCAGCAATGGAGAGTTTCCTATTTTAAGCACATTGCAGTAACACACAGAGGACTTACACCATGTCTCCTGTCTTTGTTTACAGTTTAATGCCAGCTACAGATGTTTACCAGGCTTTGTATCAGCAACAGTTATGGGTTTCAGGTAAGTAAATAATTTAATTTTTTTCCTGGAAGACACAAATCTTTCTGTCCATTCTCAAGGAGACACGAGTCAGCAAAGGCTATGTTCACTCTGGCTAGCACCCACTCCCAGTATACTCACACTGAATAACAGAATAATCTCTGCAAAGCAAAGCCCAGCTGTGAACATGGAAATAGGATTGTGGGTAAAATTTATGACTGCAAAAGTCCAAGAAACATAATCATTCTCCATCTGGATCAAAGCCTTTTATGGAAAGGCCTGAGCTCCACCCAAAGGGGAAAAGGATGCAAATAAACCTACCATCATTTCCTAGGCCATGAGGAAGATGAATTAGTACATTGACTCTGGGTACAAACCTGGATAAGAGACATTGCTGCTGTCTATACATATTTAAACGTAGCTGTATTTTAGGTTTTCTAATGAAAGTTTACTAAAAATAAACATCAGACGAGGAAGATGTCACATAAAGGTATTTGTTATTAGGGAAGAGCTGTAGCACAACTTTCTTGTATACCAGAGCAAGCCTTAAATCCCTAGAGGAGCCTCCACAGGGAAGTCCTGTGAGGCCTCCCCAGCCATGCAAGATGGGTCACCACTTGATCCATACAAAAACACTAAAATACAAGGATATTTAATTCTGGTGCTTCTCTCATTCTTGTATCTGTTTAGCCCTGGAAGTGTTTTTGTGAACTATGAAGTAAGAACAGGAGCAGCAAGCTTCTCTCAGGTTGGAGATTCCAACAGAGCTGTACCACAGTTTCTGGATTCATCATACCAGCTAAACCCATCTACCTTCACAAGAGTAATAACTAGTAAGTTTAAAGCTCTCAGTACTTTCCTTCAATCTTTACTTTAGTATTTTTAGCTTGAATCATGTAGCTGCCCTATATTGTTGATGATTTTGTACTGGGCTTTCAAGAAACATTTATTTCTTAGCTGTTTCATTTTATCCTGTGTCACCAAAGCTTAGCACCTTCATAAGAGGACCATACGTGCAGTACCTCCCATGAAAAACCAAAGCCTTCCAGCTACTCCACTGATAAGTTCTTGGTTGGACTTGATGATCTCAAGGGTCTTTTCCAGCCTAAATGATTCTAAATGATCCCTGATGTGGTCTGTCCAGAGAAGAGAGACTGAACACCCTTAATTCCTCTCCAGAGACAGCTCTAAGAATGTCAGGCTGCCAGCACTTCCTACTCTTCAAAGCAAAACATAAAACTCTTGCAGTTTACATGACAACGCATTCCCCTTGGCTTCCTTGGCACATTTTCCACAATGTTGCTGGACAGTGTGTTACAATTCAGTTGCCTGACCAAGTGCCCTGGAGGTGCTGTGCTCTCTGCACTGAGTGCTGGACTGTCTGTCTCAGAGGATTACTTCAACCTGGTTGCTTCTCCTCCCAGTTTATCCAATTAGATAGTAGTTGTGGTGATAATAATATTTCTAGCTGTCTGCATAAAACCTTCTAGACTCTTTAGCTGAGAAAGATACTAAAAGAATATGTTGAGGGCAAATCCCATGGCCTGTATCAGAGGTGGTGCCCTGCAACTGATGCTGGGTGCATGTTAGTTGTGAAGCACTTGGGACCCCCATAAGATGAAAGACACCATAAAGATGTGAGCTAAAGTGACAGTAATGCAGAATGTTGCTCTCTGTCTTCCCAGATCAGACAAAATTCATCGTGCAACCCCTGAACATTTTTGAAGGGGACACAGTAAGACTGACCTGTGAGATAAATTCAACATTTGCCAATGTGACCTGGTATCACTCTGACCAGACCATCTCAACCAGCTCCCGGTACTCAATAGAGACTGTTTTAGCAACCAGAAGATCAATTCTTAAAATTACCAACGTTACAACGGAAGATTCTGGTATGATTTTCCATTGTTAAAACAGCAGATGTAAATCTCTAGTGTGGCTAGTTCTATAAAATGCAAAGCTGAATGCAGTGGCTGCATTTTCCTAGAGGAAATGTGAAAGTTACTCTGCCCCTCATAATTTTCTGTTTTCATTAATGAGCTACATACTGACTGACACTGCCAGTAAAATGTGAACTGACTGAAGTGATTGTACGTGACTGGGTGTTCTAAGTGCCAGGCTTCACTGTCGTTTCAGGGGAGATGCTGGTGACTGCATGGCTGTGAGGCCTTCCCACTCTTTTGGTGTGGTAACTGGAGGCTGTGGCTGAATTTGTCCTTAATGCCCTTGCCCCCTTCACACACATGACCCAACTAATCAGAGCTCAGAGTTACAGTTTTGCACGTTTAGGGATTTTTGAAAATCAGAAATAGGTAAACTGGCGGCATTTTTCTGGGAGGAGCTATCAGAGGAATTATTATGTATTATCAGAGCTTGGACTCAAGCTCCCACTCAGTTCTTCTCTTTGGATCATGAATTCTACATTCAACTTCAAAAAGGGTAGCCTGTGACCAGGTATTTGGGCACACATATGCAAGGCAGGAATCATGGGTCCAAAATTCTTTGGACTGAGGATGCCCTGAACCTTGGTGTGTCCACTCCTAGGTAAGTGGCCTGCTCACTTGGCTATCTCAGTGGGGAAGGGAAACCCACATACTTCAAATATGTAGGAAGTTTGGAGCTCTGATTGCCAGTCTCAAAACCAAACCTGGCTGCATCCATGGGAGTCATGCCTGAGAGAGTGGCTGATAAAAAGAAAGGGACCTGGGGGTCCTGGTTGATGCAAGTTGAATATGAGTCAGCAGTGCCCTGGCAGCCAGGAGGGACATCCCTGTCCTGAGGGGGCATCAGGCACAGCATCTCCAGCTGGGAAAGAGAGGGGATTGTCCCTCCCTGCTCTGCACTGGGGCAGCCTCACCTCGAGTCCTGGGGGCAGTTTTGGGCACCAAAATAAAAAAAGGCATTAAGCTATTGGAGAGTGTCCAAAGGAGGACACAAGGATCGTGAAGGGTCTAGAGGGGAAGCCATATGAAAAGCAGCTGAGGTCACTTGTCTGTTCAGCCTCAAGGAGCCTGAGGGGAGACCTCGTTGTGGTCTTCAACTTCCTCATGAGGGGAAGCAGAGGGGCAGGTACAGATCTGTTCTCCCTGGTGACCAGGGACAAGACTCAAGGAGGTGGCATGAAGCTGGGGAAGTTTATTTTGGATATCAGGAAAAAGTTTTTCACTCAGAGGGTGGTTGGGCACTGGAACAGGCTCCCCAGGGCAGTGGTCACAGCACCAAGCCTGACAGAATTCAAGGAGCATTTGGACAATGCTCCCAGGCACATGGTGTGGCTCTTGGGGTGTCCCGTACAGTGTCGAGAGTTGGACTCAATGATCCTGATGCGTCCCTTCCAACTCAGCGTATTCTGTGATTCTGTGATAAATATCCTGCTCTCTTTGGCAATACCTTCCGAGCAGCTTAAGAGCCTACACTCCGAGGCCAGTTCTGGTGGAGTCCACCCTGGGCACCTCTCTGTCACCCATTCTGTGTAGGAACCTTTTAACCATGACATACTGCTGCCAGAAGGACTATGGGCGATATACAGATCCCAAAAGCACCTACTCAGCCAGATTTGAAGTATTTCAGTCTGAGAATACTGATCTCAAGTACCCATCAACACTGAATCCGAATCTGGATCCATTTGGCACCAGGAGTCTGCAGAAAGCATTCTGTAGGTGATCTAAGGGTACATACTGATCAGCAAGTAGCAGAACCACTGCAGAGCAGGGACTTGTGAAAACTAGATATGAAAGTAGCTCCTAATTCCAAATATAGAGGCAAACTCAGCAAAAACTGCTGTTTATGCTTTACAGGTTCCTATAGGTGCGTGTTCGTAATGAGCAGTCCGTCTCACACAGACATACACACAGCCAAAGAAACAATATCTATCCTTCCGCTACACGTCACTCCAAGCTTCGAGGACATTGATGTCACATGTAACAGCCCTGAAGTGCAAACAAAGGGTCTTCTACTGTCCTGTTGCATTGACAGACACTTGAAATCGCTTAAGGTTTCCTGGAAAGTAAATGGAACAATCAACATTACAGGTAAGATTAATAAAAGGTTGTCTTTCACCTGCTAGGTTTGTTCCTTGCTCAAAGGTCTCCTCCTAAGCGGCCACCCCAAAGTCCTAGGATGAATACAGAGCATGCTCCAGAGGTGTGAGTGGCAGGGGGAAGGACAGACTCTCTATGTGTTGTGCAGGTGCCAGTGGGGTTTCAGGCACCTGCATACACTGACGCCTTAAACTGTGCCATCCTGGATGGAAACAGCTGCCTGGACCAGCACACCAGCTTCTTCCAAACAGCTTATTTCTGCATAGTCTGATTTGGAGAGCGAGGATGAGTGCATCAGTCTCTACTGCTATTTCCAGAGGCACCCTTAGGGTACAAAGATCTTTCATGTACCACATAGTGAGATCTGGCAGTCAAGAGGTGCAAGTGCTGCACTGCGAAATAGCTGCAATACAGCTAAATATGAGCACTGTTTCCCTCTTCACCCTCTTGATACATCACATACCAGTCGAGTCAGCGGCATCCTGTAAGGCTTTCCAATACTAAGAGTTAATAAAGAACCAAGTAAATGTTCTACAAAGAGCTACAAAGTAACATGACCAGAAATGCTCATAAACGTCTGTGAACCATCACCCTAAACGGTCTATTGCCCTCTTAATGGTTTATGGATATGAAGTAATTGTTTACTGTTAACTATTTGCTGTAAATTGAATTAGCAGAAAGCAGGACAGCAAAATGAGATAAAATCTTGAAAGCTCATGCATGCAGTCATTTCCACAAAGAACAGTTACCAGAGTGCAGCAGTGCTTGAAGGGTGAGGGGATCCTGGCCTACTGCAATGGGCTGTTTTACCCCTGATTCCCTGTGGCCAGGCTTTCCCCCAGGAACTCTGCTCTGCTTTCATATCAGCTGCACTGTCAGCTGCAGCGTGGGACAGCTTTAGTGCTCAAAGCTAAACCAGCACTCTTTAAAGTTGAATGACTGTCAAGTGTCTCCAAATTTTTATTTCAAAATTAGATGGCATTAAAATCTGCAGTGTTTACTCTTGTTTTACTTACCTTTACTCACCCTTAATATTACAGATAATGAGGTTAGGCTTAACCAGAATACTTGTCATTTTGGCTGACCCTGAGGTTTCCAAGCAATGTTGTTGCTTTCTGACTGGTTTTGGCAGGAGGAAATCTCAGCACAGTGCTGAGTGTTGCCAGACTAAAAGATGTGAATGAACTTCAGCAATGACGAGTTAAAAGTGCCTTGCTGTCAATTACATACAAACACACAAGGGTTTCCATAGCTGGAGTAATTGCTTGTGCTTTCCAGAAGACTTTTTGGACATCCATAGCCCTTCAAAGAATGCTTATTTCTCTCTAGGAGTATCTATCTTGAGTGGAAACTGCACTGGATATCAGCTGAACATCAACGAGTCCCTGTGCCCACCTGAGAAGTCAGGAGCAGTGACCACATACACGTGTGAGCTGGAGACCGGACACGGAGCCAGGCGCACTCAAAGCATCGGAGTCACGTACCTGCGGAAAGGTGAGGGGCAGGGACTTGTGACAGACCACCAGCTCTTTAAGGCATGGATGGCCTCTGCGGCACACAGAATTTGCAAGAAAATGATTAAAAGTGATTCTCACTAATGTGACACTAATGTGACCTTTGTCCTGTGTTGTCTCAGCCCACGTAACAATATCTTCAAGCACAAACTCCACAGTTTCCGAGGGATACGCGTTCAATGTAACGTGTGAAAGTGATGTGAGCAATTATGACAGCATCAGTTGGAAAATCCAGTCTGGAAATAACACAAAAACAGTAGACTGTGATATGTGCATCCAAAAAAGCAAATTCCCAGCCACGTCTGTGCTCACAGTGAAGTCTGCCACGCAGGACTGGAGAGGTGAGTGAGTATGGCCTTATTGGCTACAAAGGCAATGGAATCTCTGTACCAGATCATTTACAGCATCCCTAGCTCTGCAAATCACTGTGCAGCCTGGCCACAGTAAATAAAACCCCTCCACAGTTAAAGCTCTAAGTGTTGGAGGACAGCAAGGCTTGATGTTGCCAACAGCACTGTACTTGTCCAGCATTCATGACCGTGCAAAAGCTGAGGAGCACTTCTGTCGACTGAGATGTGGTTTTGCATCACTTCTTTTAGGCACCTACATCTGCACATTCTCCCAGAAAAACCTGGAGAGTTCTGCCAATGTGACCATCAAGGTGGTTTCCTTGCCCCTGAAGCAGAACATCCTGATAGATCCCATTGCAACACCGATACAGTGCGAAGTGCCACACTCCCTCGAGTGCTGCATAAGTGCAAAGACTGTGAGAGGCTACAGGGTTACCTTTGTGGTTCAACAAAATGAATTTCAAGTTGGTAAGACGCAATAAACTTGCAGAATCATTAGTTTCACTCTATGTCACAACCCACTCTCTGGGTTTCTTGTTTTCAGTTAGGTGTGTGTAAACAAGTCATACCTACTGCTTTCATGACAACCCAGAAGTACTTCTGAGGATGCAAAAAAAGGAAAATGGATTTTTTTTTAGGATGGTTAGCATGCCTGGGGAACATGGCTAGGATTAATACTGAAGTCACTGCTGTAGTGATAAATACATAATAAGTAAAGTCAGTGTTTGGTTTGGCTTGCCAGGCAGGGAGAAGTGAGCATCCTGATCCTTCTTCAGATTGGAAATTGCCGAACTCCTTTTATTTGCTTTAATTTCAATGCTGCCACTTTTTAAAATGAGTACTGAGAAAATATTACTTAAGAAAATCTACTAAGTCATGAAAAATGTTGAGTAATCCATTAAGAATGCAATTCAAAAAACTATTCAATTTTCTTTGAGGATACAGGGGGCATGTCTTTAACAGCACAAAACCCTAAGCTTCTATGTCTTCAAATTTAGGGCAATTCTGCAACTCCCTTGATACATTTTTATATACTGTAAGTTTTCAAGTGAGTTGTTTTTTATATACTAGAAATTTTCAAGTGAGTAACAAAACAGCTAATTTGAAAAAAAAAAAAGGCAAAATATGATCTACCAAAAATAAGTCAGGGAACATGCAGGAGTGCAAAAACAACAGGCTGAGGAGTAAAGCAGGTGGAGACTGAGGAGTCCTTCAGTAGCTAAGAAAAAGGCAAGGATGTTGTTGGAAGAGACTGCAGTTGGAGACCCACCTCAGGCACAGGCGTTCTGAAAAGCAGTGGGAGTGGGGCACAGATCCTGAGTTCAAAGAACCATATAAAACCAGCAAAACAGGATCCCAGACTAAATGAAACACCTGTGGTAAAGGCAGGAAGAGTATTATCAAAAACTATTTTCAAAGCAAATTTCAGTTTCTGCACAGCTAAGAGGGTTTGGGGAAGATTTGCTCATACACCAGTAAATGAGAAGGTATTGATCATGCAGCAGCTGTCAGATTTATTACGGGGAGAGTAAGACACAGAGATCAGCATACAGAGGGAGCTTTTTCACAAAGGAAAGTTGTTTTTTTTTTCTAGTACCCACAGAAACTCAAGTTTTGCTGATGCTTTCTGCTGGTTTTAGTTGACTGACCCCAAATCTGTGTTAACCTGTCTTCAACCATCCACACAGAGAAAAAGAAAAAAGACAATTTGTTTTGCTACATGTACAATCACACGGAAAAAGAATGTAACAAAGAGAAAGAGGTTGTGGCATATTGCAAGTTTATCAACCACATTGAACAGGGAGTCGACAGTGAACACATGAGGCTGCACTTGGTACCTGGTAAGAAAAAAAGTTACTGTTTGTAGCTGTTATATAGGACATACCAATATCTTTGTTAAATCAGGTGCCACAAATTCATCACCAGTGACATCTAACAGCTTTTGTTATCCAAGAACTTCTGTCTCCTTTTCTGATGGGAAATTTTTACACACAGAAAAATATCGGTTTTGATGTTATTAAAAAAAAATAAATAGACAAAATGCTTTGTCTTTGCTGTATTTGAGAGTGGTCCCGGTGTGTTCCAAAGCAGCAATAGTTTAGTCATCTACTGTCCCTATTTCCTTCTGGTGCAGGCTGCACCACCAAGCGTCATCCCCTGTGTTGAAATGTGGTCATGCAGCTCCCAGCTTGCAACAGCAATTTAGCAAGGATCAAAGATTGTGGTGCCTCAGGAAGACGTAATCTGGCTCAGGAGGGCAGCCTGTGGGAGAGCATTTCCACTTTGAACACAAGAAGGGCAACCTCTGTGAGGTGCTGCAGAGACCGGGGCAGCTTCCAGTCAGCTCTGCAGGGAATGTTTGGTAATTAGAATTCAGCACTGCTAAATCCAGCTTTGATGTTTAGTTCTGACAAGAGTTTGGATATTTCAACTCCTTTTTTTCTAAATTGGAAAGGAAGAAATGTTGAACATCCCCCTAATGCAGAAATTTTGTTTTTTCTACAGCATTGGTGCCTACAGCTGGATCAGTGTATCTGCCAGATTTCACTCTCTTAGGCAATAAATATTCAGACACTTTAATTACTTTAATCACTTTAATCAGCAGATACTTACTGATATGACTAAGCCAATCAAAGACAATTAGCAACCCTCAGTGTTCATCAAAAAGGTGTTGAGACCTCACTATCAAGGTCTTAATGAATTTCCTGTTAGTGCTACACCAGTGTTGAGTACCTTAGCAGAATAAACTTTGTATGAATTATTGTTCACTTAATGGTCAATATAATCCAAATCCAGCTCTGTCTAACACTGTAATCTGACAGATAAATCTAAGTCTTTGAGTATTGGTTTGTTGATTTGATTCAGTACTCAAAAATCAGAGCTTTATAAGATTTCCTTTTTAATTTCCTGATCCATAAAAATTGGGAATGTGAGACATATACATCCTGAAAGGTCATAATTAATGAAGGCAGCAAGATGAAATCCTAATTTAAAGATCTTTGAACAGGTCACAAGTTTTCTGGGGTATTTTATTAATCTCCCTTCTTCTTCGTTTCTACCTCTGTCTCCTCTCTGTACAGGTAAAAAAGTTTCCTGCTCAGATGGGTTGGGCATTGGAACAGAAAGAGCCACATTAATAAAGCCATGCTGTGATGTAAAAAATCCAAAAGGTTTTACCCGGGGCAGTACAACTTACCAGTGCATCAACAGCTCATGGAGGGTTGCAAGGAACGACTGCCTGTCTGGACCAATAAACGACCTGCTGATTAGTGCTGAGGTAACACTCACGTGTTTTATAGAGGTTGAGGTGGGGAGCTGGAGCAAAAATGTTGGTTGCCTGATTTTTGCTTATCATAATCTAAAACATATGAAGCATTAAAAAGTTTTTTTTAAAAGATATGAAGAATGTTTGGCTCTATCTACACCAGGCCAGTCAAAGAGCCGAGGTCCCCTCCTGGGGCCCTCCCAGGGCCCAGAGGGCCTGAGGCACTGCATGGATAATGTCCATACCCATGAATGCTTTGTCTCCCAGGCAAGGTGACCTTGTCCATGGCATCCATAAGGAGCAGTTGCTGGCCTGGAGCATTCCCTGAGCCGTGCTCAGGCACAAGCCCAGAGCATGTTACAGAGCATACCAACAATGAGGCCGTAGGAACAACTCCATGCCACTACCCAACCTCATCCCCAGGCCCTTCATACAGTGCCCGCCCCCTTGGCCATTACACAGATGGGTGCCAGGCCTTGGTTTTCAGCCTTGGTATCTTCCCACAGTTTTCTTCCCACCCACAAACCATTCAGAGTCACCTTTCTCTCAGTAAGGTTGGAGAATTTCACACATGTGGTGTGCTGTTATCTTCTGTTCCAGTCCTTGGTCAACAGCCCTGAGGCAAAAGCACAACTACCCGCTTACCTTGCACAGCTTAAGGAACAGACAAAAAAGGAGCTAACCACGATAAACAATTCTTCAGCAAACCTAGGCGCAATCGTTACCATCCTGGATACGATCTCCTCTATCCCAGCAGAGGCAGAGGAGCTCACTATTCAGGTAAGGTTTTATTTTAAATCTTATTTACACCTACCAAGCCCTTTTGTCAAAGGGGATGATGTTCTCCCTGAAGAAGTTTCACACTTATTTAGGATCAAGATCAGGAAAGTGTTAAGGAAATAAGATGAAGTGACAGCAAAGATACAGAGGAGTTTATGATAACTCAAAATGATGAGGACAAGGAGCCTATGCATGAAAGAGAAGCTGCTGTAAGTTTAGCAACTAGAAATATTCTAGGAACACATGGATATCTCCAGCATTCTCAGACAGGAAAGGACAAGGAATGATGGATGAAAAACTGGACATGAGCCAGCAATGTGCTCTTGCAGCCCAGATACCCAACTGTGTCCTGGGCTGCTTAACAAGGAGTGTGACCAGCAGGTCGAGGGAGGTGATTCTGTCCCTCTACTCTGCTCTGGTGAGATGCCACCTGGAGCACTGCATCCAGCTCTGGGCAAGAAAGATGTGGACATGCTGGAATGGGTCCAAAGGAGGGCCACAGAAATGGTCAGAGGGCTGGAGCAGGTCTTCTGTGAGGACAGGCTGAGAGAGTTGGGGTTGTCCAGCCTTGAGAAGAGAAGGCTCGGGGAAGACCTTATTGCAGCTTTTCAATACTTAAAAGAGGCTTATAAGAAGACTTTTTATCAGGGCCTGCAGTGACAGGACAAGGGACGATGGTTTAAACTGAAAGAGGGTAGGTTTAGATTATGTATTAGGAATAAATTGTTTACTATGAGGGCAGTGAGGCACTGGAATAGATTTACCAGAGAAGTTGTGGATACCCCAAACTCTGGAAGCGTCCAAGATTAAGCTGGACGTCCCTGCCTCTGGAAGGGAGGTTGGACTGGATGACCTTTAAATGTCAAAAATATTCTGTGATTCTATGATTCCATGAGTAGAAGTAGGAATAGGAAAAAAAAGGTTGAAATAGGAATAGAGAGAGTAAATTTCAGGAACCGTGATCAAGCAAGGAAAATAAACTGCACGTAACAACAAATGAATAACAAAAGAAACCTTAGAAATAATTGGGAACCTTGATTGTGAGGTCCAGAGGAAAAGCATTGCTCTTCTGAACAGAAAAGTGCAAAAAGGCTGGATGGTTTGTAGATAGAGAGCCCTACATGAGACACCAAGAAATCAAAGACAGCACGAACAGTGAGAAAGAAAGGAAAGAAGGGTGGAGATGCAAAAATACTAAATAATATGTAAAAAAAATAGTCACACAGCTCTGCTTTTGGAAACCTTAACTTGCAAACAGAGCATGCAGAGGGTTAACAACTGAAGACCTCACATGGACTGAGCAAAATAAGAAAATGCTGGGCTTTTTCAAAAGGCACTTCTAAGACCACGCATAAATTACCATCAGAAACAACATTTAATTGTATGGGGTTTCAGTAACTGCATTATTCTGTTGTTGTTCCAGAATTTCCTATCGACAGTGGACTTAGTTGTTGATGATTCCACAACTGCAGCTTGGGAAAACCTGAACAAAGAGAAGACAGGACAAAGTTCTTTGTTACTGCAGTCAGTAGAAAATTTTTCCCTGCGCCTCCAACCAGTTAATAACACCATTCCTTCTGTCTCTGCAAGCACCACTCAGCTCCAAGGGGCAGTTGTCAAGGAAAATAACACAGATTATAACAAGGACTTCCGCAGTGGAAGAAACCTCACAGTCAAAGTGCTTATTAGTGGCACTGAAATCCAGACTCTAACCCAAAATTCAACCATTGTCAGTGTGATGTACTCAAAACTTGGACATATTTTGCCCCCGAATAGGTTCGAATATGTGAACGGTTTATTGATAACAACAACTTTGAGCAGCAACAGAAGCCAGAAGTTTGATGTTAATATGACATTTGCCAA
The DNA here is from genome assembly GCA_013397725.1 of Rhagologus leucostigma. Classification (NCBI taxonomy): domain Eukaryota; kingdom Metazoa; phylum Chordata; class Aves; order Passeriformes; genus Rhagologus; species Rhagologus leucostigma. Next base: position 29,441 of record VZTD01000449.1, on the reverse strand, counting down.
GAAAGACATGTCTCTAAAGAAGCCCAAGTGTGTCTTTTGGAACTTCACACTCAACAATCACAGGGGGGACTGGGATACTCGTGGCTGCACACCCACAGAGTCAGGAGATTATGTCATTTGCTCGTGCAATCACTTGACATCATTCTCCATCCTGATGTCACCTGATAGATCCTTCGAGGTAGTCTTTGAAGATTATATTTCCTACGTTGGCCTGGCCATTTCAATCATGAGCTTGGTGGTCTGCATTATAATTGAATCCTTGGTCTGGAAGTATGTGACAAACAACACAACCTCCTACATGCGCCACGTCTGTATTCTCAACATTGCTACATCCCTGCTGATTGCTGACGTTTGGTTCGTTGTCACTACCTCCATCATTGATCAAAACCAGCAGATGAGCAGAGACGTCTGTATCATGGCCACCTTCTTCATCCATTTTTTCTATCTGTGTGTCTTTTTCTGGATGCTGAGCCTGGGCCTCATCCTTTTCTACAGACTGGTGTTCATCTTACACAACACAAGTAAGACTGCTCAGAAGGCAGTGGCATTCTGCCTGGGATATGTGTGCCCCTTTGTCATTGCAGTCACCACCATTGCTGTCACCCTGCCAAAGAACAATTACATGAGAAAGGATGCCTGCTGGCTTAACTGGAAGGACAGCAAAGCTCTCCTGGCCTTCGTCATACCTGCCTTAATTATTGTGGCCACGAACTTGTTCATCGCTGCAGTTGTTATAATAAAAATACTGAGACCAACTATTGGGGATAGGTCAAGCGGGCAGGAGAAGAAATCTCTGTTTCAAATTGGCAAAAGTGTGGCTATCTTGACACCACTGTTAGGCCTCACGTGGGGTTTTGGCCTTGTCACCATCATCAAAAACAGTCATCGAGCTTTCCACATCCTCTTTGCTCTGCTCAACTCTTTGCAGGTGAGTTGCACATAGTTTTATTTCCTCTATTATGATTTAACATAGAGACATTATTGCACTGCTGTTCTTGGCAGGGCATAAAAACCACAGGGAAAAGTTCAGATTTGCTTTATACATCCTTATTCCAAAAGGGCTCTTTGGGAAACCCATTCCAGGAATTCAGCAGTATTTCATATTCTCGGCTGCCTTAACAGATGTGCCTTATAGATAAAGCTAACCTAAAGATATCCCTACTTTGTCAGTAGTTCTGGGATTAACTTCATTGCTAAATACCATGAAAACAGCTCTGTTATGTTCAGGTGGGCAAACTTCAGCATCCCTGTTCTCATTCATAGTGCACGTGGAGGCATTATGTTATGCTTTTGTGGGTTCAAGTATAAAACACATGAAAGTCACCAAGATCAGCTGAGCAGTACTAATGATAAAGACAGGAACTGACAAAAATACACACGATTGAGAGTTTTCAGTCAGTATGACTTTTACAACATATTTAGGTGGCCAGAAGGATCCCAATACAAGGAGATTTCTTAAGGACAAAATAGTTATGTGTACTCTCTATCTTTAAAGAGAATTCTTAAGAATTGCCATTGTTAAGAATGGCATCAAAACTGTGTTCTTCAAACCAAACTCGCTGGCCTTTTTCTTGGAACCTGCTTGTTTGCCTGGAGAGCATAGGCCGGACATGTCTTCCACGCACAAACGTTCCTCTTCCAAATACATCTGTGTTCCTTTGTAGACCAGATAAACACAAAATTGACATAGACCAGGCCTGGAGAACTGCCAAATCAGCAGTCCACTATGTAATATGCAGTTAGAAAGATGGCCTCTATCAAAGAGTTCAGAGTTCAAATAGTACCATGGACAATGTTTGAGATAATTATGAGATATTGCAATTAAAGGTTGGTGTCATCAAAATGCATATAATTATCTGTCTCCTAGGGATTATTCATTTTGGTGTTTGGGACCCTCTGGGACAAGAAGGTAAGGATTCAAACTATTTCTTACATTATGCCAAAGTATTGTTGGAATTTGAACAGAATTTCTGTATTTACTGATTGACTAATTTTTTAAACAAATAGATACAAGAAGCCCTGTTGAAGAGGAATTCATCATCCAAATGGAGTTCGCAGCAATCAAAGGTTAGAACCTTGACCTAAGAACGTATTTCTGTTACTGCTGAGTAGTCTAACATTCTCCAGTGCACTTTATACTCTGGATTATTTATTAGAAGTAGTCAGAGAAGACACTAACAACATAAATATTATATCCCCCTTTTCAAAGTTCATTATTTCGACTGTAATTGGTAAAAAATGAGAAGGAGGTTAGTGAACATTTGTTTTAAATTCCACAAGAAATAGACTAGAAAATATAACTGAAACTTTTAGTTAAAAACCAGAAAATTTCTTTGGCGCTATTATTTACTCACAGCCTGAGAGAAATGCAAGGGAGGCCTCTCAGGGAATTATTATTTCAACTTACACTTCTGCATTTTTAACACCTTACCAAAAAATGCCAGGATGTGTAAGAAACTTAGAATGGTTTGGGTTGCAAGGGACCTTCAAGATCACCTAGTTCCAACACTCACCTCATCCTCTTCCTGAGCTGCCAGTGGTGCTGGCATCACCCTTATGTGGCAATAAAGCTTGATTTTATTTTGGTATCTGAACAGAGTTTATTCAGAAGAGCCTGTACAGGTATTGCTAAAGAACTAGGAAGCCGACTTAAAAGCAAGGATAATTAAGAAGATGAGAACATAGGCTCAAAGGAATTAAGGAGTTCCTTAGACTTGAACTGTTAGTTCAGAAGAGCAGCATTGGATCAAATCACTCCAGTTTCCACAGGAATTGCTGAAGCTGGAAAATACCCTCAGGGATCATCTTGCACCACACTCCCATCAGAGCATGGTCAGCTAGAGCTCAGAGCTGTGGCCAGCTGGGGTTTGAGTAGCTCCAAGGATGGATACAACACAATCTCTATGTGCAGCCTTTTCCTGTGTTTGACCACATTCGGAGTGAAAAAGTTTCATCCTAAGTGGGATTTCCTGTATTTCTATTTGTTCTCAATGCCTCTTGTCCTTCCACTGCGCACCAAGGAGAAAAGTCTGGCTCTGTCTTTACTCTGTCCCAGTCAGACAGCCCCCAGCATGTCCTGGCACTGGGTTTGTTCCTCCCCAGGGACAGGAGGACTTTGCACTTCCCTTTGCTGAACTTCGTAAGATTCCTGTCATTCCATTTCTCCAGCCTGTTGAGGTCTGAGAATGAGCAAATAAAGCAATATCAAAATCTTTGATTAAGTTTTTTATATGTGATTCATTTACCTTCTTTCTCTACCAGCTTATGATATGGGTGACAATACACAACACTGCCTAATTACCTCCACCAGAGTACAGCTAACGAATGAAGAAGGACTGAACAGAAAAATATGTGCTTTCCGTACCTTTTTTTAACACATCTTTGAAGGAATCCTGTTAAATTCTCAAACCACTCCAGAAGTGAAAAAGAAACTCCATTTTAACAGCAAAAAGTTCCTTCCTTCCTTCCTTCGCATCTGGACTGCAGAGAGTTGTGTTCCAGTGCCCTCTAGCGTGTCAAATTAAATTTGCCTCGGATTATCTCAGGCTGTTGGCCGTCAAGAACAATCCCCATTCACACAAAATAGCTTTTCTGGCTACCTTAATGGCCATACTGCCACAGATAAGGGCCCAGGACCCCTTACTGCCTGTTAGAACAGACTGGAGCCTAAGACATCTTCCCTGGCCAACAGTTAGAGACAAGCAGTTTGTGCCATGTGGTTTCTTTTAAAGTTGATCTTGTTCATCACCACCATAAACAAATGTGTGAACTTGATACCTCGTGAATATCTAACTAGGCCTTCTGGGGATTCTTTGCTCATACTACTAAAATAAAGTTTATTGGAACTTTTTTGTTTTTTCTCCATAAAATGGGGCTACAAAGAAAGTTCTTTTGACAAAAAGCAGTTTTCTCTCTTACAGTCATCCTCCCTGATCCTGGTGACACCAATGCTTGCTATGAGCTACCCATTTTCAAGAACCTTTAACAACTTATGTGGGAAAACAGGTATGTGACAGTAGATCTCCCTTACTGAAGCACAAACAAGGTTTTGCCTTCATTCTTGCTCTCAGGGTCTGTCTGTCCTCATATCCATCAATCTATTTGTCTCTCCATGCATCCATAGATGGTTTTTAATCTTCTAATGCAAAGGAACTGCAACGAGTCTAATTGTAGCATAACACTAGCAGCACAATTGTCTATCTCTAAAACAATTATTGGATGTTTCATCAATTCTAAACCCCACTAACTGAGGTTTTTTTTGAGCTTAATGAGATCATGGCACAGTTCATCCACTTTTCATGTATTCTTCACCACTTTGGAGCTGTATTTCTTCGAAGGTTCTCTGGCTGTCATTTTGTGGACATCAACATTTCAGTTAAGACTTTATCTTGCAAAAAGCATTTCTGGAAATAACATTAAATTTCTAAGTGTCCAGTCTTTGCATCCAAACATTGTTCAAAGATAGTGACACTCAAGTCTTAGTTTAGGGCCTCGTGGCCGCAAGAGGGAGGGTGCTGGGAGTCATCTCAGGAGCCTGTGGATGTGTTGTGTTCTGGATGTGTGCCCGTGCTCCAGGAGAAGCACTAAGTGCCTCCATTTGTGTGAGAAAACCATTGCCCTGTAGCACAATGGGCTGTTCAAGCTGACACATCCTGGCTGTGTCACCAAACACGGTGAGTTCTGTGGTTGCTGGTATTGCTGTAATCCAGGTAGTGCCAGGGCTGCAAGGCAAGGCAGAGCCACCTCAGCCACCAGCACAGTTGTGACTGTCCTTACTTTGCAGTGCCAGCGTATCACAGGCTCTCTGTCCTTGTCTAACCCCTGAGCTTTGTTTTGCAGGAAAATACAGAGTATCTTCTTCAGAGCCATCCACCTCTTCCACTGAAAATACTTCCAAGGCATATTCCTTGCTTAACTGAAGCACTGCCAATGCTAAATTGTATAACTCTGAAAGGACCTCTTCCAAGACACACACGAAAAGTACCTGGGAGTCACCAGGAAGTGGACTGCTTCATTTTGACTGAACTGTGCCTTGGCGCATTCTTCTAGAATAATCATTTCTGGTTAATGTGTAAGGCAGGGATGCTGAGAGAGGTGGAATTTTAAAAGGTCTGCCAGTTCCAGAAGAGATGACAAGGATTTGAAGGCCTTCAAGTGCAAGAAAGGACCAAGAAAGGGAGTGAAGAATTCCCAGCGCTTAAGTGGGTGCTTAGCACTATGCAGTACTGAGCCATGAATTGCAGTGCTTCACACGGTTGCTGTCCAGTGGATTTGGTATTTCCCCTATCAACTCTCTGAGTGATCCCAAAGGCCTGTGTAGATACACAAGTACCTCACAGCTTTTCTCCTGCCCTCGTATTGGAGTCTGGAAAGGCCACAGTGGTCTCCACTTTCTATTTAAGATTTTCTGGAACCAAAAATTCCCAACTGAGAAGGCCCATTTCAGATCTTCACTTTTGACTTACATAAAATGAAGACTGTGATGATTCCTGCGTGGTCTTCTTTCAGATGGAAAGACTGAAAGCTCCATGTGGCACTTTTTTGAAGAAAAGGAAGCTTTATGACCTCAACAATATTTTTCTTTCCCTTGATATGTAATGTGTTAAGACAGAGATGGTTGCTGCCCTCTGCCACAGAGGAGACTGCATTTATTTAATGCATAAGTGTTAAGAATGCAAGGAGTGCCTTGTGTAAAGTCTGTATGTTTGGGTCTCCTCTCAGAGGAGAAACACATTTGGAGGACTCAGAGAAGAAACTCTGTAGTGAATATAAAACACCATGTGCCAGGCAGGAGGAATGGTTTTATATAAATTATTGCTCTGACACTACTTTTGTGGAATCAGTTATTTCAAGCCTGTACACCTTTAAAGGCGGGACTCCTGTCTTGAGAAGAACTTGAAAAGTATTTATAATGCACACAAATGTTACAAAATTTAATGTACCATATGGTAAATAGAATAATGAAGATTTAGATTTGAGGCCAATATCAAATACTGCAGTCAGGTGGTACAGCCCTGTTTGATTGTCAGGGAATCAATGGTGATTTGTCAGTTGCCAATGGTGAACCTGTTCCTGGAACTTTGGGGTGAATCAGGATGGGGAACTGTTCCCTACAGTTAGAGGCACCTATGATGGTTTGGTATGGGCAAGGTGGGGATGACTAAAGACAATAAATAAGCATCAATTAAATACGGTATTTATATTGAAAGCAATTGGTTTTTGCTTCAAGATGTAGATACAGTGCTAGAACTAAAACACACTTAGAGATGAAAATCCAGAATGTCTTTGAACTGCATGGCCAGTGGAAACTTGAAAATCCCACCTTCACACATTATTTCAATCAAATCTTGCCTTTGTGCAGCCATTTGGTTTAACTCACACTGGAAGTAGCTTGTGCAATAATGAACATCCACTCCTGCTGAGTGAGAACAGGCTTTATATGGACTGTAAGCACAAGTGCCTGCAGACAGCACAGTCCCAGTCCCACCACACCGTGTCCCTGCAGGCATTTTGTCCCTGAGGTTTCCCCACACTTCCCAGTTTAGCTGAGCCTGGCTCTTGCGTGTCTGTGCATGAGAAATCAGGATGTGATGCCAAGCTGCCTGGCACCAACAGGCCGTCTTTGGGGCATCTTCAAAGGCAAAGTCCTTGCCAGTGTAACAAAAGCCATGACAATTCACCAATCAGAAGCAGCTGAGAAATTTATCTGCGCCAGTCTAAAGACTTGGGGTCAAGCTTCACTTGAATACAGACACAGATAAAATGGCAGAGGAGAAAGGGGGGAATACTGAATGGGGCAAGAAGGGGAAACACATGGCAACAAACATCCTGTACCCCTTCCCCCAGCTCTCAGCGGCAAGAACCAAGTCTTTGGCATAGGCAGTGTGGGCAGTGGGCTCACCAATAGTTTTCTCCCTTCATGAGTCTGGTATTTTGGGCTGTTACCCCCACTCTTCCCTTTGCTCTGATCCAAATCCCTTTATTCACCTTGCCTTCTTGAAGTAAAGGCTGTCATAGGGCTCATTTCCTGATCATTGCTGTCACTCATATACCTCCCCTCCCTGGACAGCAGTCCCTCTGTGGCCTTGCCTGGACCATAAATAAACCAGCATGGGGACCAAATAGAACTTGCAGGGCTTTTTCCATTTGCAGCTCGGCTGGAGTAATCCCTCTAAGCAATGCTTTCAGGAGAGGGTCCTGGTTGTCCCTGGTTCAGCACTGCTGCAAGCATCGCCCAAATCATTGAGCCTATGTTGTCTCCAAGGTCAGGTGAGCCAGGGTAGCCAAGAAGGAGCCTGTCCACAGCTGACCCTGAAAGGGATGGCCACCAGCCCTCACTGAGACCCTTGTGTCTGCAGCTGCACGTCTGCAGCTGCCAGCCATGCTGCGAAGGATGAGGTGTCTTGTTAACAACAAAGAAAATATCTGCTCAGGAGAACCATCTGGTTCCAGTCCCAGCCTTGGACGAGGAAACAACCATACAAGAGTTGCCCTGCTGTGATGCTCCGAAGGGAGCCAGACCATCACACAGGGCCCAAATGCACCCAGGACCACCTGGTGGGACATCCCCTTGTCTGGAAGCCATGACAGGTTCTCCTGGCAGAGAAGAGTCAGTGTGTGGTTTGGCAGAATGGAGACTTGGGCTCTGTCTACACAAGCAAAGAGAACAATGTCAGAGCCTACACATGTGTTTGGAGTGCATAGTAACGACTTGCATTCTTATTCGTGGTGTCCCTTTAGGGACATCAAAATCATGTGCAGGGTAGCACTTGGCTGGGCCTTGCCTGGATCCTCTCTGCCTTGGTTTCACTAGCAAGCTGCACCATGTAATTTTATTCAACTTTATGGATCTCTTGTCTTTCATTGCATAACCCTGAGTGATTTATGAGGTTGTCGACTTGGGTGGGAAACTCACTTGATCCAAGGGGGAATCCCCTAATCCTGATGGCAGAAAGTAATCAGATCTGTAATTCCCTTTCACCTGCGAGATCCAGGCAGTCAGACGTGTTGCAGGAAAAGCTGATATAAGTGTTTGTTTTGATTTTATTCCAAAGGCAAAGAATAATAGGGACAGAGTATTAACTTGCTGATAATGCCTTAATTAAATGGATGGTTTGTCCCTACCCACAGGACTGCTGTGATCAGCAGAATGGATCTAAGTAGGAACCAGCTCCCTGAGTACAACCTACTGCCATGAGAGTGCATTTTCCCTTGTCTGCCGTCCCTTGTAACTTGTATCTGGTAAGTACAAGGGCAGCATCACCCTCTGTGAATATTTACCATGTGCATTCTGAACTCCTGCAGAGACAAAGAAACTGCTTTCCAAGGAAACCTGGATATCAGAGTTTTAAGTGTGGAAACTGTTAGAGGCCTTGAAAGCAGAGATCTTAGGACATACTGGATAAATTGCTTCCTGATATCTGCAGTAAGTTCAAGGGTGTCCAACACCATTGTAGTACCACAGACCCAGTCTTCATCTTCACACACACTTCGACTTGTGAGATGATGATTTCCAAAGACATGTGAACTTAATGGCAACCATGAGAGATTCTACCCTATGATAATTGATACTCTGCTCCAATTTCATCCAGAACCTGTTGAAATTATGGGAGTTTTATAGTTGTTTTAAAAACCCTTTGATTAGCCTCAGAGAATAGCTGTACACTTGAGTATTTGAAAACCTTACGTGATGAAATCCTCTAGAAAGACAACTAGCTTTAAGGTGGACTTTTAACTTTATTTCCCTGCTACACCATTGGCCAAAAACATGGAATAGTAGTTTATAAAAATTCTGTGTAATAACTAATGAGTGTAAGAAAACCAGCACAGCCCCAGGGAAAGTGAGTGATGATATACTGACTTACATAAATATCTGTACCCTTTAGAATTCTTGAGCAATTTTTGTAGGAACATTTCCAGAATCTTAATACATGTGTTTTGGTGTGACTTTTACCAGTGTTTTAAGAGGTTTGACCAGTTTTTTAATCTGAGTTTGAACTGTGGCTGAGAGTAAATGCATAGGCTCTCAGCACTGCTGCTTGCTTTGGGATGAAGAAACAAAACTTTCAAAAAACATACAAGAAAGGCAGTGTATGAATTTTCATCAGACAGCAGCTCTACATGACACACTTTAACTGCCACATCCCTCAGAAAAAACAGACTGCTGCCAAGCTGTTGGCAGAGCTTTTCATCCATATGATGACTGGTTTTCTTCAATTGGTATTCATCGTTTTTCACTGAAAACTGGTATCTTATGAACTATGGAAAAACACCAGGCTGAGATTTGTCCCCCCTGCAGTTTTTTTATCTTCTAGCCATCATGGAAATGAGGATGATAGATAAGACAATCGTTCCAGCAATTCCACCAATCACCATTCCTAGGATGTTCCCGTGGACCTGCCTTGACTGACACCTCTCACCCGTGAAGAAGAAGGCTTGTCCTGATGGGCACCTGGGAAAACAAAGCACAGATTCAGTGGATCAGGAGCTTTGTCATGCCCTCACTCCAAGCTCCTCAGATTCATTATCCCAGATGAGCTGTTCCCATTGGAGAGATTCACATCACAGCATTCCCACCTTGTCTGGAGGCTATTTACACACCCTGGAAGCACCACAGAGTGGGGCTTCTTTGCTTTATGCAAAGAAACCTGCCCTCCCGGCTGCTGGTAGGAACCAGTCACTGTGGTAAAGTGTTTTTTTTCTACTTTTCCTTGAAGAACTGGTGGCTTAGACCTCTGAGATCTGTAGGTCTGAATACTTTTTAGCTGCATCACTTGAAGAAGAAAGCCAGGGCAAGGAAGGAGGAGGACTGTGGTACCTGCAGCTTGCTTCTCCTTTCACATTCACACAGACTCCATCATTCTGACAAGGGTTTGGGTCACACGGGTCTGGCAGATAGGGCAGCTGGTCTTGGACAGGCTCCATGTCCTGGGCTGCTCTCTTCTGCCTTTCAAGAACAAGGCCTTCCGTGAGAGCAGATTGCACAGGTTCAACAGGAACTTCAGTGTTATTGAGGTGAATTATATCTTTAAAAAAGGAGAAAGACATCAGAATCAGTGAGTGATGCTATGTGTAGTGTGCCTCATACCAGGGGCTCACAAGGGTGCTTTGCGGACCAGAGGATGCTCCTTGTCCATTTTCCCTTTACAGAGCTCTTGCTGTACCACAAGAAGTTCTGTGTATTTAGAGCACAAGATAGAAAATAACACTGAAATTACAGAAACTAGTTAGGTAAACCTGTGATGTTCTGTACTTTGAAAAAATATGCGAAGTGAGGCCATTCTATCTGGAAATAAACACAGTGGGGATAGCCTTTAGTATGTTTGGTGCTTAGGAAAGGACATAGCTACTGGTCAGGGGGCTTAAGAGTGTCTAAGAAGTTAATATTTCAAAACTCACTGCCATTTAGATCCCTCTGAACTCACAATCACTTTAGTCACCTTATCCATTGGGCACTAGGACACAGAAATGCTTTTTAAAGTTGATTCCCATTAGAAGAGATGTTGGAGAGAGGTGGCAAGAGTTATTTGAATGTATGAAAATAGAAAGAATCACCTATTTTGTAAGGAGAATCAGGAAACCTGAAAGGGTCCTTACCATTAAATTCTGCAAAAATAATCAGGTCATCATTTTTCAGGAAGCTTCTCCGTCTTATCTGGCTGTGGGATATGAAGTTACTCCACCCCCAGGCTACACTTCTGTTGCAATTGCACGACTCATCAAATCTTCCAGCAATTGAAGGTTTATCCCATATTACAGCTCCATTATCTGCAAAGAGAAAATGAGGACCACAATGTTGTGCAGCTCAAAGTACTTTATGACTGTTTTCTGCATTACAGTGTTAAAGGGGATGTATGCTGTAAAATCAAGTTCAGACCTAAAATTCCCAAACAAATCCCAGAGGACTGACAAACTAAAGGTGCCAGGTGACCTTCAGGTTTGGTCTGCATGAGGATTCTTAGTCTATGCGACACCGTCGAAATTCCACAACTCCTCTTTCACTGAGAACTAACCAAATACAAATTGCCTCCTCATTGTCACCAGCTAAGGGTTCCCTCCTGAGCAAGGACACTCTCCCACCACTTTGTAAGTACCTATGATTTAGAATTTAGCAGATTTTGGTAATTCCTATGATTTTGTTAAACATATTCATATTTAGGGTTTAAAAGCTCCTACTGAAAAAGTATGTTCTTAACTTCCACTACAAAAAGTAGAAAGGGATGAAGATTCACATGTAGTATTTTATTCTGTACCAAACTCAGTTTTGTCCTATTATTTCTATCATAGAATCACAGAGTGGTTTGGGTTGGAAGGGACCTTAAAGATCATCTTGTTCCAACCCCTGCCATGGGCAAGGACACCTTCCACTAGACCACGTTGCTCCAAGCCCCATCCAGCCTGGTCTTGAATCCTTCTGTCATGGGTTAGCACAGCTTGGAGTTTTAGTTACGAAAAAAAAAATTCCACCAGCCATGGAAGTGATATTTTTGCAAGGGGCTGTTGTAATTTCCTCCAGACCTGATAGAACTTATCAATTGGCTAATTTGAATATTGAGAACTCTGTTAAGCCACTTAAGAAGCTGGACACACCTCTGTAAAAAACACATTTTAATACAAACAAGCCTGGGAATCGCTTTCTTGCTTCCAGCCCTTGGACAGGTAACTGGGGTGCCCGCTCAGCCCGGCAGGCTGGGCTGGGCCTGGCTGCTTGGCCTGGTGGGGGCCAGGCCATGGCCCGTGGCTCCGTGCGGGCCAGCCCCCAGCCAGCGCGGCTTGGCAAGATCGTGGCCGTGCTCCGTGCAAACCAGTCCTGCGGCGTGGATGGCCCCCTCTCTGGTCCGGCCACCATTTGGCAGAGATCATGGGACCACCAGCGAAAGAAAAGTTCAGGCTGCAAGGCCCAGGCCTGGGTAAGATCAACCTTTTCAGCGCTGTAAGTTCCCCAGAAGAAATGAAACCTGCAGATATCAATCCTCTCCCAGAGGAAAGGGAAAGGCAAAGGCACATGAAAAGACATCATGATAGAGACACCAAAGTCAGTGAAGAAGAAAGAGCTGAAGCCCAGAGAGAGGAGACAGAGGAGATGCTTCAAACCTAGAAGCTGAAATTCTTTTGTAAAGCTATGTTGATGGACTATGATACAACAGAGAACCCTTCTGTAATTTCGTGATAAGCATGGGGGGTGGAGCGTTAAACTGCCACGAGCAAAGATGCCTGTGCTGAAATAAGCAAATGTTGAAGTAGCTGTGATCCAATGAGAAGCCTGAACAGAGAGAGGAAGTGATGAAGTGAAGACCCTTGCTCCCAGGGAAGAAGAAGACTTCTGTTCCTAGAGATGAAGATGATCCCAGAGGCAGATGAAGAGAACCTTTGCTCTTGAACAGCTCATCCTTAAACTAGTACCCCATTAGCTAAGATTGAACCCTTGAAAATGGTTGTGGGGAAATCTGTAAGTCGAGGGAAGGGATTTCATATGCCAGCAGAAAACCACCCCAGGTGGCTGTTGCACTGTGACACTGAAGCCATAAGAAAACAGTTTCTTGTGGAGAAATCACTATAGCAAGGCAAGAGAGACTCCTCTCCCTAAGTGAACTGATGAAAGACTATTATAGAGGTGGTAAACTGACCGAAATAATCCCAAATTTGTGTCTTAATGTTTATAAGTGGGAGAAGGGAGGAGGATGGGGGAAGAGAAGTGTTCTGAAGGTTTATTCTGACCCTTATTATTCCTTTTTCCTTTAGTTCTGTTAATAAATTTCTTTATATTCTTTAAAATTTAGAGCCTGCTTTGCATTCCTCCTAATTCTTATTCACAGAAGGTAAGAAATGCGAACAAAACCACTACACCTTCCAAGGATGGGACATCCACATTTTCTCTGGGCAGTCTGTTCCAGTGCCCCACCATCCTTACAGTAAAGAATTTCTTCCTAATATCTATTCTAAACCTACTCTCCTTCAGTTTGAAGACAATTCTCTTTTGTCCTGGCACTCCATGCTCTTGTAAATTGTGTCTCTCCATTTTTCCTGCAGGCTCCCTTCTGGTACTGGAAGGCCACAATTAGGTCACACTGATTGTTCAGCCTTCTCTTCTCCAGGCTGAACGATTTTGAATTAACGTATCTGTGAGAAAGGGTGAATGTTGTGCATTCAGACCATGTAGGTTGAAGTTCACTGGGTATGTTGAAGCTGACTGAACCTCCAAAGTGCAGATTTAAATTTTTGCTGGTTTACTAATAGAATACTGCACCCTGCTGGCATTCTACCAACCTGTGATGATATGTCACCTATCACAATGGACAAACCACAGGTAGAATGGCAATTGCCCGCTCTCAGGAGACCTCTACATTTAGAATCATACTCAGATATCCCAGGGGTTGTTCATAATAATACCAACCTTTTATGTGTCACTTTTCATGTTACACAATCTTCCACAGGCAGGAATTCTGAGTCACACATTGGGAAAGATGTACACAGGGAAGTTTCCCAAACTGGGAAATATGTCCAAAGTTTCTCAGTTCTGAGTCCTACACTCAGTCCTCTTACTCAGATTCCTTGGCTTACACTTCCAACATTCCTCCAGGCAGACACCGCTTACCTGAGTTAACGTGGTCTTTGCTTGTGGTGAAGCTTTTGCTCGAGGACATCCTTTTCAGGACATCGGGATCCTGGTCCAGAATTGTGAGCGTGGCCTGGCGGTTCAGAGCCGGCCACTCCAGAACTGCATCGTTCTCTCCACTGCACAGGTGGAAGGCAACGCGAGCATAGCTGCTATTCCGGTAATTGGGCAACACGCTGATGCCAAATCCATAACCCTCAGGGCTGTAAAAACGGGGGCTCTCAATAACACTGATGGATGAGTTCTCAAGGATTTTGCTGAAGTTGTGAATGACCCACACAGCTGTGGGACAGGGGGTCTCTGTCAGAGTGACATCATCAATAGCAATCCCACCCGATGAAGAGCTGGGGTGGCCCTTCAGGCCTTGGAAGAGGTAACGGAACTTCTTCTGAGCGTTGAGGGTTACGTGGGCAATTTTCCAGTTGGAGTCACTGTTCGCTTTGATAAAAGGAAAGCAAAATATTGCTATCAGTGTGATTAGAGATATTATGAAGCAACTTGCCCCTAGCCATCCATCCCAGCTGCACTTTTAGACAACTGGACCTCTCACAGAGTCCTGAAGGCCAGAGATCTTAAGTTGATGTCGTGACTATAATATATCCACATTGTTTTGTCATCTAAATGCTTTGGACATGTTGTACAAGGAACTCTTCACATGTTAGGGAATGACAGTCTCTAGTATAAAGGACAACATGCTAAAGGCTAAGACAAAAAGGAGGGTGGGAATCAATGACCCAGTGTGTTAGAATTAGTTTTTTCTGACACTTTTCCAGAGAATTGTCCCTCCCTGCAAGCTGCTGCAGCCTGATGTAGGCAGATTATGACAGGTCTTGTGCTTTGACAGCATAAAACACATGGAGCCACAGTGGCTGAGTTTAGCAAATCACCTAAAGGGGAATCCACATTTCCAAAACTGCATATGCTTTTATATTTCCAACTATCTAAAAATCAGTCTGAGATTCTTACTGACTGCAGAGGAGCACAGGTATTTACACCTGAACAGCCCACTTTTAGATCGTATAACAGCCAGTGGAGACAGTCAGTTGGCCTCAGCATGGCTTGGGGTCCCTCTCAATCACCGAGTGTAACATAATTTTAGGAATGTTGTGACTTCTGCTGTGAAGCACCAAAATTACATTATTTTAATGTAACATTACATTATTATAATGTAACATTATTTTAATGTAATTTTAATAATTACGTTATTTTAATGTAATGCAATTTTAATGTAACTGTGAGGAACCACAGTTCCTCATGTAATACAAAAATTCTTTGCTGTGTTGCAAGATGTTCTGGTAAGATATTCTGGTAACTTCGGAAAAATCTTTTGCTTTCTGAGACAGTCTTCTGCATTCATGGGCACAGTAAGACAACTCCTCCCCTCTACCCAAATATTCATCTTATTTCCAGAATTACCTTGAAAGGTTTGAATTTTCCTCATCTTGCGAATGTTCCCAGTGCCATCATCCTCTTTAAGCCAGATGATCAGCTTGTCAGAAGGGCTTCCCGTGGTCCTATAGAAGAACTGGAGGCACTGCTGAGTTCTCTTTGGATAAAGGATTCTGGACTCTAGGATTGCCACCTCATCTGCCTGGCCAGAGCTGGTGTTGAAGAACATGAAGTAGCCAGCATCTGGGAAAAAAGGGTAGACTGTCACTGCCTGTTTACACATTTCCTGCAAAGCTGCATGGTGTAAATTCATCATTTCAACTGCACTCTTTTAGTAAGAAGAAGAGTAGTACTCAACGTGAATAGTAAAGGAAATAGCATGTGATAACCATCCAAGACAGACTGGGATAAGAACAGGAGAAGCAGTTCAGCATATATATGGAACACACTGCTGTCAGCTCATGTCAGTTTTGCATTAGTTGGCGTAATTGGAATTTGGATTCCTCAGGAATGTCAGAGATATATGAAACAGAGGATTCAGTGCTGACCACAAGCAATTAGTAGATTTTTTTTTTTTACTTGTGTTATACTGAAGATAATCTAAAGATGACATCTTACAGATCACATGCTGTATTACCTTGTAAAAGAGCAAGATTATTTCTTATCAGCAATAAAGATAATAAAAAAGGGTAGGACACAAAACTAGCACTATCCTGACCTTGAACATGAAGAAGTTCTTTTTTATAGATTGACCAAAAAGCTCAAAACCCAATTATTCAGTTATGGAAATTATTTGAGAATTCCCCACTAGTTTAATTTCCCATTAACAGTTTTGAAGTGTTCTTTACTTTAGTTTTGAAGTGTCTACTTTTATCCTTATGTTTACAAGGATTCACCATTTGCACACTTACCATATCTTGGTATCACATGAAGTTGTCATGTCTTTTCTGTATTGTGTTGCTTTTTAATTATTCAATTTAATCAATGATTAAATTATTAAGTTAAATTTTTTTAGCTGTTGTGTGAAAGTTCCATGGTCTCTTGTCCAAGATAACATATCAGAGAATTACAGGATGGTTTGGATTGAAAAAAACCTTAAAGATCATGTTGTTCCAACAGTTACACCTGCAGCTGCTAAAGGCAGTGCAGCTTCCTGCATGGTTAGTGAAGGGTTTTGAGCTGTTTATTAGGTTCTCTCTAACCAGTCAGGGGAATTATCTCCATTCTCTTCCACATGGTAGCAACGTTTTGAACTCATATCCATAGAAACCTTGCCAGAGATTGCCCTATGCAATGTATGACACTTGACCATCAGTTAAACTTATTTTAAATGTAAGTGGATTAAATCCAAGTATGATCACTCTTGCTCCAAGTGAGAAGCAGGACTGTGAGCCTGTTGAAATTGTTATAGTAACAAACCCCCAAATGGTCTAGACTCCACCTCCTTTTTGATAAGAAAGTCAAATAAAGGCAACATTAAGTGTCCCTGGCAATTAGAATATGTCCATGGCAGACTTCAGCAGACTCCTTAAATGTTAAGCTGTACTTTCTCTCCTTCAGTTTAGCCAGAAGTAAGTCAAAAACCCAGAATATCAAAACCGTCTGGGGAAAATAGGAGCCATCTATGTTAGAAACTTAGAATTTTCCCCCACTTGAGATGATTGCAGAACCAGTTCTCAAAAAATGTCAGAAATTCCTGATGGAATCAATGACCCTTTGGAGGTGCTAAAAGGAGAGACACTCTCTACTCATGCAATTAATTTCTACACTTTGGAGATCCTCAGAGGCACCCACCCCCCCTCCATTAACTCTTCAAATAACATTGATACTTATTTTGTATGGAGTGGCTGGATGTTAAAGCCAAAGTGCACATTAAGTGCGCAGTTCGGGCAGATTGGATTTTACCTGATAAACTCAAACAACTCCATTAAATTATTTTTTCCAGTTACAATTGTATTGTACAGGGTGAGAAAGAAGAGAGAATTAAGAATCAGCTGAGGGTTAGAAGCATGTATTTCTAGAAAATGTCAGGTGGTTTTCTTGAGTTATATTGTATTCTTGGGCCTGATCAATAACTACCAGCATTATAAAAGGTTGGAGATCTGTTCTTTCCAGTGGGTAGGTCACTTGAGGGGAATAAACTACTCTTGAGTGCAGCAAGTCAAAGAGTAACAAAGCACAAGTGAATGTGCTTTAGGTCAGGATTCCTTCCCCCTGTACTGAGGCAAAATTTACCACAGAAGTCACTTTTATCTCGGAAGTGTGTAGTAGTTTACCCTGCCTAAACAATGACAAATTAGGCTGTTGCTTTTCAGAACTGCCAGTTGGGATTTAATCTTTATTCTCAGCTGTAAACTAGCACCCTGTGACTGTGACTGGGGCTCACTGCTCTATTTTTGAGAATGTCTCCTTTGAAAAAAAGGTGAAATTACCACATCAAAATAAAAAGTATCCCTGAACTCCTATCATAAAATCTTTGCAACTTTGTTCTACTTCCAGAACTAGAATTCCACAAGCTTAACTTCCCATCTGCATTGCAAACACAATATTTATGAGTGGCTACAAGTGCTGTTTGATTCTTATCATGAGGTAACATAACTCTTATACAGACTTTGGAAGTTGAAGTAAATAATTTCCCAGGTTATATTTAAAAGACCTCTAGTTAAGATCGTTCTTTGTCCCCTTTGATCTTGATGGTGTGCACAACATTCCACTAAATTGAAGAAGTTTAGTGAGAGTGGGAGTGCAAACACTGTACAGAGTCTTTAACAACTTCTCTTAACCTGTCATTGTAATCAGCCCTGGAGAAAACCCAGCTCAGAAAGCGTCCCGTTCCTTTGTTTTACCTCTACAGCGCCCAGAAAGTGTGTGGTCCTCCTGCCCCGTCACGCTGCCCTGTTGGTGGACCCAGTCCTGGTCACGGTTGGTGCCCTGGATCATACCACAGATATTCTCAAACTCAAAAGAACACTGGTCCAGAAAGGTGTGAGTTGAAGCTGAAAAAAGTATACACATGGTCTCCTCAGAGTAGTAGCTCATTAAAATTTCTGCTCTAATTTTGGGGGGGTTTGTGTACAGCAGTATAACCATCCTGTAGAGAAGACAACCCTTACACTACTAGATCTCAGCCCAGTGACTCAGAGGAGGAAACATTTGATCCCTGGAGGGATTCCCTGCACAAAGATAACAACCTTTGACCTCTTTGCAGAAGGTTAATGAGCTCCACGTGGCAGTGACTGATGGTGGCTATCTTTGTGCCTGTTTGCCAGCCTTGGTATATTTAACCATTCTTCATCTGAGGTTATTGTTCTTCATGGCAGTTCCCTGATTGATGAACTTGAGCTCTGTCCTTCCACTCCAAGCAAAGTCCACCCTGTTACCTTAGCCTGGTTCAGCTGAGTTTGCCTGCAAGGTGATGCTTCTGTTGGCACTACTGAGGGGACAATAACTTTTCGGTAACAACCATAATCAGTGATAACATCTTCAACCAGCTCAGCAAACATATAGACAGTGTGGGATTCTAGAACTAGCCAATCTCAGGAGCAAAATAATCTGATTAAGACCAAATGTTAGTAAAAGAGGACAAAGTGCAGTTGTATTCACCTCAAAAGAGCACAACAAGGCTGCCCACACATCATAGGCAGAGCACAAACACAAGTCTGAACTCCTGGGAGCAGCATGGAAGAAAAAGTGTGAATGGTTTGACTTTCCTTGACTAATTTTTACAAAAATCATGACGGTGAGAAGAGCTAAAAAGGGATGAGAAGGGAATAAACTGTTTGTGTTTATCTGCACACCATAGGTCCTGTCCCATACCTCCTCAAGCACATTTGAGAAGAGTTTTTGTTATTTTAGAGATGCAAGGGAAGTGAACCAGCCTGGCTCAAGTATAACCAAATAAACAGTTTGCTATGGTTAAATTTTGACTTACTGCAGTTGTACATGCGATTCAGTCTTTCCAGGTCAATGGCACTGAGGTCTAGACGTTGTCCAATTATGTCGTCAAATGCTGGTATCTTTGCTGTGATTGTGGGGACACCCTCATTTTTGTTGAATGAAAGTGGGTCATAGTGCATCAATGATTCGTAGTCGTAGGGGGTGTTCAGATCAGTGATGTAGCTGTCATCGTACTTTGCAAAATTGTGTTCTCTGCCTGATAAAAGAACAGAAAAGAGCTTCATTTTTAGAGAAAATGGAAAGGAAATGACATTAGCATGTCCCCTTGGATACAGCTTTATAAGGTACAAGTTATATACCCAAAAGCAATTACTTCACAACAAAATATTGAAACTTAGCAAGATTTGTGTTTGTCATTTGGACCACAAGCAGTGCCTTTAGATTGCAGTTCTGTGCTCTCACAGGTGACTTCAGTAAATTCAAAAACAAATGAGCTGTAAAGAACGGGATACATAGGAGGTTAGATTAGAATTAATAGGAATGGTTTAATAGTAATGATCCTGAAGGGTTAAGTTTAAGATTAATGTTCTCCATTCCAGAACCTGTGAATATTGATGCAAACATTTCCCAGGATATTAGATACTAGATGGAGAAGGAGAGGCCCTGAAACTCATAAAGGAGACAAATATGACAACCCTGGAGTGTCTTCAGTTTCTCTTCTTCTTTGAAATAAAGAATGCCCTAGAAATCTCTGGGGAAAAAAAAAGAAAGGTATTTTTACTCTAGATTTACAATATTGATATGATATTTCTACTGGAATGGCTTTTGGAAACACATTTCTCATGGTTTCTTGGTGAAGTAATTTGTCCTTAGAGAAAGTTTTTCATTATGAAGGTGTCTGCTGGGGCAAAGAGAGGGACCCATTTCACAGGCTTTGGTATAGAAGTCAAAAGAGCTTGCCAGCATTTCCATCTGCAAATAATACTTTCAGAAAATCTGGCATTCCTTTTCAAAGACAAAACAGCACATGACTGTGCTGGTGGGTAATTACAATTTCTCTATGTAACAACTGCCCTCCCCTTCCGCAAATCACAAAGGTCTTCAGTTCAAGGCTTGAGATTATATAAGAGCTTGGAATTGTTTTCTTACAGATACTTGAATTGCACCTTTTATCAAAAATAAAATAAAAAAACCCTCATCCTCTAGTCACTCCTTTTCAAATAAATCATTGTTATGTAATACAGAATCAGATCTCACAGGGGACTACAGGAGAAACTGCCTAGGGACCAAAGGGATTGTGATGAGTTTGCTGAAATTCATAAGGCCACTGAATGTGATTAAAATAAACCTGAAAGCAAAAACCTACAGAGTTACACGGAGCAGGAGAGAGCACGACGAGCCCTATTTACTATTTCCCATCTGATCTAATAATTTTGAAAGTTTTTTCATATGAAAAGTGAATATTTCCAGTTTCAGGAAAGCCTGAATCTCTGAATATAAAAACCTTTCAGATTTTGAAAGGATCTTTGCTTAAAGAAGATCCACCTCAAATCTCACCATCCAAATAAGTTTACAATTTGCATTACATGGTAAAATAAAACAGATTCAGAGAGAAGGAAGTGATTTATTTAAAATAAGAGAGCAGACCAGTCCTGGAGCCAAGGGGAAATAAAAGTCCTGATTTCTAAGCAGGGCCTCTCTCTTCTGGCCTTAGACAACCTCTGGTCCAAAATTTCTTGATTTACAGTGGTCTCAGGTGTGCCCTAGTGTTTCTAAAATTCTATCTTTAGGAAGGTCTTAAAAATAAGATATTGATAAATCTGCCCTTTGCAAAATCTAACTTGAATGTCAAAACCCACCTGCAATAATTTCATCCCACCAGATATTCACGTAGTCATCCCGATCCATCCTCGACTGCTCGTGGTAAAATCCTAAAGCGTGCAGGATCTCATGTTCCACAATAGCTCTGTAGTCACACCCTGACCCAATTGAGAGGTTCTGTCCAGTCTGCAGGTCTCCCACCATGGACCAACACCTGAGAAAGAAGGAGAGCTTACTCTCTATTCAGTAAAATTTTCTTCTCTGTATTTAACTTCTTAACCTGCTCACTGGATTTAAAGTACGATTGTAAAAGTTCTTAATATGAAAGGAGTCACATAAATCATTGTTTAGATGCTGACCACGTGCCTTGATACTCTAAAAACAGTCTGAAAGCAGACTAACCCCCAGAAACTGTCACTTCATTACTTATCCTCTGTGTCAGAGAAGCTCACCCTGCATTTTTGAAAGCCACAGAAGTTTAGTCCTGCATCATCTTCCATTTTGCCAAGAAACATAAAGCATGCATGGAAACTGTAAATTCATCAAAACAGGCTGGGCTTTTTTGCAATAACTTGGGCTAGAGAAAAAACCCAGGAGTGTTTAGAATAGCAACATTTGGTCCTTTTTAAGAGCAACCATGCCTTGCATTGACCAGAGGTGTGAAAATACATTTCCAGTATTAAGACCTTCAAAACTGACTTGCTAAAAATTATGGAGCTTGTAAACTTGCAAGAGAAGTGTCATAGGACACTCAAGGAAGAGCTGAAGGCAGAAACATGAACTTCTGGGAAAACAAGAAATATTCACAGCTGATATAGTGAGAAGATTTTTGTGCTTTTCTACATTTTCTTTCAAAACATATTTAGCTGTAGGAAATAAAATAAATCCTTTCAGTTCTTGAAAACTTGAATCTCTGTGTATAAAACCCTTTCAGATTTTGAGAGACCATTCATTAAATAAGAGCCATGCCAAACCAATAGAAATATTACAATAAACTGGCTTTCCACCACTTTTTTTTTCTGTCTGTCTTCCAAAAATTTCCAAACTAAAATTCTAGCTATTCACATTAACTTTCTTGGTAAGCTAAAAGGATGTGCATGAGAGTCTTCACTGAAATGGAAAACAACCCTAGACGGAAAAGTGGAAGCAGTTAATGAAAACCCAGAGATGCTGGGATTCACCTTCAGAGCTCATCCTCTAAATAACAGTCAGCAGAGGGAGGCAGCTGCTTGCAAGCTTTGTCTAAGAATGTAAGATGAGTTGGTTTCCTGATGCCCTCTTTTTCTGTGCTGACAGCAAACCTTTAGACTGCTGAAGTCAAATGGAATGGGTTCCCAGCTGATTCTGCATGGCAAAACTAAACAGAAATTGGTATTACCCTTACCCATTTTGTTTGCTAAAGAAAATGTAGGTTCTTTCTCCTTCATATGGCTTGAAATCGATGCAGGACTTCAAGCGGAACATTTCAAATGCCTGGAGAATTACTCCTTTGGCATTCAGGTCTGGAAAACAAGGCAAGAACCTTTAAAACACTGCAGTTTTTCACCTTGGAGAGGTAAGATATGTACAGACACACACATGGAACCAAAGGAAAAATGACAGAAGAGAGAAATTGTTGAATTTGATTAAGTTGTGGTTTGCTATGTTAGCTTTAGAAGAAAGAAAAATAATTTTGATATAAACAAGACTACAATAAGTAGTTACTAGTGAAGTTTAACATTTTTAATGTGAGAGAAACAGTTCTGAAAAAAGCAAATTTTTTATCACAGTGACTGCAGTACAAATAAGGATTGGAGATAAAAATCTCAATAAAGTGTCTGCATTACCTAGGTCATCACCCAAAATATAAGGAACAGGGAACTTCCATCTGTAGGTCTCGTTTCTTAAGGCATTTCGCTGATTTTTCTGAAAAGGGAATTAACAGCTGGTGATGCGTCTACTGTAGGGAGCTAAGCTGATTTGTAGCAAAAATACGATTAGGACAAGCAACAGAAAGCTTTTAATTACTTACAGGGAGCAAGATATCACCCTGAAAGAGGTCCAGTCCAGCAGCTGAAATGCAATTTAATCAAAGATAGTGTCAATGAAACATCAAATGTATTCCATTTCATAAACCATATTGAACATACTTATACAAGGTTAATGTCCTTGGGCATCTACAGAAAATAAATAAGGACCAGGTCTATACACTGAAATATAGGTAATAATAAAAGTAACAGCAGTTTCTAGTTTCTACTCAGTATTTACTTCTTGGCAATGTCTGCCTTTTTGGTGGCACCATTATCCATGGTCACCTTTGATAATCCCTGCTTGCTCTCAGGCAGTCACAAGAGTCACGCAGTGGGACAATGCTCAATAAACATCTAAGTTGTTTTCCATGTTTGTAAAACTTTATAAAAATCATATAGAGATGGGCAGAAAATGCTGTTGGGACTCCAGAGTCCTTCCGAATCATACAGTGTTCTTCTGCGTTAGCACCATGGGTCTGTCCAAATTTCAGAAAGGAAAGACATCTGCATCCCTTGTTTACACAGGGTTACAGTCCTGGATTAGATGAAGGTGTCACAGAGAGAGGAAGGTAATTCAGAGCTCACTTGATTATAATTCTCTCATTACCATGAGCTACCTGACCATCAGTCTCCTTTACAATACTGAAAATTCAGCATTATGCTCACAACTCTTCAGGCCTCATGAGAATTTAGGCATGAACTCACCCAAGTTGATGTGGGGAATGTCTTTGAATATCTCACCAGCTCCAGCATCTGCAAGACAGTCAAAACATAGAGTGTTTGGATGTGGTGGCACACAGCATGTAGAAGGAAATGCTTCAAAACAAACCAGCTCACACAGCACTTACCAGCTTCACTGGAGACATGTCCCACCTGGAAGAGAATGGAATACAACCAGTATAAGGTATGAGATGCCTTTGGACTAAGAGGAGCCTGTAGAAATCAGGTTTTACTTACAGAGACTGGAGAACCATAGACAGAACATAGAAGAAGCATCAGGCAGAGTGGGAAGATGCTGGAGCCCATTTTTGCAGTGGGAACAGAAGCTGGTCCCTCTCATCCCTGCCAATATATAGGGCATGTTGCTGAGCTTTCCATGGAGCATCAGCCAACCAGCATCAGGCTTTCCACCTTTGAAACATTATTATAACAGTCAGATTTCCCCCTTGATGACACCAGATGGCATTACTCTTATCAACTACCTAAGTCCACTTGGAGGAACATTGCAGAGAGGAATGTGGTAATTTCCTGTCTTCAGGGCAGCTGGTGAAAGACCCACCCAGACATCACATAACAGGTTCTCCATCTGGCCCAAACTTGCTGACTCCTTCCCCTGTGTTTGTTATCTGTCAGCATTATGATCTTGACTGCACAGGAGAAAAGCCTCACTCTCAAGCAGAATTATTCCAGGTTTATAGCAGTCCAGTGCCATTAGAATTTGGCCCAGTGCTGCTTTCAGTTAATAATTAACATCACATTGTAAAGTTTAGAAGTAAGAGAGCTATGATTATGAATGCCCTGACAGTATTTTCCCTCAGCTGATCCCATCCCAGAACTGATGCTCCATGTACAACCTGCCACTCTCTGCCTCCAGAAGGGGCCACTTGTATCATTAATCCTTGGCTTTCCAGTTTGATGTTCCTTTGTTTTCTGGTGGGTTTCAGAGATCACAAACTCTTGTCCTGCACTTTGCTGTCTTCTTTCTCAGGGGACACGGGTCAAGAAGGGCTCCATAAATCTCTGGTTTGTTGTGCATCAGTATTCCCACGGGTCCCATGTGCCCTGGAGTGCCTGAGTGCCTTTAACTTAGGCATGGAATCCTGTCCTTCATTTCACATCTGGAATTAAAAGTCACGAAAGTGAGAACGTTCATCTCAGTGTTCAGCAATTAGACAAGAAAAGGCTTGTGCCGTGACACCACCACCCACAGCACAAGGCAGAGAGCTTGAGTAAGCAGGTTTTGAGTAGGATATGGGCCTGTCCTAGGAAGGAGTCAGTCCTTCAACCTAAGCAACATATTTTTCTCCAAACAAATCAGAGTAGGAAGCTATTCATAAGAGATCACATTGCAGAGGAAAAAGTACAGAGATCTTTTCTTGTTTGGAGAAGAAGGGTCCCAGAGCACTAATCTTTCACCTAGCATACATGGGTGCTCTTCAACACTTACTTTTAGGAATGATTGTTTCTGACATCTAAGCTGAACAGGACACACTACTAGTAAAATAAGCATGTCTCAAGATGCATCATGTCAAGGCTGTTTTCACAGGCAAACAAAAAGAGTCAAAACACAGCACCAAGGCCATATTTTCAGATGTTTGGTAGTGGATGTGAGAAAGGAACAAAAAATTGAAGTAAAATCAGAGCAGTCTGAAAAACACTTGGTTTTTAGTACCCTTAACTTTAAAATAACTCAAAAACCTAAAGAAGGTGTCTAAAGAGAAGTCACTGTGAGGGCATATATTTGTTTTCAGATATATATATAGAGATAGATAGATAGATAGATAGATAGATAGATAGATAGATAGATAGATAGATAGATGGTCTCTTGGACCCCTTTTAGGCACTGGACTGAGCTCTAAGGTCTTCCCGGAGCCTTCTCTTTACCAGGCTGAACAGCCCCAGCTGTCAGCCTGTGTCCATAGCAGAGGGGCTCCAGCACCAGGTTCATTTTGTCCTCCCTAGAGGGCAGTGCATGCACATTCTTCCACTGGCCGCAGTTCTGTAAAAAACTTGCTAATAGGAAAAGCTGTTGCTTTTCCACTCTGGGCAGTAGAGCAGGTGCCTTATGGTCTCTTACACCAAAGTGCCCCAAATTGCTGTACATCTGTATGCCCACACCCAAGGGCAGATCCACCCAAGATTCGCAGACACAGGCACAAGCTGGTGTCACTAAATGCAGATAATACCTTTTGTTAATCTGTTTGCACTGGTTTTAACTCCACTGTAACACAAACTCTGTGACAGAAAGGTGGCTCAGATATTTATGTCCTTCGTACAAGCAAGAATGAAAAAAAAAGTCTCCTGAGATGAAAAAACTGTCATATCAAAGTGGTACCAACCACATTTTTAATAAAAAATTATCCATCCAGCTTCCCAAATTTTAGGTAGGTCTGTTTCCCTTCGCAGGGCTTGAAATCAACACAAGACTGAACTTGTCAAATGCCTCCAGGTTAACAGCTTCAGCATTCAGATCTGAAATATGCAGCAGAGGATAACAACAGCAGTTGCTCTGCTTTTAAAGTATTATAAATATCTATAATTCTAGATAAAAAGAATGAATAAGAGCACATTAAAAATAGGAGCATATATAAAAAATATCTGCCTGGATGAAGGAGCAGGAGGCTGCTAGCAAAATTCCCTGACTGGAGTAATTTTGGCAAAGGTCATAGAGATAATCTGTTATTAGATAACCTGATAGTGCTGAGACAAACAAGCAGGCTTTTGGACATCCAGGGCATTGTTTAAGTACTGCTGGAAAATTTTATTGCATGTTCTTATATAATCTGAATTGTCGTCAACTTTGAGCTCAGGGCTAGTAAAAAGAGATACAGGAGAGATACATATGATTTTAACAGCAGTTTACTATTTATTTTTCCTCCTGTATTATTCAAAACTTAAAATAGTGTCTAAAATCAGAAGGCAACAAGGATAATGCTCTGAACTAGTTTACTTAGAAAATATCTGCATATCCTCTTGGCCTGTACTAAGATGGGACTGGTAGGAAGAGACAAGGCATAAAGGGGAGAGCAGATCAGCATGAATATTTTTCAGATTAGGATTCCCTGACTTGATTACTCATCTCACTGCCCTGGCTGTGCTTTGCTGAGTGCAAACTCCACTCTGAGTGAGCATCAATGGTGAGCGAGGGAGACAAGAACCCAGGCCCTGAAGCCTGACACTGATCAAACAGGGGTCAGGCACAAAAGCACAACACTCTCCACTGCATAAAACCATCTCTATCGCTGTTGTACCGGGGACGGCGAGAAAACGACATAGATTCGGTCCAGGAAGAAAATGGAATTCTTTATTAATTTACAGACTCATTTATATATCTTAGTTCGCTTGAATGGCATAAGGTTATTGGTCCTTGACCATCCACCTCCCATAATGATTGGTTAGACCCTACAACACCCATTTCAAAATATTTCTTCAGTCGGTAACATAACAATACTGCATAACATATTGCACCTGCAAGATAAAGAGATTGGTTTACAAAAACCTCTGTTTTTGGCCAGCATCTGTATGAAAGCAAGGACTTTCACACGGATGCTGGCAGAAAGCTGGAAAATCTCTCAGCGACCGAGCCTTCAGCATTCACACATCTCCACTGTTTGTGTCACCCAACACAGCCCCCCTGAACCAACATTCAAATAGTCAACAGTGACACCGGCCCCGTGTAAGGGGATACCCAGCACATTTACATCCCTGCACCTGCCCTGCTCCCCAGAGCAGCGGCACCAAAATCCCCCCACCAGCACCACCAGCACCAGCAGCAGCAGCAGCAGCAGCAGCAGCAGCAGCAGCAGCTCTGTAAAGCTCCTCTCGCCATCCCTGACACTCCACCAACAGCAGCCACTGCCCTGCCTCAGGCACTGCTGCCACAGCCCCCTTGGCCAGCACAGCTCCGCTCCCCAGCTCGCAGCATGGAAGCTTGTCACTCTCCACAGCAATCCAATGTCACTTCATTCAGTGCCACAGCTTTGGCCATCATCACCCTGGAGGCCTTTGCTGGCATGTGGATAAACGCTTTCCTTGTTTGTGTGCTTTGCATTGCCTGGGTCAAAAAGAAAGCCTTGAACTCTAATGAGAAGATCTTGCTGCTTCTGGGATGCTGCAGGTTTTGCTATTTGTGCACCTCATGGGTATACCACTTCCTTTCAATAATTTATCCTAATTACCTTTTTGTTCACCCCGCATTTCAACTAACTGTATTTTTTCAAAGCTTTTCTAATTGTTTCAACTTGTGGGTTTCTGCTTGTCTTTGTGTTTTTTATTGTATAAAAATTGCCAATTTCAGGAACAGCTGTTTCATCTATCTGAAAGTAAAAACTGACAGGATTGTGCCATGGCTCTTTTTGAGTTCGGTGTTTTCAGCCTTGGCTATTGCCATCATTGCCTACAGCGTTGCTGAAACTGTTCACAATGACAGCCACAATTTCACATGCCTTGGAAATTTTTGGGAAGCAAGTGTCAGAATGGATAAATATTTGTTCCCTTTTTATTTTCTCATGGGCTTTGGATATGCTGCTCCATTCATGGCAGTCATCTTTTCTGCTGTTTTCCTTCTCTTTTCTCTCTGGAGACACAAATGCAAGATGCAGACAAACTCCATGAACAGCCTCAGTGTGGACGCCCACATTAGAGCCATGAAATCCATTCTCTCCTTCTTAGTGATGTACAGCATCAACTTTCTATGTTTGATCTTGACAATAGTTTATGCCAAGAAGAATGAAAATACCATGACACTTCTTATATTCATATATCTGTATGCTTTTCCAGGTGTTCATTCCCTTATTCTGATTTTCATCAATCCCAAGCTAGAAAAGGCACTGCTAAAGATTCTCTCCTGTGTGAAGTGCAAGTTTTTCATGAAGTAGGAACAGTGATAAAAGCTGGAGTCCATGCAAAATATTGATCTTTTGCTCTAGAAAACAAGTAATGTAATCTCTAATGCAACTCTGCAATTGTGTAGATGACACAGATGTTCTCTCTTCAGCATCTAAGATAAGAAAACGTCATTCATATTTATTCATATTGAGCTAAATTACTGTGAGTTAAATACATTATTATTTATCTTTTGTTTTAGGTAAATCTTTGAGTTATAGTCTTGTTATTAAGAATGTCATTTAGCCCTGGTTGTAGGAATGAGGCCTAAATCCCTGTGTGGTGAAGGGATTAATATGGGCAGGAGAGTCTGCTAGTGCGGTGATAGATTATCAGCAGAGGCCCTTTACCTCTGCCTGAGCCCAGTGGAAGAGGGAGTGATGCTAATTAAGTGTTCAGCCCCTGCCCAAGACTCACAGCCTTTGTAATCAGAACCTTGCTATCCCTCATTTCCCTATCAGCTGGCTGCCCCCTCACTATTTAGGATGGCAACAACAGGGTATTTTGACTGCAGTCTCATGTATACTTCTTCCAAGAGTACAGATTTGGCATTTGAAGTCCTCCATGGAAAATGAATATGACCCCACTGTGCAGACAGGACAACAGGACTGCTTTGCTCTCCTCCCCAATGCAGGGAACACCTCTTTGTTAAGATTTGCTCTTCTGACTGTGTCAGACTGTACCCTGGTGAAATTCCATTTATAGACGTAACTGATGGTAAAGTTGAACTTAATGAATTACCCATTGCTGTTCTATTTTTTTAATATATTTGGCTCTAATCCAGTGAGTGTATTTATTAGTGGCAATTCCAAATTTGTATATCTACAATAAAATGCATTATTTGTAATATTGTGATGGTGACAGTTCTTATTGAACATGGCAAGACTTACAGTGTCAAATTTGCTATAATCAGAAATTAGGCTGAGCCACACCCAGGCCCTTTGAACTCTGAGGATCAGCAAGCGGTTTATTTTCTGCCAGATTTCTATACTCTTAATGTAACAGACAAAGACTGGCTGCAAAACAGCAATAACAATACTGCAAACCTGCCTCAAATGTTTTGGTAGTCACTGATTGAAATGGCTGCAATAAACAACAGGTTTATC
>VZTD01000448.1:36308-78194 GCA_013397725.1 Rhagologus leucostigma | reverse complement strand
ACATTCCGTGGGATCCTACCTGTAGTCGAAGGATCCGTCCTCCACGTTCTTGTCCTCGGGATTGAGGTGCTCGTCCTTGTTGTCCCGCACTGCGAAGGAGTAGAGCCCTCCCAGTTAAACCAGTAAGGATTGAAAGGGTTTGGGAACGGGGAAGAGCTGGGGAAGGGTCCTGGGGTGTCCCTGAGGGGGAAGAGCTCGGACGGGTAAAAACTGCAGCGGGGAGGGGTTACAAAGGGGTTACAAAGGGGTTGCAAAGGGGTTGCGAAGGGTTTGTGANGTAAAAACTGCAGCGGGGAGGGGTTACAAAGGGGTTACAAAGGGGTTACAAAGGGGTCGCAAAGGGTTTGTGAAGGGTTTGTAAAGTGAAAAAGGGTTTGAAAAGGGTTTGTGAGGTGTTTACAAAGGGTTTCCAAAGGGATTGCAAAGGGTTTGAAAAGGGTTTACAAAGGGGTTACACAGGGCTACAAAGGGTTTGCAAAGGGGTTACAAAGGGGTTACAAAGGGTTTGCAAAGTGTTTATAAAGGGTTTACAAAGGGTTTATAAGGGGTTTATAAAGGGCTGAAAGAGGGTTTGGAAAGGGCTTACGAAGGGTTTACAAAGGGTTTACAAAGGACTGAAAAAGGGTTTGAGAAGCGGTTAAAAAGTGTACAAAGGGTTTATAAAGAGTTTAAAAGGGTTTACAAAGCGTTTGCAAGAGGTTTGCAAAGGACTCTGCTGTGGTGGCACTTTGAGGGGATGTCAAATGCAGAATTTTCTTAATTTTAAGAACTTCTGAAACATTTATTTTATAAAATCATAAAAATGAACACATTTTAAACACTAAATACTAATATAATAAATAAATTATTAACAATTAGTAAAGAAACCCACATAAATACTAATAAATAATGAATGAAATGATGTTTCTTATAAATTTATATAAGCATTTTTAATATAACATTTATATCTATAATTTTATATAGAAATATACTTCTATACTAACATAAAATAAATCTATGTACTTATAAACATAAAATTTATATACAAATAATTTTAGAAATTCCCACCGCAGAAGCATCAACCCCTCGCAATCCCATCTCTCCAACACCTGGATTATCCTCAAGAATCCTGGACCTGTTTAAGCTTTGGGAATGCCCATTCCCGGCTCTCACTTGGATATTTCCCAGGAACAGATTATCCCCAAGAATTCTGGACCTGTTTAAGATTTGGGATTGCCATTTCTGTTCTCACCTGGATATTTCTCAGGACTGAATTATCCACGACCTGTTTAAATTTTGGGAATGCCCATTCCCGGCTCTCACCTGGATATTTCCCACCACTGGATGAACCCCCAGAACCCCGGCCCTGTTGAAACCTTGGGAATGCCCGTTCCTGGCTCTCACCTGGATGTTTCCCAGGACTGGATCATCCCCAAGAATCCCGGACCTGTTTAAGATTTGGGATCGGCCGTTGCCATTCTCACCTGGGTACTTCCCGCCACGGCTCCTCTTGATGAAGCAGACGATGAGCAGGATGAGCACGAGGAGGGCGATGGCGCACATGAGGCCGATGAACCAGCCCTGCGTGGCGATGTCCACCTGGTTCTTGGTGTAGGCTGCGGGAAAAACAGGAAAATATTCCTAAGGAATGAAGCAGAGCACGCAGGGAATGGCGGAAGAGGAATTCAGAGCGCTGGTTTGGGAATTTTCTTCAGTTTGGGCGTGTGTGGGTGTGTGGTTGAAGCTGTAATTCAGGGATTTGTGTTTCTTTGGTGGGTTTTGGTGATTTTTTTGTGGGTTTGGTGGATTTTTGGGGGATTTTTGGGGGTTTTGGTGGCTTTTTGGTGCTTTTTTAGTGTATTTTGATGGGGTTTTGGTGTTTCTTTGGGTTTTTTGTGGAGGTTTTTTGTGGGTTTGGGGTGGTTTTTTGGCAGTGTTTTGGTGGATTTTTGGTGTTTTACTGGGTTTTTTCAGTATTTTTTGGTGGTTTTTTTCTGTGGTTTTTTTGATTATTTTTCGTGGGTTTTTTGGTTGTTTTTTGCAGGTTTTTGGTTCCTTTTAGAGTTTTTTTGGTGTTTTTTTCATGTTTTTTTTTCCTTTTGTGATGGAAAATAAAAAGGGTTTTATCAGGAGCTTTGAAAAGTGAAGGAACCCGACAGAAAGGAAAATCCGGGAAAAGAGAATTGCAAACAAAGGCAAAAGAAGCTAGGGAAGGAATTTGATGGAATTTGCTGCAAACTGAAAACTGCCCTGGGTGTGGGAAGATCCAAGAGAAACATTCCCAGTCCCAAGGGATTTTGGGCAGCACTGCTGGATCAGGGAATTGCTGAGCCCTGAGGGTTCACTGGCAGCCTTGAACTGGGATGAACTGGGATGAACTGGAGGGAAGAGGGGTCTGATAGCTCCATATGTTTTCTCCTGGAGCAAATTCCCAAGGCTCCTGCCTGTTTATAGGATTAATTCCAAGCGTGGCCGTGTCCTGTTCCCATCCTCCAGCTCCTGTGTCCTCCCTGCCATTCCCAGCTCTCCCACACGGTCAGACAGACAAATCCATGGCCTAAAAATAGCTCCAATGCTGCCTTTTCCAGCCTCTCTTTGGAATTCAGCGAGGCAGAGGAGAAAATAACCTTCAGCGCAGCAGCGGGGGCTGGATTCATCCCGGCTGAGGGAAAACTGAGACGTTCCCAGTGGGAATGTGGGAGAACCAGGGTGGCTGGGATGGGATTGGGAATGGAGACAGGCAGGAGAGAGCCGGGAGCATCCTGAAAACCTGGCGAGAAAAAAGATGGATAAAGAAAGCAGGGAGGAGCCCTCCCTCCATGTGTTTGGAGGGAAAGGAGCTTGGAAGAGAGACAGCAACGGGAAAAACGGGTTGGATTGGCAAAAATTCCTAACCCACAAAATTTCAGGGATCAAACTGTGCGTGTTCCATCGGAACTGAGCCCAAGAGAAGTGATCTCCTCAGGATGAAATCCAGGGAATTGCAGGCAAACCACGGCAAGGAAATTCGGATTAAGGAGGACAATGACACGAAGGAGAACCTTTGGTCAAGAAATTACGCTGAACCCGGAATATTTTCTGGGTTTTGAGCAGCACCGAGGGTGGAAGGAAGCTTTGCCGGAAAGCTCGGAGATGGAAAAAATTCCATGAACAGCAATGGGATGGGGTTTTTCCAGGGAGAAACAAAGGGGGTCTTCAAAACACGAAATTCCAGAGAAGCCTGAGAGGTGGGATGAGGATTGGAGCTGAGTTTGGAAAGGAGGGAGGGTTTTAAACCCCAGGTGCCCAGGAGATCTCACAGGAGGATGAGGGCACTGCCTGTAGGGAAGGTGATAATTTTCATCCTTCCCAAAAAAGGGGGATAATTTTCATCCTTCCCAAAAAAGGGGGATAATTTCCATCCGTCCCAAAAAAGCAACACTTGAGGACCAAATCAGAGTCCCAGCAAAGGTGGATTTGGAGCAAACGAGTGATTGTGATTGCAGCACTGGGGACGGGAAGGTTTGAAGCCTGTGGCTGTCCCTGGGGATTTTGTGATTTGCTTTAAGGTGAGGCCAACCTCAAGGGAAAACGGGAAAGCAGCTGCGGGATCTGACAGGTCCTGATTGGAATTGCAGCTGCAGAGCCTTTTTTAAAACTAATTAATGATAATTTCGTGGCAGAAAATTCGTTAGCTCAGAGTCGTCATTGATGTGCCAGGAACAGAGCTAAGCTCCGCTGAGTTTTTTGTCTTGGATTGCAAAGGCGATCTTCGGGAGCGAAAAGTCCCCTCTGGCTCCAGCCTTGTGTGATCCTATTCCCAGAATCCCAGGATCACTGAGGCTGGAAAATCCCTCTGGGATCATCGAGTCCGAGCTGTGCCCGATCCCCACCCTGAGCGCTCAGTGCCACGTCCGGGTGACACCTCCAGGGATGGGCACTCCAAACCTCCCTGGGCAGCCCTTTCCAACCCTTTCCATGAGGAAATTCCTGCTGATGTCCAACCTGAGCCTCCCCTGGCCCAGCCTGAGGCCGTTCCCTCTCCTCCTGTCCCTGTTCCCTGGGATAAGATCCCAAATCCCCCCTGGCTGCCCCCTCTGGTCAGGGAGTTGTGCAGAGCCAGAAATTCCCCCTGAGCCTCCTTTTCTCCAGGCTGAGCCCCCTCAGGAAGTCTCCAGCCCCTTCCTCATCGCCATTCGCTTCCCTGGACACTCTTCCCAGTGTTTGAAGAAGACGAGGAACTCATTTATTTATTTAAAATTTAGCAGACCTCCTTCTACTCCGCTATTTTTGTCATTTCCAAGTGCCCTTTGCTCCTGGGAGGAATTTTGTCGGCTTAATGAGCTGCCAGTTAATCAGGAGCAAAATCAGAGCTCGGCCTCCTGCAGAGGAATATTTCTTATTTATCTGCCCCCAGCCTGAAGAAACCTTTAGAACAACCATTTGCAAGATATAAAAAAAAAACCCCAAAACCCCCCAAAACTGCACGGTTCCTTTTTATCCAAAGCATTCCTGATGCCATAGGATTGTCAGCGGGGGCCCGGCACTTGTGTCAGCAGCATCCAGCCAGGAGAGGAATGGATGTGGAGCATTTATTCCTGCAGGGAAGGCGACAGCTCCGTGCATCCCACAGGGCTCAGGTCAGCACCAGCCCCAATCCTGGGGATAAAGGTGGCCCCATCCCTTATTCTCCATGAAAATATCAGTAGGAACCTCTCAATTATGGAAAATATATGCAGAGTCTTCCCAGCAGGAATCAGCCAAGGATATTGTGCTTTTTTCCCCTGCTTTTTTTAATGATTCCCGGCCCCTTGCTGTCCCCTCGGTCCCCCCACGGATCACGAAGTGGGGGAAAAGCAGGGGAGGAAGGAAGAGGCGGGTCCAGGTTGGGAATGGTTATCCAGAGGGATAAAACGGTTATCCAGAGGGATAACTCCCGGGTAGGGTGGGAG
Organism: Rhagologus leucostigma; assembly: GCA_013397725.1. Classification (NCBI taxonomy): domain Eukaryota; kingdom Metazoa; phylum Chordata; class Aves; order Passeriformes; genus Rhagologus; species Rhagologus leucostigma. The sequence goes on along the minus strand of VZTD01000448.1, from coordinate 73,284 downwards.
CTGACGGAGATTTCGGACTCAGAGGAAGATCCGGAAGCAGAAACGAAACTGGGGATTTAACACAATACTGGGGATTTAACACAAAACTGGAGCTGTGCTGGGAGGGGTCTGAGCCCGACATCATCTCTAATGTGTGGGATCAGAACATTCCAGGGGCTGTTGTGCCATGGATTCGCTCAGTCCCAGAGCAGTTCGGGGACAGAGCCAAGGGCAACACTCGCTGGAGGTTTGTCAGCATTGAGCAGGGTTGGACACTCCCAAACCACCTGGATGTGGCACTTGGGGACATGGTGGCCTTGGCAGTGTGGGGGGAATGGTGGGACTCGATGATCGCAGAGGTTTTTCCAACCTTAATTCCATGGAACACCGGCGGCTGCCATCTGTCCCTGCCAGGGAATTACCCAGCGGCATTCCAGATTTCCTGACAATTTCAGATGCGCCGGGAGGTGTAGGGAGCTCTGCTCCCTAATTCCCGCAGCTCTCCCTTGCTGAGATTCCCATTTTCCTTTTGCCCTTCCTGGCGGAGCCCGGAAATTGCCAGACCTTCCCATCCCACGGCTGGAGCCAAGTAAAACCATTTCAATTCCTTGGAAATCCCCACCTCTACCTATGGCACTGTCAGACGAGGCTGCTCCGGTGTTTCCTGCTCCGCGGAATTCCAGCGGAGTATTTGACAGGAGCTGAGCACAGATCCCTACGGAAAAGCCCTGGGTGGATACGAAGGGATTTAGGGCTGTTTGGATTTACTGGGAATGGTCAGGAGGGAACGGCGGAGTTTGACAAACGAGTAAAGCTCTTATGGGATAAAGGAGGGAGCGTCTGGAGACAGGTGGGAAATGGGGAAATCCATAAACTAGGAAGACGTGGAAACCACACGTATACAAAGCCTGGAAAATTCCACACCGAGTGCCAGAGGAAACATCCCAGGAGGATGGAAATCCCTAAGGATACACTCGTGCCAACACCCCATTCCCCCTCCCAGTGCTGCATCCCATCAGTGACATCTCATTGTCCCCAAGAGTCCCCACGCACATGGGGGGCCGCAAGCAGAGGCTGTGACAACACCAACACGTTCTCCTCCCTTTCCTCCATCCCGAGAGATCCCTATCCAAAGGGATCCCCCATCCCTTCCTGGGATCCTCCTCCTCCGTGCAACGCCGAGCAATCCCTGGGTTGAGAAATGCTGCGAGTCGAGGGTGGTGGGATGAGGGATTTCCATGCAGCCACGGCCGAAGAACCGTGGGGATGGCTGTGCTGTGCCGGGGCCATGCCGGGGACACTCTGGGGACACGCGGCCGACGCCCGTCTCACCTGAGCTGGTGGTAAAGGTAATGTACGAGTGCTCGCTGGGGTGGGACCATATGGGGAACACCCACAGCTTGTACATCATCCCCGGCGTCAGATCCGCCAGCTGCACCGAGGACGGGCCCTGAGCCTTAACGGGGATTGATTTCTCTGTCTTGTTACCTGGGGAACAGAAACCGCACATCAAACCCCACCCGGACACCCCACGGGGACACGGGGGACACCGTGGCCCAGGCACGGGGCTAGCCCTGCGGGCTGGCCGGGAATGACACAGCTCCTGGGGCAGGGAGCTGCTGGTTTGGGGCCGGTACCAGAGCCAAAGAGTTGCTGGTTTGGGATCATTTCCCGAGCCAAGGAGCTGCTGATTTGAGATTGTGACACCACGGGCAAGGCAGTGTGATATCCCTGGGGACTGAGTGGGAATTACGCGGCTTCAGGGACAAGGAGCTGCTGGTTTGGGGTTGTTTCCCAAGCCAGGGAGCTGCTCGTTGGGGGTTGGTCCCCGAGCCAAGGAGCTACTGGTTTGGAATTGTTTCCCAAGCCAAGGAGCTGCTGGTTTGGGGTTGGTACCCGAGCCAAGGAGCTGCTGGTTTGCGGTTGGTACTCGAGCCAAGGAGCTGCTGGTTTGGGATCATTTCCAAAGCCAAGGAGCCGCTAGTTTGGAGTCATTTCCCAAGCCAAGGAGCTGCTGGTTTGGGGTCACTGCTCTGGGGACGAGGAGGTGCTGATTTGGGGTCGTTACCCACTGAGAACTGAGGATATTCCTGCCTCAGTGAGTTTGGCCCCATGACTCAACAAGGGATGGTCACGGGCTGGTTTCTCCCAGGTCCTTTCCAAGGACAATCTGTTTTGCTGGGCATCATTTGCTTAATCCTGAGTATTATCCATGGAATTCCAAAGCCTGTGCTGGAGCCTGGATCTGTGGCTCAGCAGGGAAGGAGAAATGTGGCTTTGAGGGTTTTGTTCCTCCAGATGCCACCAAAAAGGGGTGGATGACCACGGCTCTCTGGGAAGGGCTGAAATCTCCAAGATTTCCTCCCTCAGCCAGATCCTGGTGAGGGAATCCCAAGGGACTGCTGCTGCTGCAGCACGGATTCAGCACCTGGACCTGATCCTTGTGCTTCCCAGTGACTGGGGAAAAACAGGGGTGGGTTGGGAGCTGGGATATTTGGGATTTAGGGCCTGGCAAGCTCATGGATATCCTGAAATATGGAGACCAGGCACTGGTTTTGCACAGGGGATCGTTTCAAGGACAATTCAAGCTCATCTCCTGAGGGAAGCTGGAATGGCCAGGAGGGATTTCCCTCCGGTAATTGCAATCGGTTTATTTGAAATGCCGATTTCAGGGATTCCAGGCCGGCGCAGCAGCAGATACGAGGGCTGGGAAGGAACTCAGGGATGAGCAGCGGCCGGCACTGCCTCTCCAGAAACCCCAAACCAACCAACGACACAAAAACCTCTCCCTAAACCGGCACCAAACCCGGAGATCCCGGCTCTGCTCCCAGCCCAGGATGGAGCCGTACAACGCTAAGAGACACTGAGGAGGAGGTTTGGGATCTTAGAGGATTCTGCCAACTCCAGGTTCAGGAATCCCATCTTCCAATTCCCATAAATTTCATTCTTCTCCGTATTTTACACCTCTTCCTGTTGACCACGCCTCAACGTTCCCAAAGATCATCAAACCCCACGGCCGTCGGCGCACGGAGAGGGAACGCCTTGAGAGCCACCTCTGATCTACCCCGACCACCGCAACCACGATGTTTTCCCCTCCCGTTTTTCCAGCTGGCCGTGGAATTATGGAATTAAATCCAAGGAATGGGCGGGAGCTGGCAGGATCTCTAAGGGCAGCGCCACCCCGTAGAGTCCCCACGCGATCTGATGCTTACTGGTGATATACTTAACCACAAAGTCAGTTCCTGCCGAGAAATTGTGGCTCCAGGTGATGTTTGCCCAGTTACTGTTCGCCATGGCTCTGATGTCCCATATGGACGATCCATTGGCGGCTGGGGGACAGGTTAGAACAGGAGTTAGTGCTTAGCGGGGTTAGGCCCAGCTCAGAGCTCGACAGGCGGCTGGGGGTGGGGAAGCTTGCAAAAACCTAGTAAAAACCTAAAAAAACCCTCACAAAAACCTTACAAAAGCCTTACAAAAAGCCTTACAAAACCTCACAAAAACTTTAAGTAAACCTTAAAAATACTCATAAAAAGCTTACAAAACCTCACAAAACCTTGAGAAAACCTTACAAAAACCTCACAAAATCCTTACAAAAATTTCACAAAATCCTTACAAAATCCCTACAAAAAACTAAAAAAAACCTTAAAAAAACCTTACAAAAACTGAAGAAACCTTACAAAATCCTTACAAAACCCTCACAAAAACCTTACAAAAAACTCAAAAACCTCACAAAATCTCATGAAAACTTGGAATAAACCTTACAACCACCCTACAAAAACCTCACAAAATCCTTACAAAATCCTCACGAAAACCTTGCAGAAACCTTAAAAATCCTTACAAAAACCTTACAGAAACCTCACAAAACATTTTACAAAATCCTTACAAAATCCTGGAGCGAACACTTCGGTCTCAGCCTAAGCGTGGATTAACCTCACCCTAAGGATGAGTTGATCCTTTCCAAGATTCCCAACATTTTTTGGGAATTTTGGGCAGTGTTTAAATCCAGCTGCACTTGGCTCATCCTAGAATTCTTCCAGGGCACATCCCTGAGGATGTGGGCCAGCAGGGAAGCCTCGTCCCGGAATTGCTGCATGGATGAGCACGGATCCAGCGCCAGGAGTGGCAGGGCATTGTCACTTCGCTGTGGCCCCGGTGGGGCAATGGGGTCACTCGTGTGTGAGGTTGAAGTTAAGGGATTTCGACGTCGCTTGGGATGAGTCCCGTTCCTCCTAAGTGGGAGCCCCAATCCCGCACTTCAATGGGATTTTAAGGGACAGCAGAGAAGTGACACCTTGGCGGCTTTATTGTCATTTTTCCTCAGGGTTTTTCGATGTTTTGATGTCACAAAATCTGGAATTGAGTGCCACAATCCCTTGGAAAAAGCCAGCTGTGGGGTTTTTAGGGCGCTGCAAGGACCTGGCACTGTGGGGTGACCTGGAACCCCTTAAATCCCAGCCTGGGCTGGGTGGGGACACTGGAGGTTCCTCTTTTCCTCCCGTCCTCTTCCCCTGCTCTGTGCCTCACGCTTAATTCCCTATTTCCAATCAGCAGCGTTTTTCCATGGATTGATGACTGGTGTGGGGCTGATCTCGTTTTGCCACCAAACCTGGGGTGTCCGGTGGGGGCAGATCTGCCCTGCAGAAAGTTTTGGTGGTTTTTAAGCATTTTAAGCTGATTTTATGCAAAAATATAAAGAAATGGCTTCGAATTGAGTAGTGGAATCATCCCAGGATGGTTTGGGTTGGGAGGGACCTTAAAACTCATCTCATTCCACCCCCATTCCACATTTTCCACTATCCCAGCTTGCTCCAAACCCCATCCAAGTTTTTAATCCTAATTTCATCCCCTTTTTCCTTCATTTTTTTTTGAACAAACCTAATTATTTCTCAGCCGCAGATTCCATTACCCCACTGTTTCAAACCCAGATAAATCCTTCCAGATTTATCCCCTAAACCACATCCAGGAGGGAAGATTTCCCCACCAGAGCCGAGTTGGATCCTCCTGATGGCATGAGAAGTTTCTCCCGATCTGGGGAACACCTGGCGCAGGTGATCGTGCTGGAAATCCCACCCTTCCCAACACTCCCGAGGGCTCCGGCAGCGCAGGGAGCAGCGGGATAAACCCAAGGAGACTCGGATAAATCCTGACAGGTCTCCGTGCTAACAGCTGATGTGCTAAATCCAAGGTGACATCTCCTGCAGGAGCACCAGAACCCGTTTGTAACAGCTCTAAACACCAGATAACACTTTGGGGAACATTTGTAGGGTTTTTCACCTCTTCCCAAACTTCATCCGGCATCGCCACACCCTCGGCAGGGCTGGGTTATTCCCTGGTGGCACAGAACCCTCCAAATCCCCGCTTGCACACCCAAATTCCCATCCTGGAGCGTGGAATGGCTCCGATTTTCCCGGTATCCCAAAGAATCGAGGTGGGGAAGGGTCCCAGTAGGGTTAGAGAGGGGTTAGAGGAAAAGGAAAACTCAGTACCCAACTCGTGCTTGGTGGTGCCTGCCGGAGCCCTCTCGGCAGCGGCGCTGGTGCTGGCGGCGGAGGTGGCGGCGGCGGTGGTGGTAGTGGTGGTTGTTGTGGTGGTTGTTGTGGTGGTTGTTGTGGTGGTTGTTGTGGTTGTGGTGTCGGTGGTGGTTGGGGTGGTTGTAGGGCTGATTGTAGGACTGGTTTCAGGAGTGATTTCAGGACTGGTTTCAGGACTGGTTTCAGGACTGGTTTCCTCCACTGCGGTTGGAGGCGGCCCAGTTGCCTCTGGGAGAGGGAAACACCGGCTTTGTACCCGAGGTGGCGTCCCCGGGGCTCTGCCCTCCCCGGAGTGGCACGGCACGGAGCAAATCCCGCTGGGAACGCACGGCTGGACCCCTTTTCCTGCCCCTGGCCCCATGCAGGGATGGCCTGAGCCCGTCCCAGGGCCTGGAGCAAATCCCACTGGGAATGCCGGGCTGACCCTTTGCCCTACTCCTGTCCCCCTGAGCCCATCCCAGGGGCTGGGAGAGGTGCTGGGGCTGCTCCCGTTCCCCCACTTCAATCCCGATCCCAACCCCAGTCCCAGGGCTGAACGAGCTGCTTCTCCTCTGCCTTTTCCCCGCCCATCGCCCCTCCGGGATAAACCAGCACGGACAGCCCGGAAAAATGCAGCTGAGGGGATGCACGGGTTTGTTCTCATCCCATTGTCCCACCGCATCCCAGGAAAACCAAATGGGGTTTAGCTCTTGAGGGCAGCGCACTAATCCCATTTGTCGGGCGAGCCACAATCCCATCAATCCAGCTGCCCCCGGACTACACCTCCGGCATTTCTTGAGCTGCCAGCTCAGCCTGCAGCTTCCCAGCTTTTTTCCAGCCTGGAGAAGGAGCAGCTTGGGCATGGAGGGGGATTTTAGCTGGTGGGGGAGGCAGGGATGGAGCTTTGCCCCTCCCAGTTTACATTTAAATGAGGGCTTGGAACACCTTGAGCTGTCCTGGGGGATAACTGTGAGCAATTTGTTTGCTGAACTGAGCTGTAATTCCGAGGAAAAGTGGGAATGTACTCCAAAGAAACGGGGAAATGTGTCCTTTCACCCCCGCCTGGAGCCGGGTGAGGGTCCCACGGGGAGGGAGGGTGGCACTGGCTTGGGCTGGAATATTCCAGCAGAAAACGCAGCTGGAATTCCGCTCCAAATACCAAACGTGACTCCGAGGGGACTCACCCCGGGATGCTCAGGTTAAATTATATTTATAATAAATATTCCTGCGGGTCCGGGGATTCCGAATCCCTCTGATGGGCGAAGGAAAGCAGATTTTATAAATATCGCCCCCCAAACCACAACAGCTCTAGGAAAGCGCTTTAAAACCAGTCCCAGGACCAAGCCAGGCTTTTCTTCCCCACCCCCAGTCCATCCCCAAGGAGAGCCGAGCCCTGAAAGCTCTGCATCCAAAGGCAGAGAGGGACAAGAGCTCGCTCAGTCTGTCTGAGATGTGATAAAAATCCAGTTACGGCAGGGCTGAAAGCACCAGCCCAGGTCAGGGGTGACCCCAGAGCACCCCCAGCTACTCAAAAACATCAGGCCAGGCCCAAGGGTGCCCCAAGAGCACCCCCAGCTCCTCAAAAAGCCCAACCCAGCTCCAGCGGTACCCCTAGAGCACCCCAAGGTACTCAAAAACATCAGCCCAGCCCCCAAGGGTGCCCCAGGAGCAGCCACAGTCACCCCAAAAACCCTGTCCAGCTCCAGGGGTGCCCCCAGAGCACCCCCAGGTACCCAAAAGTGCCCCAGGAGCAGCCACAGTCCCCCCAAAACCCCATCCAGACCCAGAGGTGTCCTCAGAGCAGCCCCAGCTCCTCAAAAGCACCAGCCCAGCCACCAAGAGCAGCCACAGTCACCCCAAAACCGCACCCAGCCCTAGACGTGCCCCAGGAGCAGCCGCAGTCACCCCAAAACCCCTCCCAGCCCCGGAGCGCGTCCTCTCCGCGGTGACCCCTCAGCATCCCCATCTCATGCACCCCGAACCGAAGTCCCCCGTGCACAGCCCGTCCCTGCCCCAGCCCGAGGGGTCCAGCCAGGCCTGGGGGAGGTGACAGCGAGGGGACACATCCAAAGGCTGGGCTTTGCCCTCGGTGTTCGTGGTGCGGCACAAAAATGGGATTTTTTTGCTTTTTGCCCTTCAGGGTTTGTCCCCCTCCGCTTGTGGGGGAAGGACTTCACGGAGTCCTGAGGCCGCTAAAAGCTTTTCCTGCTCTGGGATATGTCCCCATCCATCTCCGCCGATTCCTGGCGGGTTTTGGGGTTAAGAGATTGGTGTCGCCGGGTTAATGTCCCCATTAACGGGTTGGAGCCGTGCCAGGGGCTGGGAGCGATCCCACAGCGCCGGAGCGATCAGCTAACTCAGGCTCGGCATTCCCGTGGGAATCCCGGCTCCCCACAGAGGAAAACGAGACCCCAAAAGGCACAAAGTGACTTTGGGAAAGGCGGGAGCCGGCGGAAAAGCTGGCGCAGCTTTCCAGCTTCCACCGGGGCTCTCCCAGCGCCTCCCAGGACCAGGAGAAATTCAGCTTTAACGCTGCTCCAGACTTTAGATGGGAAGAGATTATCTGGGATAAATCCCAGCCTCGCCGTCCCCTCATCTCTGGGCATCCCTGCCGCATGCAGGGGAAGCTGCAGCATCCAAATCCACTGGGATGAGCGGACAGCGATTCCAGGCAGGATTTGCCCTCCCTGCCCCACTTCCCTGGCTCTGGGGGAGGCGATCCCTGGGAGCGGAACCGTCACTTCCCATCAGGATAACGCGGGCTGGCTCCCGAGGAGATCCAGGAGAGGATGGCGGGGATTAAAATCATCCTGGCAGGAGCAGGGACGGGGGAAGAGTGGGATGGGGTGAGCTGGAAAACTCGGGGAGGGGAGGATGGAAATGCAGCTCCCACGGAGAAGGAGGGGTGGGATTTAATCCCAAGGGATGAAAAGCTCCGGCCTCGTTGGGGTTTAAATATAGAATGGATGCGGGAGGAGAGCTGAGCTGGGAGATTTGGGGCGGGGGAGATCAGGGGACTTCGTTGGGCTTTGAAATCCATCCCCTAATGAGGGCTGGAGGCGGTCCCATGGATCTCAGGGATCCGATACCCCCTGAAAAAAAGGGGATCCGAACACTGAGAGTGCCTTCCTGGAGCTCCCGGGGTCCCCTCCCGGTGCCACCAGCAGTGACAAAGATCCCAAAGGGAGATGGGAGAGCCAGGCTGGCGTCCCCAGAACTTTGGAAAATGTAGAAATCCCGTCCATCCTCCTGGAAACAGCCGCGACGCTCCAGCCGCGACATTCCCGAGCTTTGTTGGAGATGTTTTCCTGCAATCCCAGCACGAGGGGCACTCCAGGCCTTGAGCAGAAAGTTTGGGGACATGGCTGAGCACCTGGAATTTGTGGGATGAGGGGAAAATCCCCCTTTTCCGAAAGACGGCTGCCACTTTCCCCATGCCAGAGCGGGACAGCGCCTGGGAATTGCTCCAAGCGGGAAGAAATCACCTGGGAATTTCGGACTAAAAACCACCAGCAGCAATTCCTAACCTCTTTATCGCATTTTAGCCGAGCCCTTCTTCCTGGAAAGAGCCAAATAAGCACTCAGCTCCTTAATTGCCTCCCTTTTAAGGCTTTTTCCGTCTGCAAGATCCATTATTCCCTCTCAGGGAAGGATGGGGCTCTGGTGATGGATTGAGGATGCAGCAATTAATAATTTCACTAATGAGAGATGCTGAGCTCTTCGCTGCCTCCCCATCCAGGAGCAGAGCAGTAAAAAAAGAGCCCAAACCTTCCACAAAACCCTCTTTGAAGCTCAGATTTGGGGGGGAAAAAACCCCAAAGAGGGAAAATCCCAAAAGAAAAATGGGATTTTTTTAAGGGAAGATCTAAAGAAAAGACACAAATCCTGCTCGGAGTGGGATAATTCAGTGAGAAGTGGCTTTTTTTTTTGGCAAAATCCAGGAAACAATCCCAATCTCTGCTGCTTTTTAATTATTTAGAGGTGCTTTTAATACGTTGTTGGGCTGTGGCAACAGCTTTCCCTGGGGTGTGCCTACGAAATAATGAGGCTTGGAGAAATTGGGATGAATTTTTCATGATTTCTGATGATCGGGCCGAGGACATTTGCGGAGATTTATTTCTCATTCTCCTCTTTTTTACCAACAGAACAGAATTGGGAAGTCTGGGCCATGAAATTCTCCAAATCTGATGTGGAAAGAGAAGAAATTGGAGAAGAGAAGGGGGTGATGGAGCAGAAAGAGAGGGCTCAGCAATTCCCTCCATTTCTAAAGTGAGAAATGGGATTTTTCTCCTCAAATTCCCATTTATGGGCAGAGAAAAATCAGGTTTTTCCCTCCGAGTCTCAACTCTATTTCTTTACGGTCCCTGATGAAGTTTTTCCATACAGATGGAAAATCAAAAATCCAGTTTTGGGATTCTTTTTCTTGCTCAGAGCATAAACAAAAGCCCTCTTTAATCTTCTCCTTTCCCAAATCCCCTCTCCCGTTGTCCAAAGCCTGGCTTAGGAAAGGTGAAGCCTTTCCTAAGGGAAAATCCCTGCACTTCACTCCGATTCCATCACCTGCTCCTGTTCCTCCCGGCCCTGACCCCGCCTGTGTCAGGTTATCCCTGGAAAAGGAACCTTTTCATTCCCTGTCAGCACCAGCCACGGCAAGGAGAGTTTTCCTGCAATTCAAGAAATTTATGGAATCGCTACGATTCCATAAAAATCCACCCGATCTGGGTCAGCCAGCGGAGATGGGAAAGGTCAGGGAGCATTTCCTGGGATTTGGTGGGAAGAGAAACATCCTCTGGAGGCACAGGAGGCCTGAGGAGAAATGAGATCCAGCTCCGGAGCGGGACTGGGATGGGAGAGGGATTTTTCCATGCCCTGAGTCCTCTCCTGGAGCCTGGAATGGGGAGGAAGATGAGGCTCCACTTCCCGACTTTCAGCCCTCTTCCAGCCCTCCCCAAAGTGTTTTTTCTCCTTTTGGAAAGGGGAAAACAGAGGGATGGGCTCTGGATAATTGGAGGATTATCCCTGAAATCCCAAGTAATTCCAGTGGGGCAAAAAATGAAGCTGGGAATGATTCAGGGCTGGGAGGATGAAGAGATCAGGCCGTGATTCCAAAGTTCATCAAGACCCTCTGGAAGCAGAAAAGGGCTTGAGGTGATCCTGAGCCACAAAGAAAATCCGTATTCTGGTGGATGAGCCAAACCCCGGATGGAGAAGGAGCTGGAGGACAGGATGGTCCCAATCCCAAAGTTTTTTATGCGCGTTTTCAGGGATTTATATGTTCCTTTCCAGGATTTTTAAGTGGATTTTCAGGTCCCCACCACCTAAACCTGACCAATCTGTTATTCCTCTTTTTTTGGGGGAAGAGGGAGGAAGAGAAAAAGACAGGAAGGAGAAAGATCAGCATCTGTTCAGGAAAAAAAGCAAAATAATATCGGGAGGAGACATCGCTACAACAAAATCCAAGGAAAAGGAACATCCCTGGGGCAGGAAAGCGAATCCTACAGGTGCAGAGAGCAGATCCTGCGCTTGCATCCCTTGGGAAAAGCCTTCCCTGGGAAGCTGTTCCTGCTTGGAATGTGCAGCGGCAAAGCAGGACCTGTTGAGAGCTCTGCGCAGGGAATCGGGAGCTGCTGCTGCTCCCAAAAAGCTTTTTTGGGATGAGTTTGGGGCTGGCTGCACCCCCTGGCTCGGCCGTTGCCGCATTCCTGAGCTGGGAAAAGCTCTCCCGCTGCTTGGAATGTGGGAAATGAGTGTTGGGTGTGGGAAATCCAAATTTCCCGTGTCTGTGGGAGGTGGGAATCCTTCACTGGGTGACCTGGAATCGTTTTGGGGGGGTTGCGGGGCGGCGCTAGAATAACCGGGATCGGGTTTTCCATGGAAGCGGCAGGAGGAGGAGCTGTCCCTGGTGCTGGAAAAGGTCGCTCCCTGCTCCCAGGTTTTTGGGACTAGCGAGGAGGGCAAAGCCAGCAGAAGGCTCCATGCAGAACATGCACAGCTGCTGCCCCAAGTTCCCGCTCAACCCTTCCAATGGACACCGGGAACGGGAGGAACCTCCTGGATCAAAGCCCTGGGAGAGCCACAGGGAATTCTGGGCACATCCTAAAAATCTTCCAAATCTCCGGCTGCGATCTCACAGGTGCTGGATGGGCCCCACGGAGCCAGAAGTGTTCTGTGTTTTGTAGGGTGGGAATGGTGAGGCTTAAAAAGGGAGAGGGGTTTGTGCAGAGCTGGGGTTAAAATCTTCTGTGAGAGGGGGGAAAAGCTACTCAATAGAGAAAAAAAAGCTTTAATATGGAAAAAAATCTCTTTAATAAGGAAAAATACCTCTTTAGTAGAGGAAAAACGCCTCATTAATAGCGAAAAACCCCTTCTTTAATAGGGGAAAAAAGCCACCTTTAATAGAGGAAAGCCCCTCTTTAATAGGGGGAAAACCCCTCTTTAGTGGGGAAAAAACAAATAGGGAAAAACCTTCTTTAATAGGGTAAAAAGCCCTCAATAATAGCGAAAAAAATCCTGCTTTAACAGGGAGAAAAAACCTCTTTAATGGGGGGGGGGGGGAAATCCTCTTTAATAGGAGAAAAAAAACCCCTCTTTAACAGAGAAAAAACTCATCTTTAGAGGGAAAAATAGTCTTTAAAAGGGGAAAAAATGTCTTTAAAAGAAATACTTTTTACTAGGGAAAAAACCCTCTATAATAGGGAAAAAACCCCCTCTTTAATAGGGGAATTAAACCTCTTTAATAGAGAAAAAACCTCTTTAAATAGGAAAAAAACCCCTCTTTAGTAGGGGAAAAACCCATTTTAATGGGAACTTGACTCTCCTTTGGGCTCGCCCAGTCCGTGGTCACTGCGGTTTGGTTTTCACAAGATTTTTGCGCAGCTTTTAAGCCCGGTTTAGAAACCTTTTAATCTTCGCCTGCCCCGCTGCAGAGCCGCCCTGGTCCCCTTGTGCCTGCAGTGATTGAAATGCCCAATTGGCGTGGCCATTGGAAGGGTTTTGATGAACTTTTCTGCTTAATTGTCAGCTTAATTGGAAAGCTCCGTCGCCCCCATGCCAGTTACCTCCGGGTACGGTACCTGGACTTGGCGTGGCTTCGGAGGCAGCGCCGGGGACAGAGAGAGGGGAGGAAAAAACGGGAAAACGGAGAGAAAGAGAGGAGAGAAAAACACAGGAATTTATCAAACCACGCCAACGCGCCGCTGGCACAATTGGAGTCACCGGAGAGCAGAGAGAGAGGGGGGAAAATGGGATTACATCCAAGCTGGAATCCGGGAATCCAGGATAAACCACGACAGGATCCAGGCTAAACACCCAGGAGGTGCCAGAGGTGGCACTGAGGTGGCAGCAGTGGCGTTGAGGTGACGGCGGTGTCGTTAAGCCGAGCACTTAAGCGGGCGTTTAGGTCTAATCCCAACAAAAACCGGTTTTGACACCAAATTTCACCTCGATTTTTTCCTTTCTCGTGTGGGGGTTTGATTGAAACTCCACATCTGAAGGAGTCTGGTGAGCAGAAAACCTTCTCGGAGTGTGTTAATGGGTTTAATTTCCTTAATCTGCTTATTTTCCTTAAATTCCAGCCTCGTCCTTCCCACAGCTTGGCAGGAGGTGTCATCAAAGTGAGCTAATCTCACCTATTTTGTGTTGTACCTCGTGTTTGGAGGGCAAATTTCTGTGATTTAGCTGTAAATTACCTTAATTTTCTTTTTTTTTTTGCTGTTTGATGGCCAAACTTTGTCTTTTTTTTTGCCACATCCTCACCCTAAACCCCACAGAGGGGGTTCCTTACCTTGTCCAGCAGGTTTGGGCATGCCCTGCTAATTCCTGACATAAATCAATTTAAATTGATGCACCACAAGGTGGTCTTGGCCGTTATCTCGCCGTTATCAGTGTCCAGAAACAAAGAAAATCGGGTGTGAACCAGCTAAAAATATTCAACTTGCAACTTCAATCCAACCCCTGAGCTCTCACAATCCCTTTTTAAAGCCATTCCAGGCCCCTCTCGTGTTTTCCTTGGCTGTTTTCTACTCCCCATCCAATAAATTTTGCTGGATCCCACCCCAGGGGTGTCGGGAATGGTTTTATTCCCACTGGATCCGGGCAGGCATCGCTTTCGCCGCTCAGAGCCATTAGCTGGGATGTGGGAATGGAGGGAAGGAGACAAAAACCCCATTAAATCCCAGCTCTAACCCAATCCCAGCTCTGTCAGCTGAGCCTAAAGAGGGGAAAGAGCCGTGCTCGGTTCCCTCAGGGCTCCAGGACTTCCACTTAAATTTGATGGATGTTCCACAGCGGGAATTTTATCTGATTATGGGGCTGAGACTGGGGCTCTGGAGGTTTGTAGGGTCGGGTGACGCCTGTGGGGTGACAGGGAGGTGGCACAGAGATCCTCGCACAGAAAAATCCCCCGAATCTGCCCCCTGTTGAGCTCACACAGAGGAGCAAATCAGAGCTTTACCCCCAGCACGAGGGGAGCGAGATCCCAAAATCATGGAATGGTTCAGGTTGGAAAGGACCTTAAATCTCAGCCAGTCCCACCCAGGGACACTTTCACACCCCCAGGTGGCTCCAAGCTGACCTCGGACACTCCCAGGGATGGAGGAGCATCCACAACCTCTCCGTGCCAGCATTTCCAAACCCTCTGAGTGAAGAATTCCTTCCCGAATCCCGTCTGATCCTGCCCTCTTTCGGTAAAAAACACAAATTCATTGAATTTCCTTCTGCTCCAAGGCACACAAGGAATGTCCCTCCCTCGGGGACAGCCAGGAGGTTCCCTGGAGCAGGGGATGGTCCCCAGGTCACCTCGGCTGGCTTTTTACTGCGGCATTTGGCCACCTCCACCTCTGCAGGAAAATCTGTGCGGCCATCGCTGCCCTGCACTCCTGGTTTTTGGGATTCCCTGATTCCATTTTTGGGCTCTTCCATGGCCTGTCACGATGACATTTTTGGGTTTGCCACGGCCTGTTGTGATGCAATTTTTGGATTTGCCACGGCCTGTTGCAATGTCATTTTTGGGTTTGCCGTGGCCTGTCGTGATGCCATTTTTTGGCTTTGCCACATCCTGTCACCCCCCGTGCCCTCAGCGGAGCCAGGTGCTGCCCTTACCTTCATCCAGCAGTGCTGGCGACTCCTCCACCAGGGGCTCTCCCCCTCCCACCTGGGTGCGGGCACGGAGCACGAAGCGATAGCGGGAGATGGGGTCTGACCTCTGCAGGGTGAACCTCGTCTGGTTGGGGGACAGGTTCTCCACCACCGTCCGGCCCATCCGGGAGCCGTTAACTGCGGAGGGAAGGCAGGGCAGGCTGGGCTCAGCCTGGGATCAGGAATTCCTGGGGGTCTCCAGCTTGTCTCTCACCCCCCTGGAGGATCTGTGGGGTCACTGTGGGGCTCAGAGCTGTTGCTGCTCTTCAACACGCCGGTTTTGGGACACTTGGGGACAGCCTGGCTGGGGACCTGCTGTGAGGGGCATTCAGCTGGGTACGGAAGGCTCAGGGACATTCGGGCTCTGGGCATCCCCTCATCCAAATTGTGTTGGGGTGAGCACAAAAACGCCTCAGGTTGCACCTAAAATCTTCCTAAATCTGAGATTCAACTGATTTCCTCAAAATTCGATTCTGGGGAGCTGCTGAGCACCCACCACCCCCCCCGCAGATGTCCAGGACCCCTCCCAACACCAGTTTTTCCCACCACTGAAGTCTCCAGTTCCTCATGGATCTCCCTGCCCTGGGAAAAAGCAGGATGGCATAGAATTTCCTGATTTATCGCTGAGAGGAGAACGTGGGACGTACAGGGCTGGTATTGCAGGGTGTATCCCGTGATGACCCCATTGGGATGCTCGGGGTGATCCCACTCCAGGTTGATGATTTCCAGGTTGGGCTGCCGGATCCGCAGGTACCTGGGGGGGCTGGGCACTTGGAGGGGAGCGGGGAGGAGAGGGGAGAGAGGAGAGAACACACACTGGGTAACAAACCTCGCGCTGCCGCACCCGCCATGGGCTGGGCCGCGCCCTGGGGACTCCGAAATTCCAGCACAGACACACCCCGAACGGATCGCACAAGGATTTATCCCAAAAACACAAGCCAGGTGGGATTTTCGGCAGGCAGCAAAAGCACAGCGGCTCTGGCACGATCCCAAACCCGCGGAATCCTCCAGCGAGACCACAGAAGCAGAGCTGGGATGCAGCTCCGGCCCCGTTTCTCCTGTTGGACCCAAATTTCCCAGCCTTCCTTACACCCCCCTCCCATCCCAAGGTTTTCATCCCAAAGATTCCTCTCTTAGAACCATAAAAAGCATCCCAAAAACTTCTCTTAACTCCAGCCCCGTTTCTGTGTGTTGGACACAAATTTCCCGGACTTCTTTCCATCCCCCATCCCTCCCAAAGTTTTCATCCCAAAGATTTCTCTCTTAGAACCACAAAATACCCCAAAAAACTTCTCTTAACTCCAGCCCCCCTTCTCCTCTTGGACCCAAATTTCCCATCCTTCCTTACACCCCCCACCCATCCCAACATTTTCATCCCAAAGATTCCTCTCTTAGAACCCCCGAAGCATCTTCTCTTATCCCAAAGAATCGCCGAGGGAATGGAATTCCAGACATCTCCCACAGGGACCTGTTGCCCTCTGCTCCTCACCCCGAGGAATGTTTGGGATTATCCCTGCTTTAACTACTAAAGGAAGGAAAGAATTATCCGGCCTGGAGTTGAATTATTCTCCTGATTTCCTCCTAATTGCAGTGTTTTAATTGGCGGAGGAGAGATGGGGGAGCTCAGGGATTTATTTTTAGCTGTTCAGGATATCCTTCAGCCTCCTCAATGTCAGTTTGGGTCGATAAAAGGGCTTGGTGGTGTAGGAAAAATAAAAATCCACGTTTTCTGTGTGATAAGAGCAAAATCCACCTTAATTATTAATTAATGCCACCCACATGTCCTTATTGTCACCTCAGATGTCCAAAGCCACCCCAAATCCCCCAGAAATGGGGTTGCAATGCCCCTGCCTGCAAAACCTACAGGAATTGAACCCTTTCTTCTGAAACAACCTCAATTATCCACAGAAAATCCTTAAAAAATGGGGACAACATCCAAGGAATTGTGAAGGAAGAGGCAGCGCTGAGAGATGCTGGGATGGGATGGAGAGGAAGAGAAAAGGGGGAGCCCCAAAATATTTTGAGACAAGATCTGCAAATCTTTTCTTGCGCTTTTGTGACCTTCTGTGCCCGAATTCCCTCCTGCGCTGTAGGAAAAGTCACTTCCAGCCGCTGGAATTGCAGCTCCAACACGGAATTATCGGCGTGTCTATAAATAGCTCCTGTGCCAGCGACAAAATTAAACCCTCGAGTTCATCCTTGACACAAGAACGAGGTGCTTGTGCCTCAAAAGCCGGGCAGAGGAATCCATGATGTCCTTCCTGAAGGTCCTGGGAAGGTTTTCCTGCCTTTTCCAGGATGGATCCATCCACGACCCCAAATCACGGCTCGGGGACATTTGCAGCTCGGGCAGCAAATCAAGGGCACAGAGCTGTGCCTAGGAAAGGGTTTTGCAAATATTTCTCTTGTTCAGCCCAAAATCTTCTTGGCTGAGGTGTCCAGAGCACCTGAATTCTGGGAATTTTGGGAATGCCGATGGGGTCAGGAGCCAACTCCAGGTGTGGCTTCAGCGACGTCACCGCCAGCGACGGTGCCCGGGTGACACTCAACTAAAATCTCTCCCTGGCCGTGGCTCAGCTCCCCGGAGCTGCTCCACCCAAACCTCTCCCAGCAGGAAAAAACTCCCTGTGGGAACGTACCTCCTTCAGGGGTGGGGAATTCCTTCATTTCGCTGCGGGGCCCATCCCCTCGGCCGTTGGTGACCACCATCTCCAGCTTGTAGTTGCTGTAAGGGAACAGCCGGGACACGGTGCCCCGGTTGCGGTCTCCAGGAAAACTCACAAACTGCCGTTTTTTGGAGACCCACAGGTTCTTCAGCAAGCTGCTGTCTCTCCAGAAATAGGCCTTCAAGAAACAGCAGGCCAGGTGAAGCTTGTTCCCGTTTAATCGCGTTTTTTGGGGATTTTTAGACGTTAAAAAGCACAGTTTTGCCTTTAAGAGTGGCTCAAGGCTGTGGAAGTTTTTAGAGGAATTAGTGAAGCTCCACGAGGAAAATCGGGGGTGTTACCTGAGGAAGAGGCTGAGCAGGGGGTTAAGAGCTTCCCAAAACCACTGAGCTAGGACTAAAGCTGTTCCTAACTCCCAAGGATTAAAAACCGAGCGATTCTCCCTTCCCGCTTGGACTAGTGGTGGACAAGGAAAGGTGGGACGCACCCAGGCACGAAAAAAAGCCTAAACTTGGGAAATCTCACACTGAAACCCTTGACTGCAAATCCTATTTCCTGCAGAAATACGAATCCATTCATAAAATCCCCCAGAATAGGGAAAAGCAGAGCCGGCGGATCCCTGGATTCGGAATGCTGGGATTCTTTGCCGGACATGAGGTTTTGGGAATACTTTAGCGCCGAGGGAAGGGCCCTGCTCAGGGTTTGGCTTGGTTTGAATGGCTCCATCCTCTGTGCATCAGCAGCAAATATTAAATATTAAATATAAACCCGGAAAGATCTGGAAAAAACCCAGATCCACGCTGGCTTTAGTGCCCAGTTAGTCCCGACCGCGGGTTTAGGCTTTGCAGGGGCTGTTGATCAGTAAAAAACGCTGTCGGTATTTTGGGGATGACACAAAATCTGACCTGGTTGGGGTCATTCCCTCAGAGCCTCTTTGTTCCATGGGCAGGGCCATCCCAATCCCTCCCTTTTTTTCTTTGAGCATCCCAAATCCTGCAGCCAAGCCCAGAGGAAGCAACGGGAGACGTCCCCAGCCCCATCCGGACACCCCAAAGAGCAAATCCTTGGTGCTGCCCCACATCCAAAGGCTCCTGGCCACCACAGGGAAGTTTTCTGTCATCCCCACATCCAGCAGCTCCATCCCTGGGAGCCAGCTGGGAATTTTAGGAGGTTTATCTGGGTTAATGATCAGTGCTGGGGTGGGGATTTGGGATTGAGGAATTCGGGATTTGCTCACTCTGTACTCCTTGAGCTGTCCCTGGATGGTGTCCAGGTGCACCCGGGTCCAGGTCAGAGATATGGCAGTGCTGTTTAAGATTCTGATTCTGACATCCGTGGGTGCAGCCTTGGGATCTGGGCGGGTAGGGATAAAGCAGAGCGGTCTTTCGGAACCTGGAATTACCCTGGAGCTCGGATAGATGGACAGAGGGACACACGGACACCCCCTGCCGTGCTTTTGCCATCGCAAATCCCGTGAGCAGCAGCCCCACGATGGCTCCGCCCTCTTCCACAGGAAGAAAATAAATCCAATTTCACTCCTCCAGCCATCAGGACAACATTCCTGATCCAGCTAAAATCAGGAATTCCTGAAACAGGGAAGGGCTCTGGCTCAGCTGCCTCTCCAAGTGAAGGATCCCAGCACATCCAACCCTTTCCTGCCTTATCTGGCCCAAAGCTGGACCCCAGATTTCCAAAAGAACACCTCATTTCCTTATTTTTAATTGGAATTGCCCATTATCCCAGCTGGCCATGGGCAGGGACACCTTCCACTGTCCAGGTCCTCCAAGCCTTGTCCAACCTGAAACCGGATTTTTTGCCCCAAATCCCGCAGCGCCCTGCCCATATTCTGGACACAGGAGCCACCCAGTTGCCCTGGCATGGGATGGTCCCTGAAATCCCACCTGCGGCTGAGGAATACTCACAATCCTCCCCAGAATATCCGATGTAGGTGTCGGGCTCTGGCGCTCTGCCGAAATCATTCTCGGCCTGCACCTTGATCTCGTAGGGGACGTAGATGGGGGTGTTCCACACCACGTGCCGGGCGCTCCACACGGTCTCGTTGTACCAACTCCCGCGCGGGTCCCGCCGCCGCCACCTCACGATGTACCTGAGGTTGGGCCCATAAGCCTGAGTCGCGTTCAGAGGCTTCGGTGGAGCGAAACAGAGAAGGGAAAGTGAGAAGGAGACAAAAAAAACCAATCAGATTTCTCTGCCGTGGAGTTCCAAAAAAGTCCTGCTCAGCAGTGGGGTCTCATTTCAGGCTCCATCAGCAAATGCCAAAGGAGGGCAAGGTTTTGTTTCCAAGGAGAGGCAGAACGAGTTCTTGTCCTCCAGCACCACAGCAGAAACAGGGAATTTTATTCACAGAACCCAGGATTTCATTCCTGGAACAGTTTAGGTTGAAAGGGATTTAAATTCCAAGCCCCTTCCGTGGGCAGGGACATTTCCACTAGCCCCGATTCCTCATCTATACATTATATAAAATAAATTAAATATGTGCATAACATAGAGTTATACAATAAATATTCCGCATCTATTATCCCCATATTCCCGTCTCTATCCCCGCTGCCATTCCAACCCTCCTCACAACTCATCCCTGATATGTGGCTGACACCTGCTGGTGCAAGAAGCAAAGCAGGAGATGCTCCGTAAATCCTCTGAGCTGCTCAAGGAATCGACTCTCGGAGCATCCTCGGGAAGCTCAGTCTGGAATCCAGCATCTTCGGGTGCCACGTCTTTGATTTATTTTATTTTTAATTTTTTTGAATTATGCTTTTTATCACAGACTTTGTTCTAGGCACTAAAACGGCCTTTTTTGTGTCTTCTGCTTTTTATTTCATCAGGGAATGGTTTGGGTTGGAAGGGACCTGAAATCCCATCCCATTCCACCCCCTGCCATGGGCAGGGACACCTTCCACCATCCCAGGCTGCTCCAACCTGGCCTTGGACACTTCCAAGGATGGGGCAGCCACAGATTCCCTGGGAATTCCATCCCAGCTGCTCCCCACCCTCCCAGGGAGGAATTCTTTCCCAATATCCTGTCCAACCCTGCCCTCTCTCACTCCCCCTCCTCCTCCAACTCCATCCCAAAAGGCATCCAAGAAGAACTCACAGTCCACGTTATCTCCATGTTGTTTTTTTGGGTCCCTGCCCCTTGAACTCCTGTTGGATTTATTTCAGGACCTGAAATTCACATTGAAAACAGAAAAAAAATGGATTTTTCAACTTCGAAAAACAACCACTGAGTGGTTAAAACCCTGCAAGCCGAAAGTCCTTCCTAGGCAGAAGTTAACGGCCTGATTTTTCCAGAAGTTCCCATTCAGGTTAATGGGACACGAGACTCTCAGTCCTCTGGAAAACCAGGCCATTTATTTAGGAGGCTCTTTTTTGTTCCCTACATGTCCTAAATCTTTGAAAGGGAACCATTGTGGAGGGAGCAGAGTTTGTCTCTTCGAGCCTGAAACACGGCAGGCACTGTTGGGAGCCAACACTAGATGCCAGCAGATCCTGCAAAAATCTCCCTGGAATGGGTAAAGGAAGAAATGCAGCAGAACTGCTGAGATTCCTGTGAATTTTCATGTGGAATTTTCCCAAATATTCTCCGACAAAGCACTGGGCAGACAATTTCAAGACCCGAGTCTTGGTTGTGGATTGGAGCTCGTTTAGTTCTTGTGTCACGGAATTTGGGTTGGAAGGGATCTTAAAATCACCCAATTCCACCTCCTGCCATGGGCAGCGACACCTTCCCCTATCCAAGGTTGCTCCAAGCCCTGTCCAGCCCGGTCCGGAACAATTCCAGGGATGGGGCAGACACATTTTTTTTGGATAATCTGTGCCAGGGCCTCCCCAGCCTCACAGCATTGATCAGCTTTAACAGTGGCCAATAATTAACAATATTTCCACTTGAGTCTGATTTTCCTACAGATTTCCAAGCTTCCCGTAGTCTGAAAGGACTGAAAAAATTCCTTTGGGAATCTTCCCTTTAAGGAAAAGAAGGAAAACCAGGTTTTCCTATAATAATCAGTGACTTTTGCATAAACCTCCGAGTTTTGCTGCCATGAAGGACATCACCCATGGGCGTGAGACTTCCGTGTAGAAAATCCCACCACAGCCTGCGCCAACCTTTTCCTGGGATCGAGGGAAGAGCCTCCATGGAGAGCGGTGGATTCCAAGGACAAGAAGCCTGGGGAAAACTCACGTGCCCCGTTGGTCTGGTAGCGCTCAGAGGGCAGGCTGGGCACGCTGCTGCCCACGTCGTTGACGGCGATCACCCGGAACTGGTAATTCACGTATGGAGAGAGGCTCAGCACGGCCGAGTTGACGCTCCCGGGATACCTGGAGTGGTTGTGCCACATTCCCGGCTGGAAGCGGTCCTCCTCAAACTGGACAATGTAGTCTGGGAAGAACGGGAGAGGTGGGTGAAGGGTTTGGATAGGAAGGGATTTTCCATCACTGGGAAGGAGGAGGGGGACAGGGATTTTGGCGACAGGGGACAGACCTGTGATGGGGCTGTTGTTGTCATCGCCAGGGATCCACGTCAGCCGCACGCTCCTCTCAGCCAGGTCCGTCAGCTCCAAGTCCTGGGGCCGGTCGGGTCGCTCTGTTGGAACGGGATAAATGAGGCTGGAATTGTCCCAGGAGCGAGTCCCAGTTCCCATCACCTCTCCCAGCCCTGTGGCAGGACGTGCTCCAGGGCACAATCCACATCCTGCAGGTCTTTGGGGGATCACGGTGATTTTAAAATATAAATGTGGTCATTTATTTTGCCTGGAAATTCTGCCTTTCCCAGAAAAAATCCTGCCTTTCCCAGGAAAAATCCTGCCTTTCCCAGGAAAACTGGTGGGGGAAGCACCAGGTGCTGGTTTAGGGGGATTTGTGACCTTACAGAGAAATGCAAATGAACAGCAGAAAAAGGACACAAAACCTCAATGGAAACATAAATCTGTTAAAAATTCCCTGTTTTTTTTTAATCTGGTCAGAAGGACCAGCTCATGCAATAAGAGGAAGAAATTCCAGGTAAAAATTAGGGGATTCCATGTGGGTTTTTTCTCCCATCAGGATTTTCAAGCACAGGGAAAGCGATTCCTGCACTCAGGAACTGCCACTGTGTGACAAAAAATGTGGTGGCACGGGACCTTTCTACTCATCTGGATGGATTTTCAAGGACAGTTTGGACAGGACTTGGAAAAATCAGCTCCTTCAAGGACAACCTGGAATCATCAACTCCTTCAAGGACAGCTTGGACGCAACTTGGAGCTTCAGCTCCTTCAAGGACAACTTGGAAGCATCATCCCCCCACTTTTCCAGCTGCCACCCTTTTCTCTTGGAGTCATTGGTGAGAGAAAACCAAAACCAAGGTGGAAAATAAAAGGAAGGTGAGGAATTAGTGACGATTACCTTTGGATAAATTTCTCAACCGATTAGCGGGGATGGCTGCAAGGTAAGACAGTGCTTGTTAACCGGGTTAGTTTAAGCTTGGGTGGCCAAAGGAGCACCTGGCAAACATAAAGTTCCACATTTCAGCAGGAATCGATCCAGTTTGGGAAGCAGAGCAGGACTATCCTTCCCCCGGAGACCTCCATGTTCTATCCACACTTGTAGTTACAGCAAAAGGGAAATACCAGCCTGATGTGGGGTTAATGAGCCATTAGGGTGAAGGAGGGGAAATAAACCAAGCCCAAGGGAGTTATTTGGGATTTGGGATTCCTATTCCAGCTGTGGAGGGGCACTGGCAGGTTGTGGCATTCCCAGGAAGCTGAGGTGGCCAGAAGATGATAAATCCCTGTTTGCCAAGCAGAGCTCGCAGCAGCACAAATGGGGAATGGGGTGAAGTTTGTCCCTCCCTGTGCTGCAAAGGGGACACACGAAGGGGACAGGCGGGGTCAGGGTGAGGTGGCTCAGCCCCCGTCCCATTGCTCAGCACCCCAACACCCCATTAAATTCACTCCCAAATTTAGGACTGTTCTCATGGAGCTTCAACATGTTATTTTGGGCTGTGTGCAATAATTACTCTTTAATTTTTTGCCCTCAAATACCAGGCTTTTTTTGCACTATTTCTGTGCCATTATCCGAGGTGAAGCAGCCAGTCCTGCGACAACGAAACCCCTGATCTGCCAGCACCTCCCTGAGCATCCAAGGGACAATCTTGGAGCCCAGAGCCCCCTTCCAGCCTGACCTCAAGGTCGGGGTGTCCTGTTCAAAGCCAAGCACTCATTTGTGGGGTCAGGAGGGCTTTACCCAGCACGGTGAGATAGGCCTTGGCCGAGTCCTTGTCCAGCTCTGTGCTGGCCACGCATGTGTAATCGCCCTGGTCCTTCTCAGCCACACCAAAGATCGTCAGACCGTCCTCTTCCTTCTTCATCCTTCAAGGAAACAACATCCCAAAACTCTGCCCCAAAAGATTTAGGAAGCAGCGTTGAGGGCTGGATGATCCCTGACAAAATCCAGCTGGAAACCCACCCAGAGCAGGACAACATCTCCGGTCTGGAGGTTTTATCAGCTAAGGATGTGCTGGGTTATTCTAGGAAAGCTCATTTCCTAAGGAATCACGTGCCCCGGGGTGTATCTGGGGAATAATCACATTTTTAGGACAACAGCCAACCCTAAGCTCGTGCCCTGGGATCAGATCTTGCCTCACAAGAAAGGGGAGTCAGGTACGGGAAGAAAATTAAAGCTGTGCCAGCCACAGCAGAGGAACATTGATTTTGGAGAGGCTCATTATGGACTCCCAGGTTTTATCAAGACGTCTTAAAATACCCGGGAATAAAACCTGCAGCAAAGTCAGGATTTACTGATAAATCAGCTGGAACTGCTGGAGGGAGCCGGTGAGATTAAAAGTGTCAAAAATATCAAATGTTGCTTAGGTGGGAACACAGTATTTATCCCTGGGGACTCCTGGAACATTCTGCTGAAAATCCAACAGTCCCGGGAGAGAAACCGACGGAATTTTTGGGCACAGACCTGCTCCCCAGGTGCAGGGGGGCATCGTCCTTGAGCCAGGTGACCGTGAGCCGGAGCGTGGGGTCGTGCTTGACGCGGCAGTGGAGCCGGGGCATGGCACCCCTCTTGACCACCTGGTCCTCAGGGCCCCTCACAATCCTGGTGGGGTCTGTACGGGGTCACAAACAAAGGGTCACACCCCAAACTCCTCAGGTCCCCTCACAATCCTAGTGGGGTCTGCATGGGGTCAAGGGGTATGTCCCAAACTCCTCGGGTCCCCCCATGGTCCTGGTGGGATCTGCATGAGGTCACAAAGGGTCATGTCCCAAAACGCTGGGGCTTGGCTCAGGGGCTCAGTGGAGAGCGGGTTTGCTTGGGAAGGACAAGCACACTTGGGATGTTTGTCCAGCTTTGAACAAACACATTGATTTAAAGAGTCATTAATTCATGCTGAGCCTTTAAAAAAAAAAAAAACGTTTTTTGGAGTCAGCAGCCAGATTTGCTGAGTGGGGTAAAAACAATCCCGAAAATGTTTTATTGTCCTCAGCTAACCCCGAGGAACACTTGGGGTCTGTGTTTGTGTTGCTGATGGCGTCTCCCAGCCTGACACCCACCCCAAGCCCTTCCACCATCCCCAGCCCTGGTTTTTCCCAACATTAAAATGGAACCTCCACCATTTTCAGGCTCCCAGCTCCGACCTCCTGGAAGATCAGATCAGCCACAACCAACCCCCTTAACCTCAAGGATTCTTTCTGCTGCTACTTCCAAAAGTCCCAAGATTTTGACCTCAACTATTTCTGCTGCAAATTCCAGAAGTTCCAAGATTCTGACCTCAACTATTTCTGCTGCAAATTCCAGAAAATCCAAGCTTTGGGCTCCTTTGTGCCCCTACCTTTGACCTCCAGGCGGACCTGGGCCTCAGCTTTCCCCAGGATGTTGGTGGCCACGCAGGTGTAGATCCCCTGGTCCTCCTTCCGAGCCATGAACATCTCCAAGCTCCCGTTCTCGTGGGCTTTGTAGTTGCCTCCATCCAGCGTGTTTCCCTGGCCGTTCTTAAACCTCCCAACACCACAAAGTGCTGTTGGAAGGGAAGGAAAAGCAGGAAACCCCCCCTTTCCCACCCCTCGGGATGGAGCGGGATGGGCTGCGGCTCTTACCAGCGCAGAGTGGGGATGGGGGACCCGAAAAAGGGACAATCCAGGCGGGTCCTGTTGTTCTGGATCACCTTGATCAGCTGATTCCGGGGGCCCAGCATCCGAGGGGCAACATCTGCCAACAGCCAAAATTCCAGCCATGGAGAAGAAGAAAAAATGGATTCTGCTCTTCCTTTCCAGCCTTTTCAGCCACTTTCCTGTTTTTTTTGGTTCATTTTTCCTACTGGCACTTTCAAAACCCAGTAGAGTTTCTCCATTCCTGCTCACCTCCCCTTCCCTCTCCTTCCAGCCTCGCTTTGTGACTCCTATCCCTGGATTTGCTCAGCCTTTGCCTGGTTTGAATTCATGGCAATGGATTCCTGCTCCAAAGCCTGGGTGCCTTTGTGCATTCCCTCAGAGCAGCAAAGAGGAAAACTCCTGGAAAACTTCTGCAGGGTAAAGGGGGCTTGGAAAAAACAGGGAGAATGACTTTTACACAGGAATATGGTAATAGGATAAAGGGGAACGATTTTAAACTAAAATAGGAGAATTTAGATGGGATATTGGGAAGAAATTCCTGGCTGTGAGGGTGGGAAGGGGATGGGATGGAATTCCCAGAGAAGCTGTGTCTGCCCCACCTCTGGAAGTGTCCAAGGCCAGGTTGGACTGGGCTTGGAGTAACCTGATATAGCGGAAGGTTCTATCCCCCACCCATGGCAAGAGGGTGGAATTTTAGATGAATCCCAGGATCAAACAGGTTGGAAGAAGGTTGGAAAAGACCTTTCAAGATCATCGAGTCCAACCTATGACCCAGCACCACCTTGCCAACTAAGCCATGGCACATCCAGCCTTTCGGGCTGAGCTTTGAGCTGAGCTTTAAGGTCCTTTCCGACCCAACCCATCCTCGGATTCCATGGAAATTTGGGGTTTGGATGCTCCCATTCCCGCAGACTCACCCAGCACACTGACGAAGGCATTGGCCAGCAGGTAGCCGTGCTCGTTGGACGCGTTGCACTGGTACACGGCGCTGCTGCCGATCTGCGTGTCCCGGAAGACGATGGTGTCCCCGGCCACCTCCCGGCTCGGGTTGGGGGGAGACGCTTCAAAACAGGGAGAGCTCCTTAAATTCGATTCCAAGTGAAAATCCACACCATAATATCATGGAGCATCTTCCCAGCTCAGCCCAGTTCAAACCCAGCCATGGTGCGTGAGCTCCACAGCCACAACTGGGAGACACTGGGTGAACTGGGGTCGTCCCAGAAAAGCTGGGGGTTCATGCGGAGCCCATGTGGGTGTTGGACCCCACCAGCAGCTCTGGCTTGTGCTCAGCCAGGAGATCCTTGGCTGGGATTTTGGTGGGATCTTGGCTGGGATTTTGGAGGGATTTTGGCTGGGATTTTGGAGGAGGCAACTCTGGCTGGTGCTCAGCCAGGAAATCCTTGGCTGGGATTTTGGAGAAGCAGGCCCAGTCTGTCCCTCACTCACCTTCAATGGGCTCTCCGTTCACCAGCCACTGGATGGACGGTTTGGGGTTCCCGTTGGCCCGGCACACGAGCCTGCCATCCTCGCCGGGGGCCAGGATCAGGTTCTCCGGCTCATCCAGCCAGTAGGGAGCAGCTGGAAAATGGCCCCGCCCCAGTGACACAGAGGCAGCAGCACCACTCCCAAAATCCCCCCTCCGACGCTCTCTGGGGGAGGAAGGCAGTGGAAACTCGGAGCGGGTTTCCCGGGATGCGGCGAAGGTGGGGAGGCCTCTTTCCCTCTCCTTGGCCACACAAACCCACCACCATTTCTATCAGTGGGATCCCATCTCCCACTGCTTTTGGGGCCGCTTGGACAAGGTTTAAAATGAAAAAGGGAGGATTTAGATGGGATACTGGGAAGGAATGATTCCTTGGGAGGATGGGGAGGGGCCGGGATGGAATTCCCAGAGAAGCTGTGGCTGCCCCATCCCTGGAAGTGCCCAAGGCCAGGCTGGAGCACCCTGGAATGGCGGAAGGTGTCCCTGCCCACGGAACTGGATGGACTTTAATCTCCCTTCCAACCCAACCCACTCCATGGTTCCCTGAAGAACACGGACGCAGCACAGACCCACCCGCCAGGGAAAGGCCCCGCTGTCCCTGCCAGCATTCCATGAACGTCCCCTGCCGGCTCCAGGCGGGCAAAGAGGATCCAAAGAGGGAAGGTAAAGGTGACGTACCCTTCACTCTCACCGAGATCGTGTGGCGGATGCTGCCCATCTTGTTGGAGGCCAGGCAGAAATATTCCCCGGAGTCCTCCTCAGACACGTTGGAGATGCGCAGGGCCTTGTTGAAGTTTTCCAGCTTGGTTTTGCCCACTGGGAGCTCTCCCCCTTTCTTGTACCACATGATGTCCGGTGCTGGTCTGAGGAGAGGGGAGCGGATCAGAGCTTTTCCAAGGTCAAGGGAAAGATTCCCAAGTAAAGAGTTGTTATTCCTAAATAACAATTAAACTCCCACCCCTGGGAACCCTCAAACACAGGGAGAAGCTCTGATCCAGCTGCTGGGCCACCCTTCTTGCCACCACCCTCCTTCCCACCACTGCCCCTAAACCACGGCCCTGAGCATTCCCAGCTGGTCAGGAGCAGTGTTCTCCTCCTGATCCTCCTGGGAATGCAGGATCATGGAATTCTGGAACGGTTCAGGGTGGAAGGGACCTCAAAGCCCATCCCTGACCGTGGTCTGATGGTGTCGGCAGGACCACGAGCCCAGGAGACTTCTGGGTGGCACAAATGCCCTCCCGCATCGCGCGGTGAGGAGCTCCAGGGAAATTCCCGAACTTTAGGACAAACCAGTGTGGAATTCTCCTTGGACAAGGATCTGAAAACACTCGGAAACCTCAGCTCCTCCATTTGCTCATCGAGCAGGTTATGGGAGCGTTGCTAACAATTAAAAAGGAGGGAATGATCCGTTTTTCCCAATCCAGTGGTGATCCCGTGCCCTGATCCCGCTGGGAACTGCCGGGGATCGCCCTCTCCGTGGTACGTACACTCCGGAGGCGATGCATTCCAGCAGGAGATCCACCCCTCGGAGCACCATCTGGCTGCTGGAAGTTCCATAGGGATACATGAAGCTGGGAGTGGTTTCCGTGATCCCTCGGGCTGGAATCAGCGGGAGAGAAGGAAAAACAAAACAAAACCAAAAACAAAACAAAACCAAAAACAAAACAAAAACAAAGAAAACAAAACACGGGGCTTTTAAAAGTCTCCGGGAAATACACGGAAGATGTCACCTCCCTGGCCATCCCGGGATTCTGAACTCACACAGGCATGTGCCTGGAAAGGAAAGGAGGGCTCCAAGAAAATTTGGAATTGAAAAAAAAGGGGGAGAGAGAGGAAGTTGGGCAGGCAGGGAGGAGCTGAGTCCCCATTCCATCATTTCCTGCTTTTCTTGCCCTCCCTGCCTCTGGAAAGTGGGCTGGAATGAGATGAAATCGGGAAATATTGATGGATGTAACACATAATGAAGGGGAAAAGGAAAAATGGCCATGGGAAGGGTTTATTCAGACACAGAGCTGCTTTTCCATGGAGATTTCTGGGATACGAAGCATCCCTGGGGCTCCAGCAGCACCAAGGATGTTTTCCAGCTTTCCCGGAGGCCTTGAAGGACAGTTCCCCTTGGAAAGGGACAACTCAGCCACCAGAATGACCCATTTAGGGCTGGACAGGGAAGTTTAACAGGAAAAATACAACGGAAAGACACGAGACAATTCCCTACGGATCCACACACAGTGAAGGCCTCCTTGCAGGGGGAAAAAATTAATTATTCATGGAAAAAATTCCATTAAGAAGTGGAATGATTGACCTAGATCTGGATCAGTGAGGACAAAACAGGATGAGATGGGCGGGAAAGCAGCAGTAGCAGGGATGGAAGTTATGGGGTTGGGAAAAGAGATGGAATGGGATGGGATGGGCAGGGTCGGAACACGGCCACAAAAAATCCTGGAGTAATCCATGGAGAGACACCATCCCAGTGCCGGAGCAGGATCTGGGATGCAGCTTCTGCTGCCCCAAAACTTCCTTGGCTCGATGAGTGGGTGGCAATCAGGATTTTTGGGAATTTTGGGAAACTTCCAGAGCTGCGGCAGGGCAAGGAGGAGGGGAGGGAGTACAGAGGCTCTTCCTGGAGTTCCCACCTTAAGGAAGGAAAACCCAACCCCAAGATCCATCCGTGGAATCCTTGGAATTGATTCCACACCCGCATCCCACCGCTCCCACGGGCTCCGCGTGCGCTCCCAGTTAGTCAGTTATGGATTAATGGATTATCAGGGCAGGAAAATCCCGATTTTATCCCGAAGAGCCGGGTTCTCCGGCTCTGTTTGCATCCCTGCTCCAGGAAAAAGTCTCATTCCCAGCCAAACCACTGCATCCCATCCCAGGGCAGAGCTCCCAAACCTCCACCACACTCGGGAGCTTCTCCCATCAAATCAGAAAAGTGGGAATTAATTCTTTTATCAGCCAAGATTGGCTTTGATCAGGATTTATTCCCACTCCAGACCCCGTGGCTCAGGATCCCGTGGGATAACCGGAAGAGCTAAGCAGAGCAAGCCGGGTTTTACGAGCCTCTATTAATGATGACAATTAAAAATCTGGGAGATTAATTAGTACCCTCCCGGCTTTAATGAACCTAAGGATAACATGGAAAAAAAGCTGATTTTTGCCTCAGCACAGCACCATTACTGAATAATATATAATAACTAAAAAATATTAATTAATAAATAATAATAAATGATTAAGAAATAATAATTAATAAATACTAAATATTTTTCTATTCCTAACAGGGAGCAGCCAGAAACTCCCTCAGAACCAGAGGCTCTGAGCATGTGGAAGTTCCAGCTGGAAGTGTCAAGGTTTCTCTCCTCCCTCTGGATGGATCTGAGGTGGAAAAATAAATCTCAGGGCTGTTTATTTCAGCTTAAAAGTTGGCTCTGCTCCCGAGCTTTGTGAAACTGGGAACTGGGATCATCCCAGAAATATCCAATTTCAGCCTGGAGATGTGAACTGACCCTTTCCCATCTAAAATTCCTCCATCAGCTCTGTTTTCCAGGGATGTGCCCATCCCGACACATCCCAGCTGCTTGGTGCCAGCACAGCCAGGCTCAAACAGCCTCAGGTTTGCCAAAAAAAAGAGAGGAAAATGAACAAAATAGGGTTTTAATTCCACTAAAAGGAAAAAAAGTGGGGAATTGTTCCAATGAAATATTCCATTTATCCTTCGAGATCGTTTTTCCCCGATAACTGCAGCCGGTTTGCCCACAGAATTCATGGAATCATCGCTCCAAGCCCTGGGGACGAGGGCTGGGTGACACTTCCCATGGTTATCCTGGCCCTGGAGAGGAGTTTGGGATGAGTGTCCCACAAACTTCCCGTGCTCCACGTCCCCACCAGCAGATCCTGTCTTCCCAAGCTCGGGAACATCCTGGGAATGGGATTCATAGCCTTCCAGAGCCCTTTTCCAGCTGCCTCTGGAGCTGAGCCTGGATTTCGGGAATCAGCACCCCAAGGAAGAGCAGCCAAGAGCCCCAAATCCCCCCAACACCTCAAATCCTTGGGACTGACGTCCCTCTCCACATGCCAAAGCCTCCAGCATTCCCAGCCACGTCATTCCGGGGAGAATTCCAGGAAAAGGACTGAGGGTCAGAGGTTTGTTTCCCCCAGATCATTAATTATGGATTAATTATTAATTAAGGGCTGGGTTGGAGTCCAGGTCTGCACATGGGTGGGAAAAGGGGGATCCGAATCCTCTGGAGCCAGGAAGTTTTCCATGGAATGTTACAACACAAACAGCAGGAAGTTTCTCCTGTGCACCCATGAAATAGAGGAATAGAAATCCACGGGATTGTGCAGATAAAATCCCATTTTCCTGACCGAGTGACTGTTACGATCCCTTTTCCCTGAACAAAGACATCCAGCGGGAAACCCAGAAGCCCAGGACAACTCCCCACTGGAATTCCCTGTCCCATCTCTGTCCCCTCCCCTCCAGGTGGTTCACGCCGCTCCCACCGAAGCTGATTTTCCTGACAATCCCTTTTCCCAGCCGTTTTTCCAAGTATTTCCAGACTGTCCAGCCCTTCCAGCGTTTCCTCCCGGGTCAGTTCTGCTGCGGAGCCTTTCCCAGCTCCTCAGCACCCTCTAAACCCTCCTGTTCCCGATGCCAGCATCCCGATTCCGTCGGCTGTGCCCTGGCCTGGCACATCCCGCTCTTCCCACACTCCAGCTCTCCCTGCTCCCAGCTGGCAAACGCCCTGCTTGTCCCCAAAAGTCCCCGTGGGTTGGGAATTGTGCCCTGGGCTGTGCCAGGCCCCAGGAAAGCTCTGGCTTTGGCAGGGATTTCACTCCAGGACACGGTGGGGACAGTGAGGGACATTCCCGTGGCTGACCCTGCACAACCCCAGAAGCAGCGGGAAGGGCAGGAAGTGAATCCTACCCCGGACAGCTCCAGATTTGGGAGCAGTTGGAATCTGCGGTGGCTTTGGAGAGGTGGTGACATTCCCGGGATTCCCCGTGCTCCCAAACCAGCCCCATCTCTCCCTCCCTAAAAATCCCCCATGGCTGCCCTCGTTATCCCAACACATCCCTGACAATTCCAACCCATTCCCAGGGCAGCCATCCTGCTTTTTTCGGTTCCTGAAGGACCATTTGGGATGGGCTTTTCCCAGCAGGGGTGGAATCCAGAGGGAATTCCCTGCCTGGACAAATTCAGGATTTTGGGATGGGCTTCTCCCAGCAGAGGCAGAATCTGGAGGGATTTCCCTGCCCGGATGAAGGGCAGGAGCCACTGTCCAACCTCCCTGCACAGAAATCAGCCAGATTTTAACAAAACCCAAATATTCCTCTTTTTTCTCCCTCTTTTTCTCCCTGCCGGAGTTCAGCTGGAAATATCAGGAATGCTCCCTCTGGAAATGCTTTTTCTGGAGACACAGAAAAGAGGGATGACGGGTCTGATGTTCAAATCCTGAGCTTTGCTGAGGACAGGACAGGAGGGACCAAACTCAGCTCAGCCAGGCGGGGCAGATCCTATAAACCCCAAACCTCCCAAGCCGGGCTTAACTCACTTAAACCTCGCTCAGCCAATAGGGGGGAACTTTGTGGGGTTTTGTGGTCACTTGGACGGATCTGTGCCGATAAATTTTGGCAAAGCTGAGGCCACGATGGGGACACGACGACAGCAAAGGGGACACGGGCAGGGAATGGGGTCAGTGGGGTTAGGCGGGGCTGGGTTAAGCCGGGACTCCCAAAGCCAGCGTGGACTCACCGCGGTACATGGCGGGGGAATATCCTAAAGACGTTTCGTTATGGGGCTTCTCTGCAATTAAACAGAACACCGTGAGCAGCGCCGGGGAAGCGGGGACAGCGTGGGAGGGGGACAAGGGAAATTCCCAAAAAACAGCAAGGACGGGGGACAGGGCGGGGGACACGGGAAATTCCCAAAAAACAGCAAGGATGGGGGACACGGAGACATCCCAAAAAACAGCAAGGACAAGACAGGGCACTGGACATGGGGAATTCCCAAAAACCAGCAAGGATGGGACAGGGTGGGGCACATGGGGACAGAGCGGGGGACATGGGGAAATCCCAAAAACCAGCAAGGATGGGACACTGCAGGAGCAGGGATCTAAAAGCACTCTGAGCGCGGCGCCTTCCAGGACAAACACAGCCAGGAACGGGAGGAAAAGGGGCTGATTTCCTTCTCCAAGGGGTGGGAAGAGCTAAAAGTGCGGGAATTGTGGCGTAAACATTTCCTTGGAATGTTTTTCTCTCTGGAATCTTTGGGAAAACCCAAAAATTGGAGCAATTTGGAGGGGAAAATTGGGTTTTTTCTCTGTTTTTTAACTACAAAGGAAAGATATTCCAGCTGCTTTTTCCCATGGGATGGACACAGCCAGGGAGCCTTCTCATTTTCCTCCTGCACCCCATTCTGTGATTTTTCAGGAGCTGGGGACCAGTTTTTGAAGGAGTCAAACTCAGGGATTAAGGCTGAGAGGATCCAAGAGCTTGGGACAAATCCGACCTTGTCCCCTTCCAACAATTCCATGGATAAATAATTTTTTGTGAGGGAAATTAAAACCTCAGTTCCAGAATTATTAAGGAATCTGGGAGGCTCCTGGGGTGGAATTTGCCTCTGATCCTACAGCACTTTTCTCCTGAGGGAAACTGGAAGAGAAGTTTATGGTTTTCCACGGCCTGGGAGTGAAGGGATGAGGGGAGAAGGAGGAGGAGCTCAAATCCGTGAAAATCCACCAGGATTTCATCCATGTTACTTCCAGAGCTGGATAAATACCTCAGAATGGAGCCGTTGGAGGCTCCAAACCCCACAGATCTTTGTTTGCCGGGATTTCTCCCAAAAATAAACGCTGGGATTTTCTTTGCCCAGCTCCGCAAACAGACGAATATTCGGAATTCACAAATAATATCCAGAATTTATAAATAATATCCGGAATAAACGACTTGCCCACATTCCCAGCACTGGAAGAGAACCCGTTGGGATGATTTAAATCCCTGATTCCCTACTCCAGCTTTGCACTGAGGAGGAGCTGCTACACCGAGGTGGAAAACTCATCACTTCCAGGCCCCTTTAATCACATCCCCGCTCATTCAAGCTGCTGGGAAATCAAATCAAATTCCTCCCACCGGGACAGGAAGCACCTGATGCTTCCCAGAAAACAGCCAGCACCTCCCAGTGGGAGCTTACTGGGAATGCTGGGAATGGGTGGAAGCTCCTGCCCAGGGGTGGTTGATGTTCACTGAGGATTTTGTCACCTCGAGCCCCTGTGACAGCTCAGGGTCCTCATGTCCCTCGAATTGGCTCCATTCCCTCTTCCAGAGTCACCCCAGCGCACCAGGAATTCCTTTTCCTTCAGGAATTCTCATTCCTGGAGAAAAACCTGCCCTAGAAGAGCCCAGAGCTCACGGAAAGGCTCCGGAGAGAGCCCCTTGTGTCCCCTCATCGATGCTCGGTGGGGACACCTGAGGATGCCCACCTTGAGTGTCCCACCAGATTCCAGAGGCTCCAACCCTCCTGGAGACACCTCCCGGAGAAAAGGAGGCCCAGGAATATCCACAGCCACATTCCACACTCGTTTTCCCACATCCAATCCCCTCGTGCAGCGCCAGAACCTGGAGCAAACCACGGCCACTTCCACCTTCCCAAAGCAGGGAACGATCCCCGGATGTTTTACACTTCCCCGAGTGTGGTGGGAATGCGGGAACACTCCCTGTTTTATCCCAAACACATGGAATTGGTGATTCCTGCATTTCCCCGGAGGTGGTGGGAACGCTTCACCTGTGTCAAAACACTCCCAGTTTTATCCCAAAGACGCGGAATTGGCGATTCCCGCACCAAATCGCCTCTGGATATTTCACACTTGCCTGGAGACATCAGCAATACTCCAGATGTGTCAAAACTCCCTCTAATTTATCCCAAACACACAGAATTGGCGATTCCTGCGTTTCCCTGGAGACGGTGGGAACGCTCCGTACATACTGAAACACTCCCAGTTTCATCCCAAACACACGGAGCTGGCAATTCCTACACGGAACCGGCAATTCCTACACGGAACCACCTCCGGAACCCTAAAACCGGGACGCTACAACCCCTCCCTCCCCACCCACCCCCAAAACTCCCCACCCAAACCACAGGAGCCGCTCTTCCCTTGCTGGTTTCCCGGACGGAAAACCCTACGGGACAGAGCCCAAACTGGTCCCCCAGTGAGGCACTTACTGGTTTTGACCTTGAGGGTGAAGGGGTTCTTCTGCTGGATGGTGTGGGTGAAGTGGAAGCGGGCGTTGCAGCTGTAGTCGGTCAGCGCGTCCTGCGCCAGGACGTTGGAGAAGTAAAGGTCCCCGTTGTGGCCCTGGGACACGCGCTTGTCCTGCGGGATCGGCTCCATGGCTGCGGGAGAACAGCGGGGATTCAGCGGGATTTATGGAGGAGGTGGAACGGCGGAGGTGAGGGAGGGATGGGGTGTGTGAGGTGTGGAGTAGTGGTGGTGAGCCTAAAGTAGGAGGAAGGGCCCTAAGTTAGCAGGAATGACCCTAAACTAGCAGAAACTGCCCTAAATTAACGGTGATGACCCTAAACTAGCAGCCATGATTCTAAACTAGCAGGAAGTGCCCTAAATTAGAAGTAATGACCCTAAACAACTAAAAACAATCCTAAAATAGCAGCCATGACCCTAAACTAGCAGAAACAATCCTAATCTAGCAGAAACTACCCTAAACTAGGATAAAGTACCCTAAACTAACAGGAAGTGCCCTAAACTAACAGGACCAACCCTGAACAAGCAGAAACTGCCCTAAACTGACAGAAAGTTCCCTAAACTAACAGAAACTACCCTAAACTTGCGGAAACTACCCTAAACTAGCAGCAACAACCCTAAACAAACAGGAACTACCCTAAACAAACAGGAACTACCCTAAATTATCAGGACCAACCCTAAACCAGCAGAAAGCACCCTAAATTAACAGAAACCACCCCAAACTAACAGAAACAACCCTAAACTGACAGAACCAACCCCAAACTATCAGCAACAGCCCCACCCATGGTTATTTTAAACCCCACCGGTGACGGAGCCGCCATTCCTGGGATTCCCGGCTGGAAAGGCACTCCTGACTCACAGCTGCTCATCCAGAAGATGACGGGCTCGGGGAGGCCGGGGGGGGGATTGCACTGCAGGCTCAGCGGGGCCCCCTCATCCACCTCGATCACATCCACCTTCTCCTTGGGCCACAGGGGAGACTCTGGCACAGGAAGCAAAGGAAAGTGAGGAAAGGAGGGAAGGACTCCCGCAGAGCAATTCCCCCTGGATCCGGCCGGGCTTCAGTGTGAAATTTGTCCGTGCGTGTGCAGAACTCCCTGGAATCCATCCCTCAAATCCAAACCTTTAAATCCGTGCCCTGAAATCCGTACCCTCAAATCCTAACCCTCAAATCCACCCCTGAAACCCACGCCCTTAAATTCATATCCTCAATTCCACACCCGCAGTTCCACAATCTCAGTTCCACACCCTCAGTTCCATCCCCTTAAATCCATGTCCTCAATTCCATATTCAAACCCATCCCCTCAAATCCATCCTCTCAAATCCATCCCCTGAAATCCACACCCTGAAACCCATATCTTCCAATTCCAAACCCTCAATTCTATCCCCTAGAATCCATCCCTCCAAACCCATCCCGAGCAGTTCCGTCAGCTCTGACCACAACCCCACCCCTTCCCCGGTCTCCTGGACACACCTGGACCCATTGGAGCGCTGGATACTCCCCCCCAAACCTCCCGCGGCCCTGCTCCGCTTCCCAGGAATCACTCACTGGAAACCTGGAGGTGGATTTTGCTGGAAAGGGCCGTTCCGAAGTCGTTCCGAGCGAAGCACTGGTACTCGCCCTCGTAGTCGTCGGGCCGGCCCCCGCTGTGGAAGTCGATGACCAAAGTCCCCGATCTCCTCCTCATGGACACCCTGGGATCCTTGGCCACGTTGAAGAACTTCCCGTTCCGCGTCCAGGAAAAGCTGGAATGGCACGGAAAAGCTGGGTTTGGAACCATTTCCCCTGTGAGGTTCTTGCCTGTGCTGTGCCAACAGCGGGATGGGATGGGATGGG
>VZTD01000448.1:0-36190 GCA_013397725.1 Rhagologus leucostigma | reverse complement strand
GGGATGGGACGGGATGGGGGGGTGGCACATCTGGAGTGGCTCTGGAGCTCCGAGGGACAGCGGGATGATGGCTGGGAATGCACTCACGTGGGAACGGGATTGCCTTTGGCTTCGCATTCGATGAAGATGTTATCCCTGGGATCCACGATGTAATCCTTGATGGATTGCTTGGTGATTGTGGGGGGCTGGGGCACTGCAAGGGAAGGGAATCCCGTAAGGAACTTGGGGGCACCCCTCTGTGCCATCCCCCAGCAATTCCTGCTGGGATCTCAGCTCCTTCCCCCGGCTGGGTGTGTGATTTGGGGTTTGACTCCTGAGGAAATTCCCGTGAATTCCCTGAATTCATCAGCTGTCAGAGCATCACAGCGTCCAGACTCCCTTTAGGTACCAAAAAACCCCAATTCCCTCTCCATATCTCGGTCTCATTAGGGAATGTCCCAGTTACCCCACAGGGTGAATCCAGTGGGAATTCATCCTGGATCTGCAGCGTGGAAGGGGCTGGGCCAGGGATCCCGAGACATTCCTGGTGCAAGGAAGAGGCTCCAACCCCCCAGGATGGCCCCAATGGAGCTCAGACCTGGAAATTAGGAGGGATTGGGATGGGAAAAGGCACACAGGAACCCTGTCGCTTGAGTAGGATTTGATGTTTGGGAATGCAGGGATTGGAAAAGGGACACGGGAACCCCGTGGCCAGAGTAGGACCCAGCCCTGATCTCCGAACTGCAGCTCCCAGCCCCTGGGATGAAGATCCAAGGCTGTTTCCTCATCCAGGGATGCTCCCAACACATCAGGATGTGGGGCTGAGCCTGGCACAGCTGCCACGAGCGGAATCCTGCCGTTCTCCAAACCCAGTTCAGTGCAGGAACAACTTTTCCACGGCAAACACAGCCCCGGACCCTGCTCCAGGGACAGCACAGAGAGCCAAGAGCTCTTCCCGAGCTGCTCCAGCATTCCCAGGCCTTTCCCAGCCTGGGTGTGTGGGAGAAGTGGCTCGAAAGGGGCCACATCCCTCAAGTGCCACCACAGCCACCACCAGCCCCTGCTCAAGGGGGACCCTTCGTGCAGTTTTGGGGACAAGGACACGGCCGCACGGAGGGCAGGGAACACTTACATTCACTCCGGATATTTGCTGTTATTCCCAAAGGGAAAGCGTAGAGGGAAAAAGACAGGAGGTTAATTCAGGAGCAATCTCGTTCCCAGCACGGCCATAAAACAAATCCAGAGGGGTTTTCCAAAGCCTTGCAAATCCTACACAAAAATCCTTTTCCTTCCAAATGTGGAGGAGGAAAACTCAGTTGTAGAGGAGAAAACCCAAATGTGGAGAAAAATCTCAATTGTGGAGAAAACCCAAATGTGGAGAGGAAAACCCAACGGTGGAACAGAAAATCGACCTTGGCTGCTCCCACCTTCATCCCACCTCCTTCCCATTCCAGATGGGAATTTTTTGAGAGGAATTCAAGGGGATAAATCCCAAACTTACAATCCAGGGGGACCTCAATGGCACTGACAAGGTGCTGGAGGCAGAGGGCAAAGGCGATTCCGGCGCAGGTGACCTGGGCTCTCCTCGGGATCATCATGGAGCTTCCCTGGGTGGCCTCAGGATCTCGGGGTGTCCCTTGGGGTGACCTTGGAATGTCCCTTGGGGTGGCACGGCCAGAGGGATCCTCAGCTGGAAAAAAGGAACAAACCCAAAGTCACATCACTGAGCCAATCCTGGCGTTTTCCCTTTGGAAACTTTGGGAACGCGGCGTTTCCGCCCCAAAAATGTTTGTGTGGGGTGGGAGTTGGGCCAGAAATGCTGTCCAAGCTTTGGGGAACACAGAACAGCTCTCCTGAGCCCGGGATTGTCCTGCTGGAAGGGTTTATGGGGTTGTTTGGGCTCTGATCCTGGAGCGAGTGCCCAGGGACCAAGAAAAAATTCCAGGAGCAGTGGGATACAAATGGAGCCCATGGGATCGAATAAAAAGGTGGATTTGCTGTTTAAAAAATTAATAGTTATTTTATGCATAAAAAATATTGAGGAATATCCAATCCCTCAGGGCTTCGGGATGAGCTCAGGGGTCTGGAGTCCCCTCACGTCCCAAAAAGCCTGGCACTGACCCAGCAGAATTCTAGGACTGGGATCTTTCCTGACTGGTCTCCAAATAATCCCATTCCCACCCAGGATCCAGCTGTTTCCCTGCCAGATGTGCCGCACTCCCAGCAGCCCCATCCAACTTCCCGGGATCTCATTTTCCCTCCGGACACCTTTTATCCCTCTGGTAACAAACGCAGATCCCAAAAGAGCAAAAAGGAGGATCCTTCATCTCAATTTTACCCCCTGGGTGTGAGGCAGAGGCGATTTAAAATGGGTGCAAATAGGAGCAGTTTGGGCCTGAAAAGTGAGGAATTTGCTGTTTTCCTTGGATTTGGGGATGGGGAATGGCTGTGAGAGCAGGAGGAAATTCCTGGCGCAGATTCCTGCAGGATATTTGTAAATACAGGAATTTAAAAGGGCTGAGCCCAAATTCTGGCGGCAAGTCATGGAATCCTGGAACGGTTTGGGAAGGGAAGGGAATTTAAAGCTCATCCCAAGGGCAGGGACACTTCCCACTATCCCAGGTGGCTCCAGCCTGGCTTTGGACACTTCCAGGGATCCAAGGGCAGCTTTTCCTTACAAATCCCAGTAGGGCCAATCCCCACTGCAATGTGGCTGAAAAACTCCAGGAATATCAGGAAGAAATGAAATTCCAGACAACTTCTGAGCTGTAAAAGTGACACAGAACCCGTGCACTGAACCCATGGGCGGAATCCTGTGGGAATGATCCAGGATGATCCACGGGATTGCACGGAGCGGCGCTGACCAGGAGCAATGAAAAGCACACAGGGAATTCATCCCCTGGAAAACGCCAGGCTCCTCCAGGCTCCTCCAGGCTCCTCCAGGGCCCCTTTGTCTGGACCAGATGTGGGCAGCAGGAACAATCCCTGGGAACAATCCAAGGGAACAATTCCTGCGCG
Organism: Rhagologus leucostigma; assembly: GCA_013397725.1. NCBI lineage: Eukaryota > Metazoa > Chordata > Aves > Passeriformes > Rhagologus > Rhagologus leucostigma. The sequence continues at coordinate 33,193 of VZTD01000448.1, read as the reverse complement.
TGTAGGTGGGTCCTGGAGAACACAGCCCAGCATTGTCCCAGCTGTTCCCGCCGGGAACGGGGAATTCTTCCAGCACAGCGGCCGGAGCTGCCACAGGAAGGGAGGGGTTGGGTTTAATCAGCTCGTTAGGAGCAGCAGGATGCTCTCAGCAGCAGTTGGACTTTTATCCCAATTTATCCTGATTTATCCTGATTTATGGCTGCAGGAGGAGCAGTAAAACTTCGGGAATTGCTGTTCCCAGGGAACATTCCGGCAGCTCCGTTTATTGCTTAATTAAAGCTGATTGAGGAGCACGGAGCGACTTTGTCGCCAGGAGAAAATCCTGGGATAATGAGAATCAGGGATTTAAAAAGCACCCATGGATGTGATTCCCACTGTTTGGAGCCAGGCTGGGAGAGCTGGGAATGTTCAGCTGGAGAAGGGAAGGATCCAGGAAGAGCTCAGAGCCTAAAGAGGTTCCAGGAGAGCTGAAGACCGATTTGGGATAAGGGCTGGAGGGAGAGGACACAAGGAATGGCTTCCCACTGGAAAAGTGGAGATTTAGATGGGATACTGGGAAGAAATTCCTCACTGGAAGCGTGAGGAGGGGCTGGGATGGAATTCCCAGAGAAGCTGTGGCTGCCCCATCCCTGGAAGTGCCCAAGGCCAGGTTGGAGCAGCCTGGGATGGCGGAAGGTGTGGGAGGTAGAATGGGATGGGCTTTAATCTCCCTTCATCCCAAACCATCTCGGAATTCCATGGAATATTGCAACAGCCATATGAAACCATCCCAAGCAAATGTTGGGATTTACAGTGCAAAAATCCATGGAAAGAAGGAAGGGAATGATCACGAAGACAGGACAGGATCACTTGGCATTCCAAATGGAATTCCAAATTCCAAAGAGATGGACATGCCTTTTTTCTGGGAAGAGGGGGAGCATTCCTGGCTTTCCTCTGCCCGGACGAGAGAGCAGCACTTTGTTCCCATTCCCGTTCCCAACCTCGGCTCCAGCCTTCACGATTGTTCTGGGAAACATTTCCCAGAAATCCTGGCAAATCCATCTGCATCCCGGCCTCTCCTCCTTAAAAAACAACCGTTCCCAGCAAGGAACGCTTCCCTGCTGATCCAAGGAACAGGGAAAGCCAGGATTTTATGGGAAATGTGTCCCAGGGTGAAATATTGAGGCTCCAGCCTCTATCCCTGCTGTAACCCCAAAGGATATCCCAGACCTCCTGGAAAAAAGGACATTTTTCCAAGCAGCAGAGGTTCCACCACCATTCCCAACCCTCTGGAAAAGCTCCATTTTTTTGGGATAGCCGCCCGTCTCTTCCTGCCTCTGCATTCCCGGGGCTTCCTTAAGGAAAACCTCTCTAAGGAACACATCCAGGGCTGTTTCTCCCAGCGCCTGGTTCCTTGTCCCGCTCCTCCATGGAATTTTTGCCGCGTTCCACATTTTCCTTTCACTCCCCGGATCTCTCCCGCCTGGCAAGTGGGTGAGGCTCAATCCAAAGCATTTTTAAAAGAATGGAACAAACAAAAAAGCATTGAGGGAAAGCTCCAGGACTTCACCGGGAACGGGGATGGCTTCCCAAAACCACCCACCAGGATCCCTCCTGTGGGAAGCGGGAATGAATCCATGAATCCCCTGAACTCTGGAGAGGGCAGGGAGGAGATTTGGGATTTAGAGTTCAACTTCCAGGATTGGGAGCAGCTGCCCCCAGGATCCTATGCCAGAAACAGCTGGGAATAGCAGGAATGGGATTGTTGCTGGAAGAACTGAGGCTGCGTTTTGGAGGGTGGGAGTGGTTGTGATTCCAGGATTAAATCATTCCCTCTTGGATCAGCGCGGGAGAGTGGGAGCAGCTCCAGAGCTCCTCATCGGTCAAGGCCCCACAAAAATGGGAATGGATTTATCCTCCTGTCCTGCTGGGAATGGGAGGAGATGCTGGAATTCCGTTAAGGAGAAGAACTCCACGAAGTGTCATTCCAAGGTCACGAGGGAGAAGTGGCAGGAATGGGAAATAAACTGGGATCACTCAGCTCCAGCAGAAAATACAATCTAACCTTCCCAATCCAGGAAAAAAAAGGAAAAGGGAAGCACAAAATTTTCCATGGGAAAGCCCCGACGTGGCTGGAAGCAGCCGGAGCATCCCGATATCCCTGTGGCAGCTGGGAATTGTCCCCGCGGCAGCTCATCCGGTGGGATCCGCGGGACACCGGGACAGCCAATCCCGCTAATCAGCTTCCCACCCTCCCACTGCTTCCCAGGGATTTTCCTTCCCCCAGCGGAAAAAAAATCCCAATTTTTTGGGATCTGGTGGAAAACAAAGCGGGTGCAGAGGACTCCACACCTTGGGAAAGGCCGGGTTTTTAGGGAATGAGTTAAGATGAAAACTCCTGGTTTTTCCTTGGAATTTCAGACAGAAAATCATTCACGGCCCTCCTGATATTGGAATTTTGATTGGAAAAAAACCACGGTGGCTTAATTGGGATGAGATTGGTTTGGGAGGAACAAGGAAAGGAAGCGGGGGGAAAAACAGGGATTGAAAAGGGAGAAATCCAGATGGGAAGGGGAAAAGTTTGGTGCCACCCCTCCCTGTGTCCCCTCACCTGGCACTGGGGGGTACCAGGGCTGCTCCAGCACCACTTTTCCAGGAATCCCAACAGAAAAACCCAAAAAACTGTGGGGTGGTGACTCAGGGACACTCCAGTCCCCTTGTCCCATTCCCAATGGAGCAGCAAATCCCATCCCAGCAAATCCCATCCCAGCAAATCCCATCCCAGCAAATCCCATCCCAACCCCCCGGCAGCTCAGGACAGCTGGAGGTGACCCTGGGCCGTTGTGTCACCTCCTTTCCGGGGCCATCCATCCCACGCTGCTCCCGGAAAACCCATGGAGCTGGTGGCAATGGGGACACGGGCGGGGCCTGTCCCCAGAATGTCCCCAGGCCACCCCTCCCAGGTGACATCTGGCCCTGGGATCAGCCAAGGGTTAATCAGGCGGAAAAACAGCCCTGGGATGGATCCCAAGCCTCTGGAAAAGCTTCCTGGCTCCCACCTCCGCTACTGCTGCCAGGAACAACCTCGGGACGAGGTCCCGGAGCTGGGCCTGGAGCAGCCAGAGCCCCTCCAAGGACGAGAATGTTTGGAGAAGCTGTGGGATTTTTGGGGTCCTTGTGGCTCAGTTCCTGTGGACACTGAAAGGTTTTAGCAGAGAAATTTTTCAGCTTTCTGCTGCACTCTGCGAGAACTTTATGTTTCTCACAGGAGCTATGAAAAACACTGTGAAGGGTTTTTGTAAACTATTTCTCTATCCCTACACCTGCTGTTTTTACCAAAGGATTGTCATGGTATTTTGGGAAAAACATTTTGAAGTGGGTGTTGTGTGGACCGACCGATCACCCTGATGGGTGGTTGGTCAGAGGTCCGATAATTTTCTGCCATTCAAGCAAACATTAAGCGAACTAACGTATAAAAACCCATCTGTATATTAATAAAGAATTCCGTTCTCCCGAATTCTGGATGCCTCGTTAATCTCCGGCCCGGGTACAACAGCGACAAATTCCCACTTGGGATATTCCAGGTTTTCGTGAATAAAACGATGGATGCAACACCCAAAGAGAGGAAAACTCCACGTTTCTCCAATTGCACAGAGCTGGGAGAGGGTTTGGCTGAAATTCCCTTCCCTGCTGGACAGAACCCACAGCTTGTCCGTGCCAGGGATGTCTGTTCCTGGACACTTCCAGGGAAGTTTATTCCCAAAAAACCCAGCTGGTGACCCAAAGCTGACACTCCAGGTGTGTCCCACCATTCCTGGCAGGGTTTGGTGATCCCATTCCCACTTCCTTTCCCAGGAACTGTGACAGCCCTCGAGGACAGATGGAGGTTTTATGCGGGAATGGGGTGAAATCCCGAATTTATTCATTCCCCGAAGCTGGGAATGCGGAGGGCAACACCATTCCCTGCTTTTTCCCACCGTTCCCTGCTTTTTCTCACCAATCCCTGGCATTTCTCCCAACTTTTTCCGTCACTCTCCATGGAATTGTCACCCTTTGTCACTCCATCATCAAATCCTGGTGCCACCACCTCTCCATCTGCCTCCGGAGCTGCCTCCGGAATGGGAACAAATTAACTGGGAGAAGCTTTTGGCTCCAGGATAATGAGGTTGGCACAAATCCAGCTCAGGAGGCAGCCCAGGGATGCCGTGGTTAAAAAAAATTCCATAAAAATACAAGGGATTTGGGGGAATTAAACGACCAGGTTGGAATTCAGGGTTTCCTTGGAAAAGGTCGAAGGATGGTGGGATGGATTGAGCCAGGGATGAATGAGATGAGGATTTTTTTCCCCTGAGCTGCCAAACCTTTCCAAAATCCCTGGAAAAGGTGAAATCCACATCCTACAAGTCCTTGGAAACACAAATCTCCCCTTGCTGACACCACTGGAAAGGGGGAGGGAAAATCCACAGGAAAATAGTAGAGTTTAAAGCCATGGAAAAAAACAAAGGAAAGGGAAATTTCAATATTTAACAACTCCCACCTCATCTCCGATCTGCCAAAGATTCCTGCTGGGAATATTCAATGTAAAAAGTGTGAAAATCCATTAAAACCCCAGAGCTGAGGGAAACAAGGAGCAGGGATGGGGAATGAGGGCTGGATCACCAAATTCCTTGACTTCCACACATCAGAATTGGAGCTGGAATCCAACTTTAGTAAAATCCCAAGAAGGTTTTTCCTGAAAAATTCGGGGAGAGGAGGAAGGATTTCACCTCTGGCACAGCTCAGCCTCTGGATCCGGGCAGGACCTGTCCCAAAAAAACCTTTCCAAGTTTTTCCCTGCCTTTCCCGGAAACTGTGGGAATGCAGAGGTTGTCCCGCCCTGGCTGAGGCGATGTGGAAAATTGGGAATCTCCTTCATGCGGCTTTGGGAAGGATTTCTCTCCCTTTTTCCAAGCACAAGCGTTCAGAGCGCTTTTCGTGGAAAAACCGGAATTTCCATGCGGGAGGGATGAATCCCACGGGATCCAGGCACAAAACCCCTTTAGGATGTCAGGGAATCCCACAGAAAGCTCGGAGAGGGATGATCCGGAGCATCCCTGCAGGATGCCAGACCCTTTTTTGGGATTTTTCGACTTTCCCAATCCTTTCCCTGCCGCTCTCCCGCATCCCTCGGGATCGCATCCCTCACTGGTGGCCATGGAAACGCCAATCCATGCAGGAAAGGGGAGGAATCTGCTCCCCAGCTGGAAAATTATTCATGAGGAATGAGGGAGAGCTCGGAGTCGACCCTCTGGAAGCTGCTCCTGCCCGGACCAGGCAGGAAGAGGCCCTTCCTCGCCATTCCCGTCGGGAAAAAACTCCTGATTTATTATTAAATAGGGAAAAGATTCCTTTTTTGTTGTTGTTGTTGTTGTTGGGTTTAATTAGGAGGAAAATCTTCCTGGAGGGATCCTTGGTGATCCCAGCCCTGCTCCCAGCCCCTTTCCCGCTTTTCGAGAGCCTCTGGAGTCAGAGCATCTGAGCGGGAGGAGAGTTTGGGAAAGCGGCGCAGGCAAAGCCTGGCATTAAATAGTGATGGAATTGTCCCGTTCCTGGGAGGAGGACGGCACTAATTCCCAGATCCCGAGGGAATTCTGCTCCATCAGCTCCAGCTCCGAATTCCTGGAGGCTGCGGGGATCTCCAAACCTCCTGCCTGTGCTTCCCCCTGCTCCATCCCTGGCTGCTTTGGAATGACCCCGACCCAGACCAGTGTGGATCCAACAATTCCACCTCCATCAGCTCCAGCTCTGAATTCCCGGATGATTTTCCACATCCCTGGAAGGACGCCCTGAGCCTCCCACATCCAAAAAAAAAATCCCAGTTTCCCTCTCCCCGTCCTCCCCACAGACCCAGCGCAGGCTCATCCCAACCCCTCCACCCCGGAGAAGGGCCGAGCCTCCACAACCCTGATCAATAATTACAACTTTCTCCCTTTTCCTGCCTTTTCCCGTGGGAACAATGGAGCCGTGGCACCGGACACTGCCCACTCTGTGCCCTCCCCGTGCCCGAGTGCCAGCCCGGGCCTGTCCCCATGTCCCTGCTGCCAGCAGGGAGGGGGGGACGGCGTTTTGTTCCCAGATGCAGCTTCCTTTTGTTCCCGATCCTGCGGGAAGCAGAGCCGAGACATCCCCGCCACTGAGACTTCCCAGCCAGGAACTTCTGAGCATCCCACCGATATTCCAGATTGGAATTGTTGGGTTTTTCCCCTCTCTCCCACGGCAGCAGCCGTGTTTTACAGCAGGAAGAGTGCAGAGGAGTAACAGGGGGGGTCACAGGGAATCTTTGGTGGGATAATTGTTGGAAGGCGTTGAACGGAACAGAGGCGGCCGGGATTTCCCTGGAGGGCGGTGCAGGAACTTCGGGAGAGACTTCCCAGGGAATAAAAGTGCGAATTTCCCGGCCAAGGGCAGCGGGAGATTAGGACTAATCAGGCCAGCCCAGGAGGGATAAACTCAGTTTAAAAACAAAGCTCTGCTTTGTAGCTTTAAATGAGGAATCGCCCAATCCCATCAACGGCTTCATTAGCATCTCATTAATATGCAATTCCCATTTTCCCGATGAAACAGTGGGGAGTAGGGAAGGCTGGGAGGAGGAGGTGCCCCGGTGCCGGCTCCGAGCCCTGGGGACACCTTTTGGAGCAAGAATTCCCATTTTCCTGCTTCCCAAGGCGCCCTCCAAGGATTCACCTTTTTCCTGGCTTGGATTTATCCAAACCCTGATATTTGGGAGCGAACACAGCAGCATTCCCTGTTTTCCAGCTCCCGCATCCCAGTATGGAATCAATGCCATGCCAAGGGGAATATTCTCATCTCCCCCACCAAAATTCCCACTTCTGTGGAGATTCTGGGAATTTGGAGCTTCCAGGAGCCGCTCCCGAGGTTTTGGCACTTCCCTGAATCCCATCTCAGCTCCCTCCGATTCTAGGATGCCTCAAATCCTCCCTCCCCCACCGCAAACCCCTCTCGGTTCCACTCTGCTCCTCATTAACCCTCGGGAGCCGCCGGGATAATTCCAGCCCGGCTGATCCCGGATTTTCTGGGATTGGGCGATGCCCACCAGGCACGGCAAAGAGATTTCCAACCGCTGGAAAATTGGAATGGGGCCGGGAGGGAGAAGGTTGGGACAGTGAGAGGACCAAAGCTCAGGATTTGAAACCTTAAACCCCATCCCTGCCGACGGATTCGCTCCTTCTCCCGGTTTTCCCTGGATCCGCTGGAATTAAAAGCTGCTCCAACCTCTTGGAACATTAAAGAGAGACAAGATCTGAGTGAGGCCGAGCGGGTTTTAATTTACTCAGGACGCCTAAAGCAGCTCCCAGGATGTTCCATCGGGATATCAAAGGAAATATGGGATGGTGGATTGGATCTGCTCCCGCCCTGGAGCCATTCCACGATTTCCGAGGGACAGGAGGAGAAGGGAACAGCAGCATTCCCAAGGGTGGCCACGATGGCACCTCCCAGACCCCCCGAGGTCACTTTGTCCCAGTGCTGGACTGGTTCTTTACAGGGATTTTGGGATTTCCCGGTGCCCAGAGCCAGAGAATCCTGCCGGGAGAGGCCTTAGCTTCCCGATTTCCCGGGTTTGGCTCTGGCTGTGCGGGGCTGGAGCTGCAGTGACCCCGTGGCATCTCCTGGTGGTGTCTCCAGGACCTTCCCCGATCCTGGAGATGTCCCCAGGAACTTCCCTTACTGTGGAGAGTGGAGATGTCCCCCGAAATTCCTCCTGACCCTAGAGATGTCCCTAGGAACTTCCCTGACTCTGGAGAGTGATGTCCCCCGAAATTCCTCCTGACCCTGGAGATGTCCCCAGGAACTTCCCCTGGGGGGAATAAGAGGAAGAGTGAGGGGGAATAAAGGGAAGAAAAAAGGGGAACAAAGGGAGGAAGGAGGGGGAATAAGATTCTTCTTTTCTTCCTGACGAACACTCGAGGCTAAATCCCAAAAAAACTCTGGAAATCCCAATTAACACTTTGGAAATCCCAATTAACACTTCGGTGCACCTTGACCTTCCCACTCCTCTGCTTCCAGCATTCCCAGCTGTTCCCGCATTCCCATTTCATCTTTCCCTGCTTAAAGACCACATCCCACACCCCTCCCCTTGCTCCAAGGGGGACCTTTTGGGTCCTTTTCCCCAAAAAAGCCCCTGAGATGAGGTTTCAGGATGAGATTCCAAGGATGTGGCTGGAGCAGCCAGATGAATCCCATGCCGCTGGATCAGAGGGCTCAGGTCCATCCCAGGGCCCCATTCCCACTGTTCCCTCTCCTCCAGCGGAGCAGGGGGCTAAAATTATCCCTGAGCAGCCCAAATCCCAGGTTTTTTATGGCCTCTGGAGCCCGATCCCAAGGACAACTCCGGCTGTGGCACAGATGGGGAGCAGAAATAGCAGGAGAGTGGCACGATTTGGGATTGGCACATCCCGGACTGGCGCATCCCGGATTGGCACATCCACCTGCACAGGGCCAGGGCTGGGGGATCTCCTGGGAACGGCCTCTCCAGAGCCTCTCCCAGCTCAGGTTTAGTGGGAAGGGGATCCCAAAGTCTCCCAAAGCACCTCCCTTAGAGGGAAGGGGATCCCAAATCTTCCCTAAGTCCCTCCACAGCTGCTCCCGGTTTAGGTTTGCAGGGAGGTGGATCCCAAAGCTTCCCACAGCCCCACGCTGCCCATCCCATTCCAGAGATAATTGTGCCATCTGCCCTCTCGCATCCCAGCAGCTGTTCGGGATCAATCCCAGCCTTTCCAACCCCTTTTCCACTGGACAATAGGGCAGGAATTGCTTTTCCCTTGGGAAAGAGGGTTTATTTTGCTTCCTGGGGTGTTTTATCCCTGGAATATCCATGTATATCCCTGTTTTTCACATTGCTTTGGTTTGGAAGAGGAATTCTGAGGACCATCCATGGATGGGAATTCCCGGGAAGTGTCCATTCCCACCTCCATCCCAAATTGGGTCAAAATCCTGCCGAGAACATTTAGAAAACCCCAAATTCCCCCCAGCTCAGCCGTGCCGCTCCCAGGAATGACTCCCACCTCCATCCCAACCCCAGGCCTGACCACAAAGGCTGGAAAAGGGAGACAAAGGAGCTGGAATCCCTGGAATCAAACCTTCGGGAGCAGCCTGCTGTCCTGGGCCAGGGCCAGCTCAGCCTCGCAGCTGTCACCGGGGTCGGCGCATTCAGATGAGGTCAACCAAGAATCCCCAGGCCTGATCCCAGCTGCTGGAATGGCCGGGAATGAATCCCTGTGGGGCTCTGGCAGCTGGATCCCGGAGCTGTCAGTAGGAAATGACAGCCTGGGACGCACAAAATCAGATTTTGAAGGACTTTTGGGAAAATCTGTCCTTAAAAATGTGCGGTTCTTGTACTGGATGTGAAAAAATACGCGGATGGATTCACCCGAGTTCCAGCTTTTCTGGGAATAAAGGGAGGAGTGCGGAGTTTTGACAGGAAGTTTGAGTTTAAGATATTTTATATTGGAATTCGAATTTTCCAGATACAGGGGAAGAAGGAAATGGAATTATCAATTTACTGAGTGGATTTGAGGTGGAATCATGGAATTGTGGAATGGGTTGGGTTGGGAGGGAGATTAAAGATCCTCCAGTGCCAGCATAGGGGCACCTTCCACCATCCCAGAATGCTCCAACCTGGCCTGGGACACTTCCAGGGGTGGGGCAGCCATGGATTTTCTGGGAATTCCATCCCAGGTCCTCCCCACCCTCACAGGGAAGAATTCTTCCTGATATCTCACCCAAATCTCCCTTTTTTCAGTCTGAGCCCATCCCCTTGTCCTGCCATCCCAGTTCCCACTGCAGATTCCCTTTTCCTTCCTCGTAACCCCTTCAAATCCCGAGGTCTCCACACAAATCAAATCCCGAGGTTTCCATACTAATCAAATCCCGAGGTTTCCATACTAATCAAATCCCGATATCCCCACACAAACCAAACCGAATCCCAAGGTCTGCACACAAATCAGATCCTGATATCCCCACACAAATCAAGTCCCAATATCCCCACACAACATTCCCTTCTCCAGGCTGAACATTCCCAACATCCCCAGCCCGTCAGAAGTGTCACCAGAGGAGGTCCCCGAGTGTCCTGGCACGTGCGGGTGGCACAAAGCCCCGTCCTGTCCCTCCCCTCCTCCCGCTCCCAGCTGGGATCGCCTCAACCCCATCCCATGGAGATCCCAACAAGGAGCCTTTGTGGCCGGGTCTGCCGGGAATGTCGAAGCCAGATTTCAGGAATGTGACAGCACCGAGGTGACAGCAGGGATGGGAGCTTCTCCGGGACCCCGCACTCCATCGGCGCCTGGCTGGGCTCACAGAGGGGTCTTTATCCTGCATCGAGCAGGATCGGGAGCAACCCCAGCCCTCACAAGCGGGGCTGTGTCCTTAAACCCGGAGTGGCTGGCGGTGCCACCATCCTGGATAGCCAAGGGAAGGGAAGGAAGGGGCTTTGGAAAGAGGGGGGGAAATGGAAAAGGAGGAGCAGAAGTCATCCGACAACATGGAAAATGAAGGAAATGAGGTTGGAAAAAAATTCCCTCCGGGGCACGAAGAAATCCAGACCTCCCTGACAAGAACTGTGAGGGAATCCAAGCCCTGGATGGATTCTGCCGGGTTTAAAATCCAAGGGAATGTTTTGGGAAGGGCAAACGAAACCCAAGGGAAGAGTCTGTAGGATTGGGAAGAACCTGTGGGACACAAGAGGGGCTGGCCCTGAGTGTCGGGGATGAGGAGCGGGGATGTGGGCACCAGGCGCGGAGCGGAGCACGGGAAGCTCCCCGGGAACCGCGGAAAACTTCCGGGAGTGGGAAGTCAGGGCTGATCTTCACCCAGGGGAAGAGGGAATGCTGGATTCTTTTCCTGCACCCAGGCTGGGGGAATATCCAATAAAAACTGCTGGGAATATCCAATAAAAGCTGCTCCTACAAGGACGGGCAGCAGAGCTTTGTCCAGAGGAGTGGATTTTGTTCCCTGCTCCCGAGAACCACGGAGGCAGCCGGATCCCCAAACAATTCCAGCTGGAATGACCTCAGGAGGTCACCACCATGGGGAGTGGGATCAGCCCTAAGCTCAGCCCAGCTGAGCCGGGCTTTACTCAGGTGGGGTTTAAATCCTTTCCCAAATTGTGGAGACCAGCCAGCATCCAAGCTCCAGCTTAAAAACCCCTCTGGAGATGGAAAAGGGGGAATTCCCACATTCCCTGCATCCTGGTGTTCCAGTGTATCCCAGTTTTCCCTTTTTATCCTGGATTCGAGGGGGAACAGGGAGATGAGAAGTCAGGGAATGACGTGGAGTTCCCAAATCCCCAGAAGGGGCTTCAGCACCCTGGAGAGCGGCCTGATCCAAGAGGATCCTTTTCCCACCCGCGAACCTTCCCGTGCTCAGCATTCCCAGGTTTTCCAGAGAGTTTGTGGCTGCCCCGTATCCCTGGAAGTGTCCAAGGCCAGCTTGGAGCAACCTGGGATAGAGGAAGGTGTCCCTGCCCATGGAATGGGATGAGCTTTAATTTTCCGACCCAAATTATTCCATGATCCTGCAGCTCTTTTAACTCGGGGATCCTTGGGATAACCAGGAAAAGGGAACAATTCAGAGGAAAAAAGGGAATTTCGGTGCATTTTCCACAGATCCAAGGAGAACCTTCCCCCCCTCCCAGCTCCCGCTGGAACTGCCAGCCCGGCCTATCCATGCCAGGAGATTTCAGGAGGAATCCGGGATGCAGGCTGACAGAGCCGCGGGATCAGGTTCTGACTGTCCCTGGGAAAAGGAGCAAAATTCGGCTGCCAAGGAGGTGGAAAGTGGCGGAAAACCTGCCAGGAATGCCAATGAACCTCCGGCTTCACCTTGCGCCAACCCCGGGGGTTGTGCTCTCGTTTTCCCACTCCCTGTGAGGATCCAGGTTTGCTTCCAGAGGTGGGAAAGGCGCATCCAGGAATCCAGGACAGGGATTTATCCGCTCTTCCTGAGCCTGGGTTGTGCAAAGCTCCCTCTTCCCTTTGGATGCTCCTCTGGAAAACTCGGAATGCACCAACTCCCTGCTTAGGATCAGAGGCAGAAGAATGCCAGGAAAAAATTCCCGAATTCTCCTTCAGAAGGAAAATCTCCATTATTCCCTCTTCCCTGTGCCCTTGGGATGCTCCGTCCCAGCAGCATCCCTGAGGATAACAGGGCTGGATCCCAAAATAACGGGATGAGATCCAAAGGAACCTAAGGAGGAGCATCATTGGGAATTTCTGCCCACCCAAACTCATCCCTGTTTGTTCCGTGGGTAATCCCGCTCCCCCGATCTCATTAAGTGGGAATGGTGATCCCGATAAGCTGAGGGATAAATCCTCCTCTTTTTTAATCCGTAATAACCCAGCCCGGTTTCTTTCAGCTCGGGATTAAAGGAAAAAGGAAAAGGAGGGGGGGATTACGGAACATTTAAACTTCCAGCAAGTTCATTCCGAGCCGGAATCCCTGGAATTACGCAATAATTATCCTGGACAGCCTGGAAAAGATTGAAGAGGCTTCGGGAAGAGGGGGGAAAATGGAAAAGACGGAGCGGAAGTCATCCAACAATGTGAAAAATGAGGGAAATGAGGTTGGAAAGGAATTCCCTCTGGGGCAGGAAGAAATCCAGACCTCCCTGACAAGATTTGACAGGAATTGTAAGGGAATCCAAGCCCTGGATGGATCCTGCCGGGTGTTAGGAATATTTCGGGAAGGGCAAACGAAAGCCAAGGAATAAAGAGAAGTGCCAGAGGTTTTTTCCTTGGGTTTTTTAGGAGTCTCCTCGCAGGTTTTGCTGTTTAAATTCAAATTAAATCTGATTTTCTGTGTGCTATTCAATGGGTTTAAATCCTCCCAGTTCCACTGCTTTTATTCCACCTAAAAAGTGTGGAAAACAGGGAATTCCACAGCTCCCAGAAACTAAAGAAATGAAGGAATTCTGCCTGAACTTCCAGGTTTTTTTCCCAGTAAATGAAGTTCTGATGAGATTTGGGAGGTCGGTGCTGCCCAGACGAGTAAATTACAACCCCACAGAAAATCCACTCCCACATGGAAAACAAATCCGGAAATTCCTGCCGAGTGCTCCCAGATAAAATCAGAGCCTCGGGAGCGTCCTGGGAATGTGGCTGTTCCATTTTCCCAGATTTCTCAGACAAATTCCAAACTTTTCCCCTGGGGACTCCTCCTTCCCTGAGGCCACCAAGGGCGGGATGGAACCAACAAATTCCAAAGCTCCAAGTTCCTTTTCCAAGCTCCACCTGCCCGGGTGAGCTCCACTGGTCTTTACCCAGGGAATTTTTTCCAGGAGCATCCCATAACTTCCACATTCCTGCTAATTTCTCCACTTCTGGATAAAACTGGTGTTTATCCAGGGAATATTTCCTTGGAGCACCCCAGAACTTCCCCATTTTTCCTCAGTGGGGCTGAGCAGGTAACAGGGACAGAGGGAGGATCCGATCCTGGCCAGGGCCGTGATCCCTACGGATAATTCCTTTTCCCAAGGTCACCCCACCTGGGATGGAGCACTGGGATGAAAAATGGCTCCAGTGGGAAGTGAAACTTCTTTAAATCCATTTATTCCTCCTTTTCCCAAGAAAGGAAGCGCCAACAAAGCTCCCTTTTCCTCCTGCCCGTGTCCGTCCCTTTCCTCACAATCTCGGGACTCTCCAAGAGCTTCCTGGGATGGCATTCCCAGCTTCCGGTTCCCATTCCCAGGTGGATCCTGACTCACTTTGTGGTTCACAGCTGATCCAAATCCCTTCCCCACATGATTCCAAGCCCTTCCCTACTCATCCCTGATTTGATTTACTCCCTCCACACCCAGGAGTATCCCATGAGTATCCTACTCAGAGTATCCCAGCCACCTCCCAGGAGCAAAGAGAGGGAAAAAATCCTTAATTTTCCCGTTACTATTCCGTATTTTCACCCACTTTTGATTCGGAGACTCTTTGTGGTGGAGCTTTTCCAGCGGATTTTGGGGGATTTTATCCCTGAAAACCCCGGAGAAAATGAGAGGAAAATAAATCCTTATCAATTAATTTGGAAAACTCGGGATATTCCCCATTTAATCATCAGCTGGGAGAAGGGATGATTGGATCGAGCTGGGTTTAAACCAAATCCCTTGGGATGAGGATGAGGACAGGCCTTTGTTAAGCCCAGAATTAACACAAGGCCAGGCCTAGGTCCCAACTCCTGTAAACAAAGTCGCTTTTCCAACCGAACAACTTCTCCCTGTCAGCCGAGCGGTTTCCCATGCATTATTTATGCTGGATTCACGTTACAACCGCACAAAAAAAAACGGGAAAAGCAGCAAAGGCCCAGCCTGGAACTGGGAAACGGCAAAATTAAAAATAGAAATCGACCTGAAAACGCTAAATTTGAGGAATTTTCTTTTTCGGGAGAGAAAGCAAAGTTTTCTTGGAACAAAGCAGCCCCTCGGTGTCTGCCAAAGACGGGGAGGTTTTCCAGGAGCACGGGCGGAAAGAAAGGAGTCAGCATCCCTGGAAAAGTCACAGGATTCCTGCTTTTGTCCTCGGCAGCTGCCAGGAGCACCCCGGAAACACCACAGCGCCACAGGATCCATCTTAAAGCAGCCAGGCCTCTGCTGGGCATGTCAGAATTCCAGCTTTTCCCGCAATTCCCGCATCGCCCCGGCCCCCGGCACTGCCCCTCTGCCGGGACCCAGCAGGGAACACCCCAGGGTGACTTTCGGGAGTGCTCCAGAGCCATCCCAAGGACCTGACCTTGAGCAAGGAACCCACAGGCAGCATTCCAAAGGGAAAAGCAGAACCCATCCAGGCAATACGCACCGGCCATTCCCAGTTTCAGCAGGGATGGGATTTTCCGGCCAAAACCTCCGTTTTTCCACCCCAAACCCCTCTCGGCGCCATTCCCAGAGGCCTCTCCGGGCTGGAATGCGCGGCTTCTCTGCTCCCTGTCCTCCACGGAGCACCTGAGGCCACGGAAAAGGGAGGACCCCGCTCCATCCTTGCTGCATCCCAACAATCCCTCTCTCCCAGGCCCCAGCGCTCCCACCTCCGCCACGGCCTCCTCGCCCTCCTCGCCCCATTCCCGAGCTTTTCCCGGCGATGGGAGCAGCGGGAGCGCCCGTGGAGCCAGGAGTCCCAATGATTCAGCACTTTCCCCCCTGTTCCCGACGGGAATCGATCCCCGGGAGCGGCTGCGGGAGGATGCGGACCCCGCGCCCGGCACTCACCGCTCGCCGCCGGGGCCCGGCGCTTCCCGGCGCCGCATCCCAACCCAGGTGCGTTTTCCCGATGGATTTTTCCGGCCCAGGATGTTCTTCCGGAGGGAGAATCCACCCCCCCAAAGGCGACAGGGAATGGAGCGGGGAGCTGGGGGAGCAACCGCCGCTCCCCGCGAGCTTTCGGTCCCCCCAAAGTTGCGCTGTCACCCCAAGGTCCCCAGCCGGGCTGCGCTCCCCGTGCCCCAGCACTGCCACCGCGGGATTTTGTCACACGCAGGGACACGGAGCCGTGACGTAACAGCCAAAATCCCATCACATGTCCCAGCTCCCCCCTCCCGGGGTCCGGCCAGCAAAAACAGGGAGCTTCTAGGGGTCACCGAGCAGGTTTGGGACCCCAAACCGGCGCTGAGGATGCGCGGCCCCCCCCTCCGTGCTCAGCCCCGAGCATCCCCCGGGAGCTTCCCGCATCCCGGAGCTTCCCGAGCCCGGTTTCTCCTTACCCGGTGGGAGCTGGGGTGGCCGCAGCCGGGGCTCGGGGCAGGCTCGGTGCGGGCTCGGTGCGCCGCACTGCGCGCTCCCGGGCGCGGCCGCGCCGCACTGCGCGCTCCCGAGCGGGCGGAGAGCGAGCGCGCCCCGCCAGCGGCAGCAGGAGGAGGAGGAAGAGGCAGGGAAGGGAGGGAGGGAGGGAGGAAGGCAAGGGCTGGAGGGGAGGTCGCTGAGCAGGGGGAGGAGCTCATTAGCGGCGCCCTTAATGAGCAGCTGCAGCAGCGCAGCGCGGGGCTGAGCTCTCCCAAAGCTCAAGGCGCAATCCGGGGACAGAAGCGCGAATTTTGGGGAAGGGGAGGACGAGTTTGGGTCACCCCGAGGGTGAGGAGGATCCCCGGAGGGCCAAACCCTCCTCAAGGATCATCAACAAAGGACAAAAAACACCCTGGAGTTAAATTTGGGAACATTTTTCCGTCGATGTCACCAAAGTCAGGGATCATCAGCAAAGGACATAAAAATCCCGGAGTTAAATTCGGGGACATTTTCCCATTTCCTCCAAGGGCGAGGAGCGTCCCCCGGTGCTGCTGGAGGGGAGCGCGAGTGGCACAGCTCGGCTCGGGGTGCGACATCAGCTGCTGGCACTGCTGGCACTGCTGGCACTGTCCCCCTGAGTGACCCGCAGAGGTGACCGCCCGAGCCCGGACATCTCCGCGGCAGCTCGGGGATCAGAGCTCTGGGTTTAATTAAAGCTCCCCCACTCCCAGTGAGATTTGTGGCCTCCCCTTCCCGGGATTTTTATTAAATTCCCGATATTCTGCTGAGGCTGCAGAGCTGGAATTGATGGAGGTGGATCTCGGGAAGCGCCAGGGCGAGCCTGGGTTTCGTCTCGCTGCTAAATTGAATATGAAAATATGAAATATGTGATTCTATAGATATAAAAATACATAAATGAAATACAGCGAATATGCCAGAGCAAATCGTGGAATGATTCGTGGAATCCGGGAATGGCTTGGGTGGGAAGGGACCTTAAACTCATCCAATTCCACAGGCAGGGACGCCTTCCACCATCCCAGGCTGCTCCAACCCGGCCTTGGACACTTCCAGGGATGGAGCAGCCACGGATTCTCTGGGAATTCCATCCCAGTCCCTCCCCACCCTCACAGGGAAGAATTCTTCCCGATATCCAACCGGAATTCCTTCTTTTTCGCTCTGAACCCACTCCCCTTTTTCCTGTCACTCCAGGCCCTTTTCCAAAGTCCTTTTCCATCTTTCCTCTTGGTTCCTTCAGTTCCTGGAAGGTCACAGTTGGATTGTCCCAAAGCTTCCCTTATCCAGGCTGAACAATCCCAATTTCCCAGCCTTTCCTCACTCCGGAGCTGCTCCATCCCTCGGATCATCCTGGAGCTTCCTCTGGATTTGCTCCAGCAGCTCCAGGTCCCTCCTGAGCTGGGAATTCCAAGGCCGGAGCAGCTCTGCAGGGGGGGTCTCACCTGAGGGGGCAGAATTCCCCCCCCTGCCCTTCTCCACTCATCCCCCAGTTTATCCCAAAAAATCCATTCCCAGGTGTTGCCATCCCACGGAAACGAGGGAAGAATTCCCGTGTCAGAAATTCCATGTGGATCCCCGGCTTTGCTGGATCGCCAGAGGGAAAAAAACTTCCTGGGGGGATGTGGGGAAGGAGCTGGAAATCCCAATTTCCCTATGGAATAACAGATGCCGGGAGCAGCTGCTGGGAAAGGAGGGAGATAAATCAATCAGGAATATTCTGGGATGGAGCAGAATTCCGGCCCCCTATCCCCAGCTGCAGGGAGCTGGGACAAACCAGGAAAAGTCATGAGGAAAACCAGGAAAAAGCCACGGGGAAAACCAGGAAAAAGCCAAACTATCCTCAAGGATCAGCAACAAAGGACAAAAAAATCCCGGAGTTAAATTCAGGAGCGTTTTTCCATGGATGTCACCAAAGTCAGGGATCTTCTCCCTGACGCTGCAGCTTTGGGAACATCAGATTTCACCAGGCTTTGCCTTTTCCACCCGGATCCTGCTGGATTTGGGGTGGGAGAAGGGAATTTCACTCCAGAGCTGCCTCTCAGTGCTGACTGCTCCTCCAAGATGCTGATCCCAGAGAATTCCAGAGGGATCCAAGGGCACGCTGCACTTCTGGAGCTGCTCAGTGCCTTGAAAAATTCCCTTTTCACCTTTTTTTCCCCTTTTTCCTGCTAAGTTTTTTCCTTCTCCCCCATTCATAGTCACAAATAGCGGGAAGAAACTGAAATATCTCCTTTTTTGGGAAGTTTCCATGGAAAATCCCATCTGGAAGAGGCCTATGCACTCCTGCCCCTCACAGAATCTGATTTACACCACTCAGGGCTCAGCTGTTTGGACTGTGAGCCAAAATTCCCTTATTTTTCAGTGGAGATGCCTCTGGAAGAGGTTGAGAGCAAGAGGAAAACTTGGAATTTGCTGATGGAGGAAAGAAAACTGGGATGTGTCTCCTGGTCCTATGGGAACAACCAAATCTGATGTAAAAATGACCAAAATTCCCCCCCAAAAAAGCTGGAAACTCCAGAAAAATCACATAAATGCGATGGAAAATGCATCCTGAAATTCCAGGATCCGTTTGGGACAGGGGAGCCCTGGAATCAGCTGGAATTTGGGCGTTTCCCAGCAGAGAAATCCCTTCCCAGATCCACCCTGGATCTTCATCCTCGCTCCAGACCCCATGGAAGGTCCCTTCCCTCGGCTCCTTCCCGGAGACCCGCAGCAATCCAATTATCCCGGTTAATCGCGGGATGGAAAACCGGGAAAATTTGTTCTTCCCATCTGTTTGGAAAAATATTGATCCGCCTGAAAGCCTTTGGAACGATGGATTTGTGGGGAGGCTTTAGGGACGGTGATGGATGCGCATCCCAGGAACTCGGTTTTCATGGATGCGCATCCCAGGAACTCGTTTTGCATGGAGCAGCAGCTTCTCCTGCCCCAGGACACGGATCATCCCATCCAGGAAATCCCGGGACACAGAGCTTTTCCCGTCCGTATCCAAGGGCAGATGGGTTCGGCCTTGTTAGTTCTTTGTTCCCCGTTAATGCAGGAATTAAAACCTGGATTGGGATTTAAACAAACTCATCCCGGGTTTGTCATTCCAATACCAGCGGGAAAAGCAGCACGAATTCCAGAGGGGATTCCCTTGGGAGCCGATCATTGAAATTAAAGGAGAAGAGATCACTCCTTTCAGGGGCATCCAACTCCGGAGCTGTTGGAATTCGCAATCCCAGACCTCCGCCAGCACGAAAAGATGGAAAATCCCATTTGATATTCCCAAAAATCCCAAAAAGCTGCGGTTTGGGGCTGTTTGTGGTCGGGGAGTGCCACCTGCTGTTCCTGCCTGTCCCGGCTCCAGGGATTTATCCTTCCCAAATCCCCAGCCGCAAATCCCGGGGCTGTGGCACCGGGAATTCCCAGCCATTCCCAAAAAATCTCACGTTTGGGTGAGGAATGGCAGCGGGATGGGAAAATCAGCACCTGGGAAAACAGGTGATGAAGCGGGGATCCCAGAAGCGTTCCCTTCATCCCGCTGGGACAGCAGCAGGAATTTCTTCATGGAAAAGGCTTTGGAAGGGGCCTCCCAGGGGAGGTTTGGAATCCCCGCATTCCTGGAGGTGTCCAAGGAATTCCTGGATGTGGCTCTCAGCGCTCAGGGTGGGGATCGGGTAGGGTTTGATGATCCTGGAGGGATTTTCCAGCCTCAGGGATCCTGGAATCCTGCACGGCTGGAGGCCACAGCTCCTGGATTCCATCCCTGGCAGCGGGGAATATCCAAAGGATGAGGCCAAAATTCCCAGGGACCAGAGGCTGGGATGGGGCCGGAGCTGAGGAGAGCAGGATTTGGGGGAAGGAAAATCATGGCAGGAAAAAGGAAAATAATTCCAGCGGGGAAGGTCAGGGAATGCAGGAAAGGATGGAAAAGCAGGAAAGCCGAGCTTGATAGTTAATTAAAAATCTCCCTCTAATTAGGGATATTCCACCCTCAGGCACAGGGATGCTCCAGGGCTCTGTGCTGATCCCGTGGAGCATTCCAGGCGAAATTCCCCTTTGGATTTGTTTCCTGCGATGTGTCCGGAGCGTTTTGGGGGGGATCTGTGCCTCTCCAGGAGCGGAGAAGGATTTGATGGAGGAATTGTCAGTCCAGGATCTCTTGGATCCTGCGGGAATCAGGCTCTTCCCGGGAAAACAGCCTGGAAAACCCCGCTTGGGAAGCCTGAATCCAGCCCGGAGCGAATCCCAGGATGCTCCTTCACCACTAGATCGCAGCACATCCCCAATTTCTGCAGGAAAAAGGAGCCGCTGGAACATCTTGGAATCGCTGGAGCGAAAATCCAGGTGGGAAATGGTGCGGAAAGAAGGACACGGCCGAGAACATTCCTGCCCTTAGGATGAATCCAACCCACGGGAATTTCCTGGGCTGGGAAAAAGGGCCACGGGCAGCGTCCGGCGTGTCCGGGGCTTCCCATTCCATGGGGAAAAAGGTTGGAATGGGATCACTGGGTTATGCTGGTTTCCCACAGTCCTTGGGCGAATTTGGCCGTGGATCCTGGAGGGAAAACCCTGGGAAAAAATCCTGGAAGGAAAAGAGGGAAGCGGTGAAATAGGAAAGAACTGAGGGATTGAGCAGCAGCGAGGCTGTTCCCAAATCCCACAGGGGCACTTTCACATCCCCGAATTCCTGTCCTTTTCCTGTTCACATCCCCAAATCCCTGCCCTGTCACATCCCTGAATCCCTGCACTTGTCCCATTCACATCCCTGAATTCCTATCCTGTCACATCCCTGAATTCCTGCCCTGTCACGTCCCTAAATTCCTGCCCTTGCCCCATTCGCATCCCCAAATCCCTGCCCTGTCACATCCTTGAATCCCTTCTTCCCTTTTCCCTCTTCTCCAGCTCCCGAGGATCCCTTAAAGGATAAACTGCCGGAGAAAAAAACCCCTGGAATTCCCTCCTTCTTTTCCCAGTCCTTTTTTCCCACTCCCTGCCTCTCCCAGCTCCTGAGGGCTCCCAAACTCCGAGCGCACGAGGTTTTCCAGAGGCCAGACTTCCACGGCTGCTTATTATTCCCGGCAGGAATATCCCGAGACAGCAAATTGCTTTGTTGATCCTGCGGAGGGAATCGATCCTTGCAGGGCTCAGCGCCTCTGGAACGTTTCATCCCTGCCCGCGAGCAGGAAGGATGATCCCGGTGGGATTTGGGATGGGGGGGGTTGGGGGTGGCGCAGGATTTTCCCGAGCTTTGGTGCGGAGCGGGAATGAAGGCTGGGATAAATTGATTGACCCCCCCCCCCCCCACTTTCCAGCAGAGCCCCTGGAATTTAAAACATTTCCAGCGCTGCTTTTCCCTCCGGAGAAGGACGGGAATAAATCCCGGGAGTTGGCCATAAATCAAAAATTAATCTCCCCGAAGTGCCCGGCTTGTCCCGATCCCTCAAACAACAAAACAGAAGGAATTTATCACGGGAATTCATCCCGGTGGCTGCCAGGGAAGGATGGACGAGGGTGGAAAAGCAGGGAGTTAAAAAACAGGGAAAAAAAACCCCGTGGAAAACACTCGGGATGTGGCTCTGGGGGAGTTAAATGTCACCTTCCGTTGTCACATCCGTGGGACTGTCCCCTCCCTGCTTCCCTGGAATGCTGTCCCAGCATTCCCACTGCTCCATGGACCTTCAGGGAATAAATATCCATGGTTTTTTTAGGGATTCAGCCCTCACAGGGATCAGCATGGAGAGGAGGGGAATTCCAAGGTCCTTTCCACAGAAAAGGGCCATGAGGAGAGGAATTCCAGGGTCCTTTCCATGCCCAAGGTCATTTTTTTGTCCCAAATAATCCCATCCGGTTGGCATATCCTGGTTTAACCTCATTTTTAATGGAATATTTCACTTTTCCTTCTCTATTTGTGCCCAGGCTCAAGGGTTTGTCCCAAAATTGAGAATTTCCCAACTCCAGAGTCACCCAGGAGGGCTTAGGTCGGGAAGAAGACCTGGAAAAAAGAACCGCTCTGGGTTTTCCAGGAAAATCAGGAAAGAAACAGCGCAAGAATGATTTGGGAAAGGAATCCCGGGGTTTTTGAGTCTGGAAAAGCCCTCCAAGGTCACCGAGCCCAATCCTTGTCATTCAGAGCCTCGAGTGCCACTTCCAGGAATTCCCTGGACACCTCCAGAGATGGGGATTCCAGGCAGGATGGGATTCCAGGAGTTCTTGCTCCTGGAATTCCGAGGTACAAGGATGAGCTCCAGGGGTCATTCCCGCCCTTCCAGAGGGGCCGAAATCCCGGATTTTCCAGGGAGGAGGAGAAAATCTGCTCGGATTTTTGTTGGGATGGGAACAACTCCGCAGCCAGCAGAGATCCAAAGAATCCTTGGATGCTTTGATGTGGGAATCACGTGGGAAGGGGCGAGGCAGGAACAAAGAGTTCCATGAATTCTCCAGGGATCTCCAGGGGATATTTTTCCAGGGTGGGAAGCAGAGGAGAGCCCCAGGAGCAGCTCCGGAGCCACAGCCTCCTCATTCCCACATCCCAAATCCCTACGGATCCATCCCAAACTCCGGCGATTTTCAAGCTGATTCCTCTGAATCCCAAAATAGCTTTTTCCCCCCACCATTCCCAGCCTTTTTTGCCGCTTTTCCTGCAAAAAATTCTTTTTGATCTTTTTTTTAACTCCCTCCCTTTCTTCAACAAATTAAGCCCAGACTCATCAGCAGGAATTGCTCCCACTGGAATTAATCCGGGAACCTCCAGCTCGTGATGGAGTTGTTCCAGCTCCTGAAAAAAAAGATGGATGAAGAGATTAAAGGAATTTGTTGAAATATTTCCCTGGAAGTAGCTCCGGACTCCCCTGGAGTATTTGGGACAGCTCAGACACTTCTCCCTCAAATCTGCCTCCTATTGGAGCTTTTCCTCCCGTTCGGAGCCAGGATTTTTTGGGATGTCGCTCCCAAATATTGGAATATTTTAAGGAAGAGGATGTAGAAAATGTCGGGGCTCCGACTCCGGCACTCTGGTTATTCCCAGAGGAACCATCCAGCGCTTCCATTCCCTTCCTTCCCACGTATTCCCACTCCTTCCCACCCCTTCCCACCCATTCCCACTCTTTCCTGCCCATTCCTGCTTCTTTCCACCATTCCCACCCGTTCACATCCATTCCCACCCATTCCAGTCCATTCCCACTCCTTCCCACTCCTTCCCACCCATTCCCACCATTCCCATCCATTCCCACTCCTTCCCACCCATTCCCGCCCATTCCCATGTATTCCCACCTGTTCCCACTCCTTCCCACCCATTCCCACCCCTATTCCCAGGGATTCCAACGCCACCATCCCACGTTAACCCTCGGAGCCCGGCACGTTCGTTTGCTGGATGCACAAACACGAACTCATTAGCAGCGCTAATTAGCAGTGCTAATTAGCGGGGTGCTCCAAAGGGAGGGGAAATGAAGGAGAGGCGAAGGAAGAGACGGAGCAGAGCGGGGAGGGATTGGGAAGGGGGAAAAAAAAGGGAATACAAAAGGCATGGAGAGGAAAGGTCTGGATAAAAATAGGACCGAGGTTGTTCCCTGTTTGTGCTCTGGGTACCAACAGCTCCAGGATTCCCAAATCCCACCTGGAGCTCAGCATTCCAGGGAATTCAAACTGCCAGGGAGAAGTGACGGACAAATCCTTCCTTTCCCTCCTTCCTTCATCCTCCTCATCCTCCTTTCCCTCCTCTTCTTCTTCCTCTTCTTCCTCTTCCTCACCTTTTCCCACTGGGATCATTCCCATCTCCCATCCCACCAAGCAAATCCAAGGCTACAGTGGTGAGGAAAGCTGAATTTTCCTAAAATACCTGGAAATCCCGATATTCCGGCACTGGCACAAAGTCACTCCCTCTGCCCCGAACGCGGTGTAAACGTTCATCCACCCAAATCCCAACCCTGCGGAGCACGGGACGGATCTGAGCTGGGACTGGGGAGTTCCATGGTTGATATTTTCCCTGTTTTCCCTGTTTATTCCCCGTCCTCGTGCCGGAGCGGCTCCGACAGAACCATTGGAATGACAAGCGCTGCCCTCGCCTGCAATTCTGGTCACGGCACACGCAGCGGATTTTTGACCCGGCAGCCTCTTTTTGAAGGAATAAAAATCCTTCTTCCCACTCCTTCCGGTGACTCCGCACCCATCAGGGCCATTAATTGCCGGGAATATTGCAAAGGGCGAGGGAAAATTGCAGATAAATGGCCTCTCCCACCTCGCCGGAGGAATAATTGGGGACCTGGAGGTTGTGCCACGTGTCCCAGCCGAGCTCATTTTTCCGGGTTTGATGGCTCGGTGTCACAATCGGAGTTAAAAGCGTGGATGTAAATCAGCGGGAATGCGGCAGGGAATGGGGCAGCTCGGATTCTGGGATTTATGGCTCGGGAGGAGCCAGCCCGTGATGTCCGTGGGGGTCTGTGATTGTCCATATGATCCACAGATCCACAAAAAACCATTCCCGAGCCTTTATTCCGGATAAAAAAAGCTTCACGATGAGTTCCACGCCCATCAGAAATCCCGAATCAGCAGGAGAGTGGGATTTTCCCACTGCTCCAGGCCCTAAATAGGCCCAAAAATTCCCATTTTTGGGGGGAGGTTGGTTGGGAGTGAATAATGGAGGGAAACTGGAAATAAATCCAGCATTTCACCCTGGAAATGCCTCTCCCATAGGAACCGGGCTCTTTTCCTGCCTCTCCTGTAGGATCACGGCTCTTTTCCTGCTTTTCCCGGAGCCCCCAGCAGGCCTGGAGCGTGGATTTGATTCCCAACCGGAATTTGAGCGGCAGCAAATCAAGGATTAATCAGGTTCTATAAATATCAGCGTTCCTCTCCCAGGCTCAGCTCCCGTTCCGGCGCCTTCCAGCAAACCTCAGGATCCGAACATTCCCAGAAATCCCCTCGGATCCCTCCCAGCCTCCCATTATCCTCCTCTTTCCATTCCACATTTTCCTCCAGCTAGCCCAACCCGATCCCAAATTGCAATCAGGGGAAGAGAGGGGGAATTTCCATTCCCAATTCCTGGGCGGGTGTAACAGGTGGATGAACTTCCCGAGGATCCTCCAGGGTTGTTCATCATCCTGGAATTCCTGGTTTTCCTGCAGCCTGGAGCCCCCGGCGTGGCCATGGCAACTGGTTTTGCTTAAACGCAGCTCAGGAGCAGAGTTAATTTTAGATGAGGTGAGGAGGGAGCTGCTGCAATCCCTGGATTTCTCCTCTCGGAATGATTCCCAGGAATTCCTGCACCACGGCAGCCGCCTAAACTTGGTTATCCAGCGAATAACTCACTATCCATGGAATTACAACAGGGTTTGTGTTGGGAGGGGTCTTAAAGGTCTCGTTCCAACCCCAAATCGTTTAATTCCAGCTGATCCATGGAGTTGATCGTCACCAGTCCCAACCGAGGAGCCAAATTTCTCCTCCGTGAGCTCCTCAGGCTCCGGCTTTTTCCGTGAATATTTCGCTGACGGATTCCTTGGCTCCCGTGCTGGAGCCAACAGCCAAATCCAAAGGAACTTTCGGAGAGAGCTTTCCAGAAAGCGCATCCAGAGCTGCCCATCCCCAGCAATCCCAGAGCCATCCCGCTGGGAAGAGGGAGGGATGGAAGGAAAGCTGAGCCGGAGCTCAGAGTTCATCCCGAAAATCTCCTCCCGTGCATTTCCCAGCAGCTGCCGCAGGAGTCATTCCGTAATTTGTTTTTATCCGGCCAGGAAAATCCGAAGCTGCCTGCAAGGAAGTTTTCCAGGCAAAATTTGTCCACGGAATTATTTTCTGGGAGGAATTCTCTCCGTTCCAGCCTTGCTCCGACAAATCCGAGCCGGTGCTCCCGATGCTCCTGCCTGGAGCTGCTTCCAGCAGCAGCAGCCATGGGATAATTCCATAGGAATAATTCCGTCCTGAACAGTTTGGGACTGGCCTGGAGCATCTCCAAGGACTTTCCATGAGTCCTGAGCTTCCCAAACGTCCCAGGACAGCATTGGATGCATGGAGCTGTCTCTTCCCAAGGAATGCTCTGTGGGATTGGCCCTCATTAATCCTCACCCTGTCATTAACCACAGCATTTAATTAATAAATTAGCATCTGATTGGGCACGGACAGGACATGGATCAGCGGGAATGAGTCTCCGGAGGCCATGGATCTGCGGCAGTGTTGGGAATACCGGGCAAGGACAGGCACAGGAAAATCCCGTGGGAAGGATGAGATGGATCCGGGATGGTCCCAGTGTTGTCGTCTCCCAGGACAATTCTTGGAAACTGGAAAGGGAATCTTCACCGGGAGCTGGAGTGCCAGGGCACAGGGAAACCTTCCCACTGCCGGAGGGCAGGCATGGATGGGATATTGGGAAGGAATTCCTGGCTGGGATGGAATTCCCAGGCAAGCTGTGGCCACCCCTGGATCCCTGGAAGTGTCCAAGGCTAGGCTGCATGCGGCTTGGAGCAGCCTGGGATAGTGGGAGGTGTTGGGGGTGGAATAGGATGAGTTTTCGGGATCCTTCCCACCCAATCCATCCCAGAATAACACCATTCCAGCCCGGGAATGGAGCCTGGATGCATCTCAGTTGCAGCAGCAACATTCCCGTGTTTCCACCCCATTCCAGAGCTGTTCCCTCTCACCTGAGACCTCAGGATGATCCCAGCCAGGATCCCAATCCCATTCCGGATTTGGGATAAGCGAACAGGGGATTTATCCCTCTCCCTGATCCACTGAAGGGCTCCTTTCCCTCCTCCAGCTTTCCTGGGAATGCTCTGCCGGCGTTGCGAAAGCACGGAATTATTATTCAGGGATGGAGTGGGAGACAGGCTCTAAATGCAAAGCGCGGGAGCGATCCTTAATCATCCCCATCATTCCTTAATTGCCGGAGCCGAGCCCATTCCGAGGAGAACATGGAATGTTAAATTTAGACGGAGCACCGGGATCTATTCTGGGGGATTCGTGCTCTCCCCGCGACGGATTCTGCCTCCCGCTCTTCCCGGGAATGTCAACACCGGGGACTGGCGGAGCAGCGCCAGCCGCGCATTCCGCGGGCTCCCGCCAGGAGTTCCTGGGAATGCGGGAATGCAGCAGTGCCTGGGAAATGGGTGGAATGTGGATCCTGCTGGATTCCGCATGTGGATTTCTGGGGAAAAATCCGTTCCATGCCTGGTTCCAACGGCACCGTGTCCGAAGGCACTTCAGGACGGGATGGGCCGAATCCTGCCCAGCGCTCCAGTGTGGAGGAGGATCCATAGGAAACCATGGATCCATTTTCCTCTCTTTCCGAGGTCCCAGACTGGCCGAATTCCTTGTTCTCCTCATTCCCTGCTCCCTGTTTTCAGAGCACTTTTCCAAGCCCTCCTGGTGACAGTCAGATGGAGCTCCAGCAGCAGAGCTGGGATCTCCCACACTGACCCCAGATTCCTGTTTTCCTCTGTCAGGACGGGTGGGATCTCTCATGTCAATCCCAGATTCCCATTTTCCTCCATCAGGAGGGCTGGGATCTCCCGTGTCAATCCCAGATTCCCATTTTCCTCCATCAGCAGGGCTGGGATCTCCCACACATTCCCAGATTCCCGTTGTCCTCCACCAGCAGCACCTCCCCAAAAATTCCCTCCGTGGCCACGCCGCCTCCTCTCCCTGTCCCCCACCTCAATCCACACATTCCCATTTTTTTGGGGAATCTTGGAAAGAGCCGTGCCTCCCCTCTGCCCTTCACACCTCCCATCCCTTTGGATGCTGCTATTCCCAGGAAAATCGACAGCGGGAGGGGGAAAATCAAAACTTAATAAGACATTAAGACAACAGATTCATTAAAAACTCGTTAATTCCTGTCAGGAGCGGCTTTAATTAACAAATCCCGGGAACTGCAGCACTGCCACCGCTCCTGTGACCACCTGAGTGCTGCTAATGAAATGCCAGTTAAAATTCCCCGGAATCTGGCAGCGCCTTTTCCGCCCGCTGCCAAGATTTTCTCCGCAGCCTCCGAGTTCACCTCGTTTGTCATTGTCCTCCCCGTGCTGGAGCGGGGGGGGGTTCTTGGAAAACATTCCCAGCGTTCTCCTCCCCTTCCCAGGAAAGGTTGTTTGTTTCTCCCGGGTGTTTTTGGCCAAATCCTGCTTTTCTCCTGCATTTTTGGAGCTGTGGGAGCGTTGGTGCTGTTGTTTTCCATGGAATGTCATCCTGCTGGGATGAGGTTTAGTGGGAATGTCCCTGCTCAGGGACTCAATGGCCTCCCTTCCAAACCATTCCATGATTTTGGGAATATTTTCTTCATCCAAGGCTCCTTCAGCATCCTCAGCCAGGAAAAGTCCTCATTCCCATCCCATCCATGGGTGACAGCTCTGGTGGGACCTTCATTCCCTGAAGATGCTCCTTGGCCTTCCCAGGCATCCCTTGGGAAGGGAATAGGGTCCATCAGCTCCGTTTATTCCTTTGTGTCACGTTTCTCCGAAGAATTCCCGGTCAGAGCCGCGGAAAAGCTGCGGAAAAGCTCCGGAGGAGCCTTGGGCAGACGGGCTCCAATCCCAGCTGGGGCTCCGTGGGCAGCGGGGGCTGAGGGCCTGGAATGGCTGAGCCTGGCACCATCTGGAGCCCGGGAACGCACAGGGAAAACAAAACCTGCTCCGAGAAATAAAGGAAGGGCAGCAAAGCCCTTTGGAGAGAAGGTCAAAGCAGGAGGGCTTTGCATCCCTTCCCTTCCCTTCCCTTCNTTCCTTTCCTTTCCTTTCCTTCCCTTCCTTTCCCTCCCTTCCCTTCCCTTCCCTTCCCTTTTCCCTTTTCCCTTTTCCCTTTTCCCTTTTCCCTTTTCCCTTTTCCCTTTTCCCTTTTCCCTTTTCCCTTTTTCCCTTCTTTTCCCTCCCTTCCCCCTCTGAAAACATTCCTGGAGTAATGAAATCCCAGGATTTCTTTGCCCAATTCCAGCCTCCTCCACGCTTCCCACTGACCTCTGCTGGCAAAATCAAACGGAATCAATTTATCCACAGGGCTCCTGATTTCCGGGAGTTTTTTTCCCTTGTCCTTTGAAGTGACAATCCAAGGTGTCTCCTCAGCTGCGCAAACACCGCATCCATAAAATCCACGGCATTCCCACGCTGGGATTTACATAACGGGGACACTGGGGGCATCAAAAGGAATTGGAGATGAGGTTTAGGAGCAACTAGAGATCCCGTGGAAAAGAGGGAGCGGGAATGGGAAAGGGGAACACGGCAAACACCGGGATGTCCCCTGCTCTTCCCGTGCCACTTGTCTTGTTTTATCCAGAAAGTCCAGCTCCAAACATCCCCAGGTGTCCTGGTTTTCCTCGGGAGTGGCAGCAGGTGTGCAGGAACACATCGGGAAGGAGCATCCTGGATTCCTGGAAGAATTCCTGGAAGTGTCGCCAACCCGCCTGAGCCCCGAGGAAGGGACACAGAGCAGCTCTTCCCGAGGGAATTTGCAGCTGGATATGGCTGGAAGTGCATGGGATGCTCCAGTGCTCCAGGAAGGGACGGAAGGAGGGGATGTTTAATCCCAGAAATCGGAGGATCAGTCCATCAAGCTCCTCCGGAATTTGGGAAATGGCATTGGAAAGCATTTCAAGCATCCGACAGGCCCCACAGACAGCACCAGGTCCTGATCCAAACCCATCCACACACCCAAATTAATCCCAGCTAAGCCTGGATTCCATGGGCCAGATCCCACAGTGGCAGCTCAGTGAGAATCCGGGGCAGATTTGGGATCACAGGATCCCTGCGAGGGCAAAAGCCCCATAAACCGTTCCAAAATCCCCGTTTTTTGCTGCTCCAAGGGTCTCCTTTGTGGAGCTGAGCCCCAGAGCTCGAATTTCAGGATTTCTCCTCTAGGATCAGCATCTCTGGGCTCCCACCCTCCTCTTCCTCATATCCCAACCCTCTTCCCACCCTCAAGGCTTTCCCTGAGCCTAAACAAATCCCGGGATAAATAATCCGAGGATTTGGAGATGCTCCATCGCCATGGCAACCCTGCAGGCCTCCTCCTCCTCCTCCTCCTCCTCCTCCAGCCGTGAGCATTCCCGATCTCCCACCACCTTTCCAGGGCTCCAATCCCCCTGGATCAGTGCTCCCCAAAAAAGCAGATCCCAGGTTTTTTCCTCCCGTTTTTCCAGTTCCTGTGGATTATTCTTCCTGCTCTGTCCTCTCCATCCTGGTGGGTTTTGCCTCCCGGCCCTGCAGCGCTGGAGGCAGATCCCAGCGGGCAGGGAGAGGGGTTGGAGCCCTGAAAATCCGCTGGGTTTGTGGGAATTGAGCTCAAAACCAGCAACACCCTTCTCCAGGAGCATCCCAGGGTTTGTCACCACCTGGGAAGAGGCAGAGGGAGGGAAAAATATCCCGGGATAAACCCCGGTGTTAAATGGCCCTGCCACAAACCCAGAGCTCAGGCGCTGATGCTGCAGGGTTTAATTCCATTTTTGTCTGGCAATAAAAGAAACAAATTCCCCACAATACACCCGGCAGCATTCCCAGCCTTTTTCCAAGCTTTTCCCTTCCTGTGGTTTTTTTTAGGAAGTTTCTTTCCCTCCGGACCAATCTCCTGCCTCAGAGTTGGAAGTGTGGGCGTGGGAGACGGCAGCAGGAGAGAGGCAGAGAAAATTCCTGCGAGGCAAAGCTCATTCCGTAAAAAACCCCCACGTTATCTATAAAAATCCCCATGTTATCCATAAAAAAACCCACGTTATCCATTAAAAAATCCCTGTGTTATCCATAAAAAAATCCCCCATGTTATCCATAAAAAAACCCACACGTTATCTATTAAAACTCCCATGTTATCCATAAAAAACCCCCACATTATCTATAAAAACCCCCATGTTATCCATAAAAAAAACCCCACGTTATCCATAAAAAACCCCCACATTACCCATGAAAAAAAACCCCATGTTATCCATTAAAAAATCCCATGTTATCCATAAAAAAACCCCGCGTTATCCATAAAAACCCCCATAAACAGCAGGACTCCATCAGGAGTGTCCACCCCTGGAATTGCTTCCCAAGTTTGGCATAATGATGTCCGGGAATGAGGAAAGGATAAACCCCACCACATTCCCGGCGCTGCCGGAGACAGCCGGTCCCATTTGGGCTCTAATTCCGGTTATTCCTGGATTTTATGGGATCGGCCCGGATTTACGGGCAGCTTTTATGGCAGCCATAAAGCAGCCCCAAAGCAGGGAATAAAGGAAGCAGAGGAACATTTCCCATTCCCGGATCGTGGGAAGGGTTCTCCGGAGGATCCTGGGGTCTCTCCACGGGAACAAGCAGGAGGTGGGAATTTGGGGAATTTGCTTGAATTTGGGACCGGGGTTAAGAATGGGATTTGGGATCATTGTCTCGAAGGGGTGCAAAGGTGGGGAATTCTTTGAACAGCTTGGAATGCGGGAAGGGAGAGGGAGTAGGAAAAAGGCTGGGAATGGATCCTGTCTATCCCAGGATCCAGTGGTTCCTGCCTTTGCGACTGGAGGCATCAGCCCCAAAACATTCCCAAGCCCGCAGGGATCCTCCATCCACGGGGTTTTCCTGATCCAGAAAAGAGATGCTGGAGCCCTTTGTCCATCCAGGTCTGGTAGAGCTAAGCTTAGCTGAGCCTGGCTTAACCCTCCGAATCTCCTGATTCTCCAGGAATATTCCTCAGGGCATCTCCCCGAGGAGATCGCTTCGTGTCCTACGGGATAAAAAATGGGAGTCTCCTCCCAACCCTGCAAATGTGAGTGGGAAAAACCCACCCCAGGCTCCAAGCTGCTCCTCCAGCAAGGAAAAATTTTAACCCCTTCCCACGGAATATTCTCCAGGCGGATCCCGGAGCCGGCCGGGGAGAAGTGCTGGCGCAGCAGGGAAGATAAATCAGAGCCATCTCGGCTGCGATCCCACGCAATTAAAACCTGGATCGGGATGTGCTCGGCTGCCTGAGGAGCATCTCGGGAGCGACAGGAATTACTCAGCCTCTGCAGCAGCACGGCAGGAGCGAGGTGGGGCACAGAGAGGGCTCCGGAACACCTGGGAGCGGCTTTTCCGTCCCCCAAGGAGTATCTGGAGCAGCGGGAATGCCAGCTCCTTCCCTGCCCAACAAATGCCTAGAGCAGTGGGAATGCCGGATTCCAGCTCCTTCCCTCCCCAAGAAATGCCTGGAGCACTGGGAATTCCGGATTCCAGCTCCTGGAAATGTGGCTGTGGGGATGTTCCTGTCGATCCTAAAACAGTGGGGTGACACTGCCAGGGCAGGTCAGGATGTGCCCTCTGCAAGGCCATGGCACCAGAGAGCGGACAGGAGTGTCCCCACCCTGCTGGAGACGGGAAGGGGATCACGGAGGAAGGGATTTGAGCGGGGATGCTGAGGCCAGGGAGGAGAAAACCAGCCTGGAGACCGATCTGTGCTTATGGGAATGCTCCTGCCGATCCTAAAGGACGGGGTGGGACACTGCCAGGGCGTGCCCCCAGTGAGGCAGTGACCGTGCGGTGGCACCAGTGAGGTGACAGCAGTGTCCCCACCCTGCTGGAGACGGGAGGAAGCCGAGGATGGAGCTGCTGCCACCCCAGCGCCTCCAGGGACCGCCTTTAGGGCCGATGGGTGCCCCCCAAAAAGACCCCCCAGCAGCTCCAGGCTGTGCAGGGGGACCCAGCCAGGAGCAGGAGCATCCAGCAGGAAAATCCTTCCTGTTCCCAGAGCTGGAGTGGCCCCAGCCATGGGGTTGAACCCTGGGGCAGAGGGGTCAGGTGGCACCTCCGAGTGCTGAGAGATTCCCTCGGGAATCGGGACCGGGCTGGAGCTGCCCCCTGCTCCATGGGAAACACCAGGAACGGGCATGGAATGGTTTGGGGCGGATCAGGGTGGCCGGCTCGGCCTCTGCGCCCCGGGATCAGCGGGAAGGGAAGGTCAGGAGCTCTCCCTGCCGGCCCCACAGCACGGAGGGGCTGCAAACCAGGCCCTGATTTAGGGACCCCCAGCCCTGGCAGCAGCAGGACGTGGGCACGGGCACAGAAACCACCTGGAAAGGCTTCTCCAGCCCACTGAGGCTTCCACAGGATTTTAATGGGATCTGTGAAAAATAAATGGCTATTTCCTTGCATGACCCAGCTCCGGCTGAAACCTCCGATTTTTCCTTTCGCTGTCGGAAAACCCTCGGGGGGCCGGTGCAGCTGAGCCCCCCTGACCCCGGGGACGCGCTGCAAAGCCCGGCAGTGACGCTAAACCCGAGCCCGGATCCCATCGAGCATCTGCAGAAGGGCTGTGCTGGGGGGGGGCCGAGCCGCGGGCGCATCGGGGCTGGGCACGCGGCCGGGCAGGGACTCGATGCCATTGAAGCGCTGCCAATTAAATCAGGTCACTCCGAGCTCTCTCTCCGAGCTCTCTCCCCGCGGCGTGTGCTCGGCTCTTCTCCAGCCCCGCTCCAGCCCTGCGCTCCGGCCCCGCTCCAGCCCCGCTCCATCTCCCCTCCATCCCTGTTCCCGTCCCGTTCCAGCCCCGCTC
>VZTD01000444.1:211434-249966 GCA_013397725.1 Rhagologus leucostigma | reverse complement strand
TATATATATATATATATGCATGCGTGATATAGAGATTTTTTTTTCTTATGGGATGGATAGTTCAGTGTTTGAGCTCTAAAATCACACCCTCAACAGTTGCTTTTGGGAAACCAGAACAAGCTGCAATCACTTTGTTCCGGGTGTCCCCAGCAAAGGACTTTTGATCTGGAGCAGTAATTGGGCTAATTAGGAAGCTGCAAATGCTCCCGCTTCTCCTCAGGTGTCTGAGCAGAGCCCCAGCTAGTGGAGAGAAGTCAGGGGCCCCCGCCAGTGGAACTGCTCTAATTTTACATTTAGTGGGAGTTCTTGGCTGTAACTGGGCTGTGCCGGGATTGGTGCCTTCCGGCCTGGGGAGCCTCTCGTAACTTCCCTGCAATGAAATCTCATAGGTGTAATTTCCTTAATGAGTTCAATGTCCTCTCAGTGCTGCCCGCAGGCAGAGCAAACCCGGGTGGCTTTATGGGGCCACCCGCAGCATGCGCTGAGTTTGCAGTTCTCAGCTTGGGTTGTGCCCTGGGGGAGAGAGGGTGGCTGTGGGTACTGCACCCATCAACCAGCCCTCGAAAGCCAAAGGAGAACCTTTGGGTTTCCATCGCCTCCGATCCTCGGCGCTGGTGAGATCCAGGGAGAAAGACTAGAAAGTGCAGGGGGGCCCCGTGTCCCTGCTCGCCTTCCCCAGGCAGAGGGCCACAACCGGCAGCGGCGCCTCCTGGTGCGGCATCCGCCTGTCCTGCACTCCTGCACATATTTTCCTGGTGAGGCATCAGGCATAAACCTAAGGGGTCCAGGCTGGTGAAGCCAGCGGCAGTGGTGGAGGGGAAGTGATTCTTTCCCAGCCGGCGGGGAGGCTCACGGCGCTGCTGGCAGCTCACCGGATGCTGGTGGTGAAAGGAGAGCAGGGGCCCTGCCTTTCCTAGGGAGCATGTCTGCCTGCGGTGTGGCCACATCTTCACAGGCAGCTGAGGCTGCAGGAAGACTGATTCAGGGGTGTCTGTGGGGTGCAGCCCTGCTGCAGCAGGCAGGAAGAGGGATGGGAACCAGGCAGACCCTGCTGACCTCAGCCTGCAGCTGTGGGAGGATGAGACAGAAATGTGGCCTGCAGTGGGGAGCTGGCTCCCCATGGGACCAGATGGCGTTGCACAGGGAACTGGGGCAAGGGTGGGAGAGAGGAGAAGGCAGTGGTGGTGGCAAGCCCCGGACTCTGCCTCCTCTGTTCTGCTGTGTTGGTTGGCCAAACCTGGCTGCTCGGTGGGACTCAGCTTGGTGGCACCTGGTGTGGCTGTGCATGACCCGGGGTTCAGTGGTACCCAGCTGAGTGGTGCCTGAGCTGGTGGTACTTGAGTTGTTGCAAACTGAGGCAGTTGGTGCAAACTGGGGGTTCTGGGTGGGTGCTTGGGGTGCAGAGCAGCTGGGCTGGCTCTGCCCCTCAGTTCCACAGGCATTCAGGATCGGGGGGGAGAATCCCACTCCCCTTCCTGCCTGTTCTGCCTCAAGGAGGGAGCTGCTGCTCCTGGCACAGGGAGCTGAGTGTGACAAGGCCATGCTGTGAGCATGGCCTTGGGCTTATCAACACCTCTGGAGTGCAGGGGCCAGAGTCCCCTTTTCCCCATGGCAGCCTGAGGAGACCCAGAATGGCTGACAGGGGGTGGGGGAAATGGCACTGGAGAATGCTCAGAAGCATCAGCCACACAGGCTGGCACATGGGGCTGGCTGGTCCCAGTGGGAGTGTGAACTGCAGGGACAGGCATCTGCCTTGGCTGCTTCTGCCAGTGTGAATTTTGGGGGGCAGAGTGCCCACCCAGCATCGCCCCATTGAGCAGCACGGGGTGTTTGAGCCGGAGCACTTCCCCGAGAGTCCCACTGCAGTTGAGCCGAGGGGCTTGGGATGCTTCTGGACCAGTCCCTGCAGGCCCATCCACCAGCAAGGGTGGGAGCATTCCATTCTGTTTTCCCACTGCTGGCACTCCCCTGCGCCCCCAGATCCCATAGGAAATGGCCTCAGTGTGGCTGGCTCCATCCCAGCTCTGTGCCGGGGATTTGGCCTCCATGCTCTTTCCTGGCCCTATCCCAGCGCTGAGGGATGAGCCCGAAATAACCCCTCTGGTGGCCAGACACAAGGAAAGGCTGGAATTGCTGCCGTTGGCAGCCACGGTTGTGAGTAGGGTTTAAAACATGGGAAACCCAATTAACTTGGCTCCATTACCCGATTGAGCTGGCTGATAAGAGTATGTTTAATTAAAAGGATGAAGAATAAGTTACCAGGTCCTTGCTGCTGTCGGGATGTGGTGATGGCTTAATGCATGAAATTGGCTTCTTCTCTTAATACCTGGTGCTTGTGTACTGCCGGCCATCAGTTCTTCATGGCATCGCCCCGTGGCAGGGAGAAACATCCTTGTGCCAACATCGGGTCTTCTCCGTACTCCTTCTCCCATCCAGCTTCCAGGGAGGAAAAAAATTCAAGGGGAAGATATAATCCCTCTGGATAGGTGAAGCAGGAAGGACCTTCTTAATGAACTGCACTTTTCTCGCCAAGTCTTGTTTTGGCTTTGGAAGCCCAGTGATGCAGAGGGACAGGGTATTGTCGCCTCCCGCGCTGCCCCCGGCAGATTCCCGCTCGCTGTTCCAAGCTAACGTGAGCTGACGGCCCCACGGAGGCAAGCAGCTCCTTGGCACTCTGCCCAGGGGCTGCAACCTCTGGCAGCTCTTGGGCCATGGGCAAAAGGAAATTTGAACGGTTTTATGACTTTGTAGTAATCCAGCCCACTGAAGTCGCACCTGAAACAAGGACAGGTCACCACTCGCTGTTTCTGCCTGGCGTTGAAGGAGGTGGGAGAAGACTCGACTCAGATCCATTCCTTCCCTGTCAGAAATACCCAACCCTAATTCTCAGGTTTTCCACCCGTGACAGAGATGCCAGTCCAGTCCAAGGGGTCCCTGTGTGCTTCCCCCTCCTCCACTTGCAGGAGCCATGCACCGCTCTGGCACCCAGTCAGTGGTTCGGTGGTGGCAGAAGTGATGTCTCTGCACAGGGATCGTGGAATGAGGAGCACCTGGTCACCCAGGGTGGCATTTCCCAAAGACTCCTGGGGGAATTTTCAGCCGGGTCATCCCTGGGAAGAGCAGCAGTCAGTGCAGACAGTGCTGCCACTGCTCCTCCATTCCCCTTCTCTCCTTGCCCCAAACAGGGTGACATCCCATCTCCCAGTGATGGCTTCTTCCTTTGCCCACCCGGCCATTTACTGGCATAGAAATCCATGCCAACAACCTCAGGATGTCTTAGAAATGGGAAAACAAAGCCAACGAGACCTAAAGATGCCGAGTGGTGATGTATTCGATGGTGTTTTGTCTGACAGGGAAGAGACAGGCATCCTCCAGGCCCTGGGGCTGTCGGTCACATCGCTCCAGCACTCATCCTGAAATTAAAGATTATATGATTGGAAAAAACCATCCACCTGTAAAAGCAGCAGAGCAATTTTCCAGGACCTTTTAATAGCCTCACTTCATTATCTCCTGCAATCAAAGAGAAACTTGTGTTTGATGAGCACATGGTCCTCGGGAGGCAATTTAGGATCCTGAGGATGAATTTGGGAATGGAAGGGTATTTAGTGGCATCCCTGAGTTGCCAAGCTTGCTCACCACAGGAGAAATCCTGAAATCCCTTGTTATTTTAAGAAGGAAACATCAAAATCTGGTGCAAAAAGCTCCTGCAAGTGGGGTTTTATTTGTGGAGGTGGGTTGGATTAGGATTGGGCGGGGAGGG
This sequence comes from Rhagologus leucostigma, assembly GCA_013397725.1. Classification (NCBI taxonomy): domain Eukaryota; kingdom Metazoa; phylum Chordata; class Aves; order Passeriformes; genus Rhagologus; species Rhagologus leucostigma. Next base: position 246,206 of record VZTD01000444.1, on the reverse strand, counting down.
CATGGATATTGCTGTGGTATGTTTGTATGTGTGGGTGCCCTGTCCCTGCTGGGGGCTGTAAGGACCAGCGCAGATGGAAATAGCTGCCAGCTCCTGCTAGGAAAATGATGACTCAAACCAGCCGCTGGGATTTAAGGCTTCTTTTACCGCGCATGAGCTGTACGGGCTGGAGGGGGGTTTTCCCCCACTGTGGTTGGGGGCAGCTCCAGGAGGCCCCAGGATGGGGGCCATACAAAATGTGCTCCAGATCGTGTCAGGGCTGGCAAGCATCAGGCAGGACCAGGCTGGGCTGGGGAGCCGGAAAGGGATTTTCCCCCCTTCACCAGGAACAAAAATAACACAAGCACGTGATAGCTCATTTCCTTTAGCCTTTAAAAAGCCCCGTGGGATGGTGAGCAGCGGGAGCAGGGGAAGGGAATCAGCCCATCCTGCTTGGTGGCCCTGCCACATCATGGCTGAAAAAAGCCCCAAAATTGCCTTTTACCTACGACTCTTTCCAGCGTTTTGCATCTGGGGGGTGGGGGGGGCTGTTACAGCTTTTTACTGGCTTTATCCCAAACTCCTTAAATGCAAACCCTCTGTTTAACAACCACTCTGCTTTTTCCGCTGGTAGCAGCCCAAGGAACTGGTTGCAGTCACTGCTGGCCGTGCGTGTGCCATGTAGGCGTGTTAAAATTCCCCGCCAGAGCACAGGAAAACACTCGAACTGGGATGTGCCTTCGGTTTTTGGCTCTGTCCTTTAAAGACTGTCCCCACTTGAACAAATATTTGTCAGGGGGTTAATGGTTTGGGCAGGAGGTCTCCGTGCTTGGCAGTGCAATGGGCTGGGGGAGACTTCGGGGTCCGTGTTCTCCTCCCATGCCAACAAGGAGGTTTTTGGGGGCTTAGCAGTCTGTTCCTGGAAAGCAAGCCAGCGTCTTCCCTTCCAGAAGATGTTTTTTCCTAGGGAAGAAGCATCCTGGTGCCTGCCAGCTCCTAATTAGTGGTGCTGGCCTCGGCACTGGCTTAATTGGGGCCAGGGCTGAGCCGTGGAGGTGATGCCTCTACAGGGTTTGGCCTTGGGGCAGGGTCACCCCCTCCCCAAAAAGGCCTGGAGGGGAGGTCATGTCTCCAACCCTCTGGGATTCTGGATCCTGCCCCAGCTCAGTGACTGGGTTAAAAGGGGATTTTCAGCGGTTTTTTTTTTTTTAATTTGGCCGAGGAGCGCGGTCTGGCTTTGCCCCCCACCTCTCCCTGGCTCGGGGTCTTGGCCGCTCCTCCCGCCCCTCCCCGGGCGCAGGCGCCAGCACCTCTGCCCTGGCTATTTTTACCCGCCAGGATCACGAGCGAGCGAGTGACCTTCCCCAAGGGACGCTGCCACTCGGGGGGGGCCAGTCGCCAGCGTCCGTCCCCGGGGTGCCCGTCAGGCTGCGGAGCGGCTGTTTCCCGGCTGTCTCGGCGGCGGCGGCAGCCGGCGAAGAGGGTTTTGGAGGGGCTGCTTATGGCGTGATAGAGAAGGAGAATTGAGCCTACAGAAAGGAGCCGCTTGTTTGGCTCCGGAGGCGAGTTCGTGGCTGAGCCTTTGTCTGGCAGAGACAGGGAGGGCACAGTCCGGGAGCTGCTGGGAGTTCCCCAGGCGCGGAGAGCGATGCCGGCATCTCAGCTCCCTGCGCACCCTGCGCTTGCTTGTCCCCTTCGGGGATGGCTCGTACCCTGCAGCCCCGTGCCTGGGACGGGCTGGGAGGCATTTTGGGGCGTTCAGTGAGGAATAAACTCCCTAGCCCCCAGCACCCTCCTCCTGCTCGGCACAGCCCCCCAGCTCTGCTGTCTGTATCGCCACCCCTTGACCCGCCGTCCCCTCCTTCCCGCTCCAGGCCGGTGTCGTGGTGGCCGTGTTCCCGAGCCAGCGGCTGAGGGCAGCGTGCCAGCGGATCAGCTAAACCCCGGGGATGATGAGCGCCGTCGCAGCTGAGCGCCAGCCGGGGCCGGGACCTGGAGGAGCCGCCGGGGCGCGGTGCCGCGGCTGAGGCCGGTGCGCCGAGCTGTGCCGGACCCCTCCGCAGATGCTCCCTGCCTGGCACGTGGAGCCACCGGGGGCCCTCGCCGCGGCCGGACAACGCGGATGGAAAGCTGCAGCCCAGCAGGTAGGAGCCCGGTGCGGTGGGTCGCGGGAGGCTCAACATCCCCCTCCCCACACCGCCACCGCAGGGACTTACAGCTCTCGTTCCGCAGGGAGCCTCGCTGGCCGGCTGACGCCCTCCCGTGCCCTATGCCCGCGCCCTGTGCCGGAGCGGGCGCCGTCCCCGGCTCAGCCACCCGCCGACCATGAAGTGCTCGTTGCGCTTCTGCTTCCTCTCGACCGCCTTCCTGCTCGTCTTCGTCATGTCCCTCCTCTTCACCTACTCCCACCACAGCATCGCCTACCTGGACCCCGGCGGGCTGGGCGGCATCCACCGGGTGAAGCTGGTGCCCGGCTATGCCGGGATGCAGCGGCTCAGCAAGGGGGGGCCGTACCCCCGGGGCTGCGCCTGCCGCCGCTGCCCGGCCGAGGAGCCCGGGGCCACCGACTGGTTTGATGGGCGCTATGACGGCACCGTGTCCCCAGTGTGGACCAAGGAGAACATGGACCTACCGCCCGACGTCCAGAGGTGGTGGATGGTGAGCGCAGGGGCGGGAACGCCATGGTGTGCTCTGGTACGGGCGGCACAGATTTCTCCTCCACCATCAAGGAGGGGGCGCTGGCTGATTCCTCCCGCCCTCCTTCCCTCCTTGCAGATGCTGCAGCCCCAGTTCAAGTCCCACAACACCCACGAGGTCCTGAGCAAGCTCTTCCAGATCGTACCGGGCGAGGATCCCTACCGCTCCCGTGACCCACACCGCTGCCGCCGCTGCGCCGTGGTTGGCAACTCAGGCAACCTACGCGGCTCTGGTTACGGGCCGGAAATCGATGGGCACGACTTTGTGATGCGGTGAGGGCCAGAGAGCACTGCCAGGGCCCTGCCTGCCCGGGCAGCACAGAGACATGGGGTGATGCTAGCACCACCGGGTACTGGGATGAATGGGAATGAGTCCAGCCCTGCCACCTCCCCTGGGTGGGAAATTGCTGCTTGGCACCATTCAACAGCTCATGGGGATCACCCGTGTCATCTGCAAGGCACAGGGCATTGGGAGGGTGGTGTCATCCTCCCTCCTCTCTCCTCAGGATGAACCAGGCCCCCACGGTGGGCTTTGAGGCTGATGTGGGTGGTCGGACCACACACCACTTCATGTACCCCGAGAGTGCCAAGAACCTGCCCGCCAACGTCAGCTTCGTGCTCGTGCCCTTCAAAACCCTGGACCTGCTCTGGATCGCCAGTGCCCTCTCCACCGGCCAGATCAGGTTGTAAGTACCCAGGCTGGTGGCTCACCTAGCTCGAGGACAGCTCCCCTGGGAGCAGTGGGGATTCATTGATTCCTCTCTCCCAGAGCCCCCTTTGGCAACTCAGGCTGGAGCCGGGGGCATGGCACCCCCAAGAACTCACCTGCCTCTCCACTCTTTTCCCAGCACATATGCGCCTGTGAAGCCTTTTCTGCGTGTGGACAAAGAAAAGGTACGTGGGGCTCATCCTTACCCCTGCCACGAGCACCTGTATGGCCATGGCCCGTCACCTCATCATTCCCCAGGGGTCCCAGTGCTCCTTCACAGGAGCTTCCTTTTGCTGATGCCAAAGGGAGCATGGCTGGGGCTCCTGCACTAACCCCGGTCCGTCCTCCCAGGTGCAGATCTACAATCCTGCCTTCTTCAAGTACATCCACGACCGCTGGACGGAGCACCACGGGCGCTACCCCTCCACCGGCATGCTGGTGCTCTTCTTCGCCCTCCATGTCTGCGATGAGGTAGGTGATGGCTCCTTCAGCTCATGGCTTGCATGGAATGGCTTTGCTGGGATCCTGAACCTTCCAGGGTTAAGCAAGGAGGTGGATTCTTTGGGTCAAACTGCAGCAGTCACTTACTGTGGTTGCCTGACACCACAGTAATGGGCACTCTTAAAAGGTTGGAAGGCTGTGCAGAGGGATGGGCACCTTCGAAAATCTCCCCAGCAGTGCAGGGGGTGCTGAGACAAGGGTGGCCCAGCCTGGTGGGCGGTTCTGGCTCACTCCCTCCCTTGCTACTGCAGGTGAACGTCTTTGGGTTCGGTGCTGACAGCCGGGGGAACTGGCACCACTACTGGGAGAACAACCGCTATGCCGGGGAGTTCAGGAAGACGGGCGTGCACGATGCCGACTTCGAGGCACACATCATCGACATGCTGGCCAAAACCAGCAAGATCGAGGTTTACCGGGGAAACTGAGGGCTGAGCCTCCGGCTCCCCGCTCCAGCAGGTCCTGCTGCCTGCAGAGGCAGAGGGTGAGGATCTCTCTGGTGGCCTCAGGCGACGAGCGCCGGATGGGCAGCGCAGTTCCGCATTGCTGACAGAGCCACCCTGGTGGTATTTGGTGCCTCCAGCAGCCAATCAGGTTCAGAGCTAAAGGAGACTTTTTGCGTTTTTTTAATTATTATTATTATTATTATTATTAAGAAACCCAGCTGAGAAAGGATTTATAAACACAATCAGCGACTGACCAGGCGGCAGGGGCGGCCGCCTTGCATCTCTCTACAGTCAAACCAAATGCTGCTCTTTTTAAAACAAGACAACCCCCCCGCCCCGAAGCCACGTGACTTTGGGGAACCCCTCGAGCATCGTGTCCGGGCCGAGGGGGCTGAGGGCGCTGTGGCGGCTGCGCAGCCTCACCAGTGGAACCAGCTGCTTCTTTTTTTCCTTTATTTTAGTATTTTTCTTTCACCCACCTGGGGCAGCTGACGTCGTTTCTCCAGGGAAGTCTCCTGGCAAGAGGCAGGTCCCGGCGTGTGGATCCATGGTGGGGAGCCAGAAGCTTTGGGAAGCCAACCATTGCCGATGCTCTGCTGCAGGCTGGCAACTGCTGGCACAGCTGTGCAGGGAGACGAAGAGGAACCCCAGCTTTGGGGCCCAGCATCCCTGCTCTTCTAGCTGAGGACTGGGGAAGGGTAGGACAGATTTCAGGAGTGACTGTACAGGAGGCAGCTAAGAAACCTATAGGAGCAGCAGCCTGGTCCCTCTGGCTGAGCTCTGCAAGCAGTTGTAGGATGCTCAAGGGGTTGTGGGATGCAGAAGGCTCAAGGAGACAGGATTTCCTTTGCTTTCAGGCTGGAAAAAAACAGATCAGAGATTAGGGGGTGAGTGAACTGTGCTCTTGCTTTTGTGTTGCTCTAGACAGCTCTGGTGAGAAGCTGAAATCCCAAAGTCTTTGCTCCATTTGCCACCAGAGTGGCACTTGGTTTACACCAGTCTGGTACAGCCGATGCCCTCAGGGTCCCCAGGGCTTCCCAGGCTGGACAGGCAGCCTATGACATGGGATGGGGAGATGCTGAAGGAAACTGCCTCCCCAGAGGTGTCATTAGAACCACTTTCATTGGGTCAATCAGGTGGGTGGGGTTTTTTTTTTAGGAGACGCTGGAAAGCTCAAGAAAAAGGCAACCATGGAAAAGGTCCACCAGAGAGGGACCCTCTGCCTGCACAGCTGGTGCTGAGAGTGGGGCAGGGGCTGTGGGGCAGTGCCCATCTGGGGAAGCTCTGCTCACGCTGCCTGATTGCAATAGTTAATTTGAAGAACAATTACTGTAGGGTTTTTTGGGCTTGGAGATTTTTTTACCCTTTTGTATCTGGCTTTTCTGTAGCAGCCTCTTACCTGTTTCTCCACTTTGGTTTGGTTGTTTTTCAGGGTTTTTTCTTTTGTTTATTTTTTTGAGGTTTCTCTGCAATTGTGAAACATGAGGGCGTGGGTTGGTCACCTGGAGCAGGCAAGTCAGCAGCCCTGGGCTGGGGAAATTCAGCTTTTCTGTCCACAGGGATTTAAACTCCTGAGTTTTGTGGTGGGTTTTGGCCTGTAGAAGTGGAGCTGCCCTGGTGCAGGCAGCCCCGAGCCCCAGGACACAGGCTGCTGCAGGCCCTGCTCTCCACTTTCCTGGGTGCTTTTTGTTGTTTTTTTTGTTGTTGTTGGTTTTTGTTTTGTTTTGTTTTCTGTTTTGTTTTTTTAATGGGGAAGAAAAATAAAAACCACAAAACCACGAGCAACAATGAGTGCCTTGACCATCTCCCATCGGCGACCCCAGGCTGTGCGTGCTCTGGCAGCAGGGACGTGGCCGATGTATCTGGCAGTTGTACCCACTTCCTTCCTTGCACCAGGCTGGATCTTAGCTGGGAAATGCTGCTGGGAGACAGGGACACATCCAGGCCACTGTGCTGGTGGCTAGAAAGGCCAAATCCAGTGTGATGAGGCTGGACCAGCTCCTGTTGCAGCTGAGCAGGACCAGGCCTGACAATCACATGGTGAGCAGAGACGCTGGGTACCAAACCCTCTGGCAGCACAGTGCTGGCATCCAGTGTCGGGTGCACTCACAGCTCCTCGCTGCCCTGACAGTATTTTTTTTTTCTGGCTAATTTCCTTCCCCTACTCCCCTGTTTTCTGTTGTTTTAATTATTATTATATTATTATTTTTTATTTAAGCTGTCCCACTAGGACTCGCGACCACTCGTGTCTCCCTGGCAGGGCGGCCGCAGGCAGGCGCGTGCTGCACGGCCGGCGCACCACTGTACTGTACATAGAGGAGATGTAGGCACAGGCTATGGGCAGGGGCAGGCAGGGAGGAGGTGCCCGGGCTGGCCCACCTGGCAAAAGTTGTCTGCATCGTACGGTACCTGATCCGAGCACCCATCGCCCTCTGCCCCGCTGGGAGAGGGAGAGACCAGTGCTCCGACCTCCGACCAGGGCTAGGAGCAGGCAGGCAGCTCGGCCCGTAGCCTCTGTGTACATGGGTACTTCTGCACACAACTGTCTTAAATCAACTGTTTTTTTTAAAGTCAATAAAAATCATGCATCAAATCTGCTTGGTGGTTTTCTTCTGATAGCCCTGTCTGCTGTGCCTTTGCCCGCACCCAAGCCTGGGCATCAGTGGGGTCAGGAGAGGAGGGAAAAGGAATAAGGTGGTGGGGCCCATAAGATCCTCTGCTCTGCCCTCCTCTCCCGGGCCAGACACCAGCCCCCAGCTGTGGTTAATATCCCCTCACAAGGGCAGGAGCAGAGCCTTGCCCTGCACCAGCCTGGCGGCCCAGCAGCAGAGCCCAGGCACAACCCCTCCGGCCACAGCCCAACAGTTGGTGATGCCACTGCTCACCCAGACCCCACATCCATGTCCCAACCCCCTTGGACCCTAAAACAGAGGCTCTGGTCCCATACAGCCCGTGTCCCTGAGCCCCACCACAGCAGAAGGAATGACATGCATGAGCTGTTGAAGGATATAATTTTGAATGTGGATGCAGGCAGAGGCAGGGAAGGGACTTCCCCAGGGTGATGCAGCAGGTCCAGAGCTCGCTCCAGCTCCCAGGGCTGGACCCTTCAACAAGCCTGGTGTCCCTGCAGGATCCCACCCAAACAACGAGGGGGGTTTGGATTCTGACACACAAAGCTCTTGCATAACTAATGGCAAAATTCAGAAGTAGTTAAAATGCCTCTTTATTAATATACAAACCTAGCAACATTTAAGCCAACCAAAATATGAAATGAAATCAAGCATGATATAAATACAGCATACATGACAACATGGCCTCAGTGGAGAGCAGCAAACTCACCCTGACTTGTGCGCTTGGGAACAACTGTCCACGTCCTCTGCCACAGGGTCTGGCAATCAGAGCAGCTTTGTCTCTTCTAAACCCCTCCAAATCCAAACTCAGCGGAGGTGAGACCCCCGTTCCCCTCAAAGGCAGAGTACCCGGCCTGAGGTTTCTTTGACCCCACATGGCAAAGGGATTAAAGAGTCTCCCTGTGCTGCTGGAGACGACCTGCTGGCACCTGCTTGCCAGGGCCCTGCGAGGGCAGAGGGAGACGGCTGTAGTGGATGGGGAACCATGCTGCTGACATTGCTCCATGCTCTGTCCCACCTCAGCTACATCCACTGCACAACATTCACAAGCGTAAGGCACTAGAAAAGGGTTTTCACAGGTTCAAACTTCAGTTGTTCTTAAAATTCCATCAGTAACATGCATCAGAAATCTTCACAGCCCTTTTAAAATGTGGTCTCAGGAGACAAAAGCATGAAGGGGGGTTTGGATGAGTGTCCTGCTGCAAGCCTGACCAGGAGATGCAGGAGAACCTGTCAAGGACTTTAGAGATCCTAATCTGCCTCTGGTTATACTGGAAGAAGTGAGATCTGTCCCACTACGGGAAAAGGAGGGAATTTGAGCATGGAAAAAATCTCAGCGGTGCCACGGTGAAAGGCAACAGCGCAGATTTTTCTCTATGCACACAAAATGGATCGGGTCCTAGCTGGGATGGCTGACAACTCCCAAGTATCTGCTCTGCTTGTAGCAGGTGTCAAGAATCCATGTGGGAAGATCAACTGTTACTAGTATTAACAAATCAATAAATATTAATGTGAACACTTTCCTCATTATAATGTACTGCTCCTCTTTTTTGGGATTCCTTATTCCAAGCAGGCAGGATCCCTAACAGAACATCAGCCCAGCGTGCCACACCTGCAAAGCAGCTCTGGTTTGTGCTGCAATCCAGAGGCCAGCCTGACATCAGTAATCCAGCTCAGCTTTGAGACAAATGGGAGATGAGAAGTCGCAGAGCCATCTCAGCAAACACTACGGGCAGCAGAAGATCCCCTGTGCTCCCACTTCTCCCGACTCCTGCCCGCAAATGTCAGCTGGTACAGCAGAGAAGCGTTCAGGCAGAGAATTTTGTTTCCATTAATGCAACGGGACGCTCCGAGAGTACTCTACACCAGCCCAGGTTTCTTTAGACAACGAAGAAAACCCATTACACCACAAGGAAAAAGTGAATAAATACATTTCTGGGGAGGAAACAAACAGGAAGGTGTCAGCCCAGCAGCTGGACAGGCACAGGGGCTCTCAGCTCCATACAAATTCCAGTCTCATACTGCAACAGCAGCTTCCACCATCCCGCAGTGCTTGCTCAAAATTACCAGCTCTGGGCACACAGCACACAGCTTTCCAGGAAGGAAATCAAATGGCAGGCACAGTCAGTGCCCAAACACCTCACCTAAAGCTTTAAGGCATTTATAAATATTCAAAGTCTTTTTTTTCTCTCTCATATGCAAGGACTACTTGTGCCAAGGGCTAAAAGCACACTGTTACAGCCATAATACTTAAGGAAAGTTTAAAGTGCAAACAAAATTTTCAAATGCTTTTTATGACAGCTTGAAATCATCAGATGACACCAACCCCTCTGCCTTTCCCAAGTTCTGTTCCATGACTGAATGCCTTTTTTTTCTTAATAGAAATCCAAACAGTCAATTCAGGGAAAGTTAGTTTAAAACAGGAAAACATTCTGCAATGGGCAGAAATTATTCTAACCCAGTATTATAATAAACTCATTTGGGAAGACAAGTGTGAAGGTTGTGAACATTTTGCTCAACATTATCAGCAGCCAAGAGTTGTGTTTTAAATAAAAATGACTTCCGCCCTTGCAAGCAACTCCCCACTCCCCTGACACAGAAACTACTTTGTTTTTACAGATCTCTTCCCAAAATGTCGCCATTCTGGTTCAAACGTGCCAGAAGGATGAGGCTGGTGATGTCAGTGCTGTACCTTTACATCGGCAAGGATGTGCCAGGGAGACAAAAGTGTTCTAGGTAATCAAGTGCACACAGTCTCCCCTTCTCCTGTGTGGCACCATTTCCTTCATCCCAGTGAGAGGGGCAAATGTGTGCTGGGAAACAAGTGCTAATGCTGTCCCAACTTTGCCTAGGGCCATGGCTCTCACCTGTCCAGCACCAAGGCTGCAGAGGAACACGCTCCCTGAGCTGGGAATCGAGGCTGATCACCTCTCCAAGGCTGGGCTTAAGGAGTTGAGTAATGAGCAAAGGATCAAACCTTCACTGCACCTCTCCTTCCACCTCGGCTCAGCCACTCCACCATCCCTCCACCAGTTTTTATTTTGCTGTACCTCACTCTCTGATGGCAAAAGGAACTAATGCACTCAGCCACCTGAGGAAGGAGACTAAAGAAGTGTTAAGGACTGTGGGAAAATCCTGGCACAGGGAAACGGAGGGTTAAATGATGGGATTTACAGCAACCACAAACCCGCCTGGGAGTTCTGATGTTGGTATCAGCACCATCTAAAAGTTGAAGAACTTAAGTTGATGCAGAGACACAGACCTAGAGCCAAGCTGGCTCTAGATAGAAAGTAGAAGGAAGGGAAGAACCTCGTGCAAGAGAAATTCTACAGCAGCAGAGGCTGGAGTTTGGAAGTGTTACAAGAGGAGCAACATGATCGATGACAACTCAAATGCAACAGCAGGAAGGAGGAATCCAAGCTTACATCAAGATGTGGAGATGCAGTGGAAGTTTCACACAGCCTCCCTTCCTTGCCACAAAATAAGAAACTGTCCAAGAAGGCCTGTCAAATCTAGATACTGGAGAAAACAAAAAGAAACTAAGTCTGGCAAAGATGGATGTGAAAATGACTGTAACACATCCTTGTGAAACAGAAAACATAATTCTAGAAATAGACTGTGTTAATTCTATCCTCAGATCGTTAAATATGAACAATAAACTCCCGCTTTTCTAGTACCACTTTTACTGAAGCCTTGCAGTACTCACTCAAGGACTAACAAAACATGAGAACTTAGGAAAGGACACAGCAAGGTTAAGACAATATAAAACCTCTGTAAAAATCATTTAATGGAAGGAATCACTACATCTACCCTAAGTTCCCCCGACTCCAGACAGCACTCAGGCAAGCTAGCCCTTCCCATGGATGCACGTTTAGATGGATTCACTGGCTACCTTCCCTCCAAAGATGCCTGTGTGAATGGAATCTACAGGGCTGTTCCCATTCTGGACAGCAAGACCCAGAGAACTGGTATCAACCCTGTGACTGATACACATGAGGTGCAGAGAGCAGACCTGCAGCTGCTGCTTCAGCACAGAATGAGGCCATTTCCCTTTCTACTGCCACAGAGACGGATGCTATTTTTGTGTTTCCCAATCCAAGGTTCATAGTCTTACGATGCAGAATCAGAACAAACCACCTTTTTTAGCAAAAAGCATTTTAAGGCAGTTTTAATGATGAGAATCAGGATGTAGAATTTTACAGGCCCTGTTATTTACCATCTTAGATGTTAAGAGTGTGCCATAGCACCTTCGAAGATCTGATTTCTAATTTTCTAATTTGAAGGTGTACTAAAGGTACTAACTCTTGAACAGATTTTGTTGCTCTTTTTTTAGGCACTCTACTTTAATCATCAGATAAAGGGATTAGAATCTTACATCATTCCTTAATACCTCGAGATGAAAACACTATGCTAGAAAGATCTTCCTCCAAATCAGTACCACTGTTTTAAAACGTGATCCAATTGTCCTTTTGATGGGTGTTCAAGTTGGTAAAGGCAAACTATTCATTACATTGTATGTTTAAAAATAGCTACACCAGAAATTAAATCGACTAAGCCTGAACAGCAGTCAAAGACCTCTCAGGTTCTGATATAAAACAAGAACAGAATTCATAGCAGGGAAGGCCAGAGTAGGCGTTAATGAGATGCAAGACTGACAATTACCAAACCACCCAAGTCTCAAAGAGCAAACACAGCATTACACAAAGTGTTGCTATATCTACCATCATGGTGGAAAACTATTTCCACTCTCTATTTTTGGTATGGAAAAGTCAATAGATCTAGACATAAAATAAACCTTTCAGACATAAAATAAACCTTAGCAGACGTAATGACAAAAGTAGCTCATAAAACACAATTTTACTGTCGGAACTGCTGGAGAAGAGACACCCGTGTTTGAAAAGTTGCCTGAGGAACTAACAGGCACCTATAAATGAGGGAAAAGGAAAAATAATCACAAGGAGGAATATAATGTGGCTGGAACGAGTGGTTGGTAAAGGACAGCATGCTGCTAGCTTTCCAGTTTGGTCTTAACTAGTTCTAACTCTGCAGAGAACTGAACAGCTCAAGCTAAAATCTCTCTTCAGCGGTTTCATTACACTTCAGCACACCTTGGCCCTATACTTTGCCTTCTCCTGTAGGAGTACCATGCCTCACTCAGCCACAACGAATGGTCAACGGACCCTAAGAAGAAGGGCTGCTCTGAGAACCTCTAAGAACCGTAAGCAGAAGGGCTGCTCCTAAATATCACATACAAAACTCTTTCTTTGGTTGAATGCCTGTTTTCCTGGATAAGGCAGGCAAAGTAGTGTCCCATAAAACCAACGGAGAACGACCATGGTCCTCCCCCGTACACATGTCCAGCATGGGAACAGTGGCATTGTGGTATCTCTCTAAGCAGAAAAGATATGCAAGAAGTAATTATAGAGTTTAAATTGCCATTAGATGCTTTATGAACCTCCCATTTAAGCAATTAATTCTAACACACCAGGCAAAATTTCAATTCAGAGCGCAGTAATAGCGGAATTTGGAAGAAATGACAAGCAGGCGCAACCTCCGCCTACAGCAGCCGCACAGAGTACTCTGGGCTGCGAGATCTCAAAAAGCTGCCACAGTGTGGTCACTCCTTTTCAGAAACTGGAAAATTTTACACGTCAATTCAGAACTAGGTTTGAAATCCTGGAGGAAGCCACACACTTCAGTGGAACTCACCACAGACTAAGGAATGCGTGCTCAGAGAAGTGACATCTACATTCAACCTACAACACCATATGCTCAAATCCTAAATTCCCTTACAGTTTCCTGAACTGGCAGCCACAGACTCAACTGAAGGCACAGCTTAAAGCAACTAAAGCAGCAGAAAACAAACTTAAAACAAGAGCCAGGGAAGGTTTTGAGCTCATATTTACACTACTGATGCTCACCATTTAACTGGAAAATAAAGTGCCCAAAAATGGTTCTAGACCATAGAGAAAGTGTTCACCACAGCTAACAGGGCAGACATCAGTGCAAGGTTGTGTTTGAAGTCCAACAGATGCTGAAGCAGAAAGGCCATGAGGAGTATGTGGTATCAGAGGCAGGGAAAACATTTAACAGATCTTTTTAATGTAAATAAAAAGAGTCTTGGTTTTTGATTGTGCTCAAAACATGAAGATGATGGAAATATGCACAAGGCAATTCAGCATTCCCCCATTTCTTTATCATTTACCATCAGTGATTGAACTGGTACATTTTGACACCTGAAGAAGGGGTGAATTTCCAGCTGCACCATCTGGAGCATGTCTATGAGAAGCCAGATGCAAAGAGCAGTGCTGAAGAAAAGCAATTTATAATCCCACTACCATGCTCCCTTCACTCCCTTATTCAACCCCTTCAGTGAGGTACTACTGAGAGACAAAGAAGTGAAACGGATTTGAGGAGGAAAACACAAGACAAATTCTTGAGTCCAGCAGGAGCTGCTGAGATGTAGAAAACCCATCAGTAGAAAACCCAGTGTTTCTTGCACCACAGGTGAGACAAATGCTGTGTCTTTTCCTGCAATTTCAAAATAACCACAGGCAGCTAAAACTACAATATCCCCTCCTGCTGCTCAAGTTCCCCAAACCAACACAAGCTCTCCATGAACCTTGCCAGATGAGTTTGAACAAGTCACATAAACAAAGGAAAGTGAAAGACAGTCCCCAAAAAGACTGTATATTGTGCAGCTTAAACAGAAGCAGCATTTCAACACTGCTATTCAACATTAAACACTAACATCTGTCCTTGTTAGAAATCAGTATTCCTGCTAATAAAAAAGAAAAAACAACATTCCTTTATAGAAGTGAAATGCACATGTTGATCTTTGACTATATTTATAGAAGGCCATTTAGTTTCAGTGACCCCACACAAAAAATCCAGTCCCACCAACAACGAACTTAACAGTGTTACTGTCATCTCAATATTCTGATGTTAAATCTACTTGACTCCCTGCTAGGGAAAAACCGAAATGGTGGACAAAGGAGGGCAGTGACAGGCTGGACAACACCAAAACCTGTCTCTTGGCTGTGCTCACACAATGCTTTGTCTCATGCTGGTGAGGTAGCTGATCGTTCTATTGCTGTGTGCATTGACACACCGACCCCTCCGCAACATGGTATGTGGAGAGCAGGGCGAGGTCAGCCAGCATCTGAACCACGGGCAGCAAAGACCTGCTGTCCCACGCCTTTTGCTGGAGAGGAGAGAGGAAGGGTGCAGTCCTCAGGGGTTCACCTCAACCCTTCCCATCACTAGAAGGCCAGGGCCTTTGGTGGGGTTCACTCCTGCGCAGGCATCCCTGCATGTTCAGCACTGTGCTTCATCCACTGGGGCGCAGGAGAGCCTGGCAAGGGTTGAAGGAGGGAGACAAGACAGGGTTGGGAAAGCTTGAAAATGAAAGTTTTAAAATATACAAAATGTAGCACACTGGAAAAAGTTTAAAAGTTGCAAGACAAGAAAGGAAAAGAAAGAAATATATGACGTGAGGAGAAAGGGCTGGAAGATGGTGGGAGAAGACTCCAGCTTGGGACAAGGGGTGGGTCTAGTCTACTCAACACTACTCCCTCTGGTAGCCACTCAGTTCCACCTCATCCTTGCGACGCCGTTGTGTGAAGAGAGAGCTGAAGGGATAGAGCTTGGCTTTGGCCTGGAAGCGCTGCCCGGCGATGTCGATCTCGTACTCTCCCTGGTTGATGAAGTCAGTCGTCACCACCAGCTCTTCTCCCGTCTTCTCATCGTAGTGGTGCACGAAGCCCAGGCAGACGTGGCGCTCCAGGGTGTAGCTGTAGGCACTGCTGGTGGTCTTGCCCACGTAGCGGCCGTTGCGGAAAATGGGCTCCCCCCACCAGGGCCAGAGGTCCATATCTGTGTCATGGTCCTCAAGAATGAACATGGTAAAGCGCTTGTACACCCCGTTCTGCTTCTGCTCCAACAGCGCTTCCTGGCCAAGAAACTGCATTCCCTGTGGGGAAAACGGAGCATCAGCTGATGTGAGGGACACAAACTGTGGCAGCTGCTGAGCTGTAGCAGACCAGGTTGCCAACACAAGGGCAATTTACGCTTAGAACTTATGCCCTATCAAAATGGGCTGCCTCCATATGCAAGAAGCCAGGCTCAGATAGCTTTTCTGTCATGTTTGTTGCTCCAGATGTTAAAAGACACAGAAATGTTTGTGAAGCTGGTCTTTACAAAAATAATTCTAATCTTCACTCTAGTGAAAACCAGGTCTCCATTCCAGTTTTTATCATTTTTCTTGTTCCAGAAGTCTACCCGGCTTTATAAACCAGAGGGAAACTCTAACTAATATGAAATTTGTATCCTTAGTCACTACATTCTTTTCTTGAATTGATACAAGCATATGTTTTGGCTCACGCAAAGATGGAAGAAAGAAAACAAGCCAGTGATAGCAACAGCACCTGCTACCACAAATGCACGCTACAACTCTACACTGTTCTACGAACTCCCCTGTTTTATTAAAAATAGAGAACACTTGTTACTGGTGCCTAGCCTCATATTTAGCATCATTAAATGCCACTGGGTTCACAGGCTGGCTTTTGCTTCATCAGATTGGGAAAACAGCTTGGAGAAGCAAGAATTCTGAGCATCTGTAAGGTACAGAGCACCTTCTGCCACACTGAGCACCGCACATATAAGCAGCACCAGGCACAGGTCACTGGGAATGCTGCCCAGGAAGGAGGAAGACAGCATTTTTCTATTTCTAGCAGCCTTCTGAAGTACAGGAATATATGTTACAGCTACTGCACACAGCTCCATAAAAACATCTCCATCTGCTTGGCTGGCAGCCTTTCAGTCCAGTTCTGCTCTCCCACCAACCCCAGTGCAGAAGGTGGTTACCTTTTCCAGCTTGACCTGGAACTCGCGTCCACACTCCATAGGAGTAGTAAAAGCATCCAGATCCTGGCCCCAGAATGCAAAGAACTTCTCAATGCGCAGGCTGCGAAGCGCGTAATAACCGGCATTCCGAATCCCGTACTTCTGTCCCATGTTCATCACCTCGTTGTACACGTGAAGGGCGTACTGCAATGGAAGGGTGAAACACAGACTGGCACCAGGAGAGAGCAGCAGCATCTGACACCACCAGGAATGTCACTGTCCCCTGCCACTGGAGCACAAGAGCTCTGCCCCACTGGAACGCACTACAACGCAGGGAAACTCCTCCTGGTGCCTGCAGGCAGCTTTCCCGTGGTGCAAACCAGATGTCTCATCGCCTGGAGTCAACTTGGAAAATGTTTCTGATTATGCATGCAACTGCTTTAATTGGCTCAGGCTGCAGTGCACTCTTACCTCTATGGGGATATAAAGCACGAAGCCAGGTTCTCCTGTGTGAGTGATACTCATCACACGGATGCCATTAGCATAGCCCACGCTCATCTCCTGCAGAATCAGAGGGGTGAAATCATCCAAACTGGAACACAGCACGGAGATCCAGAAGGAGCACAATGTGTAACACATCCACACTGCCCAGCCCTCTCTCCCCTTTGCCACCCGCACATACTTGCAACGAATTTAAATTCTCAAATTCAAATAGTGATGTCACATTATCCAGACTTGTTAGTCATTTCTTGACACTTGACAATAAGCCCTGGAACTAGGTCAGGACACAGGCTGTATTCTAGATACAAGGCAGAAGTTGAATAGCAGCTATCTGCTCAGCCTTTTAGTGTGACAGGAGACAATGACCAGAGTTCCCGATCCCAGCTGCCCCTCTGACAGCTTAATTTATTATATGAAATATGTCAAGATATCAAATGGCGACAAGTCTACAGTGAGAGGAATACCGAAAATAAATGCATATTCACCTACATATTTAGCAAGCAGAACCCAAAGACAAGTGAGCCTAGTGAGTTCTTTACCAACCTAGCTCAGGAACTGCAGCAAACCTTCCTGTTAATCTTAGTTCTCCTCCAATTATCCAAAACATTTTTCCTCTCCTTTCACACACGCTTTGAAAACCTAGCGGAGTGAGGACAGAAGCACAGTCACTCACCTTGCAAAAGAGAGAGGGGAAGTGTTCTGCAGTCATCGGGGCATAGGACAACTCTGACAAGACATCCACAGCACGGGGGCCAATCAGATTGAGAGCTAAAGAGGGGAACAAAACAGCATTAGGATGAGACTGGAGAAGTCTTGCCTGGTGTCTAACATGCATGTGTGCTCCAGTTTCTGAAGTCTTAGTGTTTATTGAATTAATAGGTATGTGTACACTTAAGAACAGAGGAGAGAGTCATTAAACTCTCCACAGTAAAGGAATGATGTTTTCCATCTCACGGCTTGCCAGAAGAAAGTCTCTGAACTGCTGTTTTCATCCAAATATTTGGAAAGGAGACTAAATCGCAACTCCAGGCACTTTAAACAATTAACTGGCATGCAGCACGAGACACCATTTGTGATTCTGAGCTGTCTGAGGAGGTCTGCTTTCAGTGATTTCTTACCTGTGTACTTCCAGGTCACATCCTCCATGATCAGGTTGCTGTCATCAGGCAGGCGTTTCTTCAGCCAGGCCCAGCAATGAACTTGTTGGTCAGTGGGGGAAATCATGAAGAAGCTGGAACAGACAAATCAAACCCAAGAAACAATGAATGAACAACCACAAAGTGAATCAGTTCATTCTTTGTTCATCAACTACTCAAGCAATACAGCAGTTTCCAAGCTAACAGGAGGTCAAAACAAGCTGGTTTGTGAAAACCACAGCTAAAGGCTCTGGATCAATGCCATCACATCTGTCATGACAAGAAATCCCCCACTTCAAGCATTACCAGTGGTCTGGTGACAAGAAGTGACTAGATGTGAAACACAGGGAGTTCTGCAGAAAGTTGACAGGGTATCTCAAAAGTCACAGCTGGTTTGCAGAAGAGACTTGCAGCTCTTCACCACCAGTGATTCTCTCTGCTCTGGCGGTCAGGAGTGGATGGTTCACACAGCAATTTATTGCTTTAGCAAAAGTCTTTTCACACACAATGGTGGTTATTATCAACAGTTTCCAAAAACAGAACTCCACTTGATATGGGAAAATGAGCTGCTTGTGCGTGTGCCTGATACAAACTGTGAGTTGAAGTACATCATTGACAGAGATAACATCTGTAGAAATCACTAGACAAGGAGGGAAGCTACTGGTTTCACACAGAGGACAATACCTTCAAGCAATACATGAATGCAGACAGAAGTGGAAGTGAAAGAAAAGCTGTTTCTAACTGAAAGAGCAGCAACAAAATGCTTTCACACCAACACAATGAAAACACACAGAGAAAACTATCCAGAAAAATAAATCCAACACTCAGCTGGGACATGGCCATGAAGTTCTTAAAAATGAGAAAGCTTTTTATTAGATGCCAAAGAGAGCCCAAACTGGTGAGTTTAAGGGTAAAATCCTGTGATCATGTCAGTTTGCATCAGAGAGCACAAAAACTAATGATAAGAGACTGCAGAAGTGAGAATTAGAGTACATATACTGCAATGAAAACTGAAATAATCAAAAAGTAGTATTTTTAATGCGCAATTCCAGTAAGGACGTTGGTCAGGAGTTAGTTCACACTTTAAATGGTTACCTAAATTAATAAACTCCAGTAACTGCTAAAAACAATTTGTATCTCAATTAAGAAATTAAACATCTGAAGGTCTAACATTTTGAGGAAATCTATGTTCATCTGTAATCCCAGAAAAAGGCTTATTTTCCCCAATGTTTGTAAGTTCAGAAGCTCCCTTTCACTTGAGTTACTGAATTAGGAATACTGGTGGAGAACTGAGACTTTTAAGCTCAGGGTGGTGACAAAAGTTTATGATCTTCATGAAGAAGTCCTTGAAGGCTCAAACACCCAAAGCGTGATGGCTAAAGATGTTGTCTGCCCACCCACCTGCGCTTGCTGAGCCGGGCTATGCTGCAGTCATTCTCATACCCTCCTTTCTCATTAAGCATTCCTGTATGCACGACATGCCCAACTGGCACATCCAGGTCATTCGAGAAGAGATACTGCAGACTCTCCAGGGCCTGGTCTCCAGTGGACTACATGAATCAAAAGGAAGAGAAAGTCAGACAAGCTGCCTGAACAAAACAAATCCACTGGGGCAGCTTAAGATCACATCAACGTCCTGGCCCAAATTATTTCAATTTGTGATGATAGTGACGCTGACGTCTTGAGCGTAACAGGATACAACAGTGGCACAGTGCCGGAGGTCAAATTCTATGTATAGACTAAGCTGATACTTCTAAAAACTGGGCCCTTAACAGACAAAATCCAATCTGTGCTAAATACTGTGGTACAACCTGAATTTGGCCATACAGTGTGACTTCCTCTATCTATCCTCAATAGGACACAGAGTTTTTTGCAAAAGCAGCCAATAATAAACTAAAGGTCACCTTTACCAGGTGATCCCTTCCTAGGTACTTACACTTATTTCAAACTTGGTAAAAGACGACATGTCAATAACACAAACTGCTTCCTTACAGCACTTGACTTCAGAACCCACAATATCAAACCAGTCTGGTTTGTAAAAGGTTTTGCTGTGATCCAAATCCAGCAGATCTAATACAAAGAAGAATTGAAGGAAAAATTAATAAACTGGATGAATTAAGACCTTACATAGACCAATTGGGAAGCACTAGGCAGAGGAAAATACGATCTCACCTTTCCCAGGTGGGACAAAATACTTGACTCTCTCAAATCCATGCTTCTCCATCCACCTGGCTCCCTGTGCATCCAGGCGGTCGTACAGTGGTGAAGTGCGCAGCTGCCTGCCAGTCTGGAAGTCCCAGCGGGGAACTTTCAGATCACACATGAGGGCTGCAATGGTCATAAAGATCCTTTACTGGGCAAAGTGATTATCCTTATCTAAACTTTTCTCCCAGATTATCAGTACTTACTAATATCTGAAACATTAATAAAACTCCCTCAAAACAGCTCCAACCTTCCTTTTCCTGTTTTTGAAGATCCACAAATCCGTTTTGATTCATTTATAGCTCTTCAAAATCAGAGTAACAATATTTGCACAGAACACTTATTTTTATAGATACTTATGGTCTCATGACAATTGTGCAAGACAACAAAAACTCTATTTTTCATGAAGTCATGCTGACTAGCATTAATTATGCAGGATTCTTCCCTGGCAGTGCACTATATCACATATTTTGACAATGCTAATGCTGGGGTAGGCAGCCCACAGCTACGGGGACCATCTAATTTGTCTTCTTAAATACTGGCAATTCAGACTTTTGTAATTATTGAAGCTTTTCCAAATGACTTCTATATCTGTTCAGCTAGTACAGAATATTTTTATTTAGAAAACAAGTTACCCTAATAAACATTGAGCATCCTCCTTAGTTATCAGTGGAGAGTAATAACTCAAGGATGCTTGAATACTACTTTATAAATGTTAAGATTCTACCTAGGTCAGAAACAGCTTAAAACTGAAGATAAGCCAAATATCTCTTACTGAACACTTCCATAATTTCTGCCTCATAGCTAATAATTTAATGAATTTATTGGCAATATCTCGTTTTGGAACTCCTGAAAGAGAGGGTAGAGGAAGACTAGATTAGAATGGGAACATAACACTGCAGAAATGGAATACAGTGCTCACTCTATAAAAACCAGAGGGATTCTGTAGCTGTCAGAACTGAGGTTTGTACTGGAAAGCAACTGCAGAATAATGCCCAGAGTATAAAGTGATTTTTTCTGGGAAGAAGGTCAAAGCAGCATAAGGTTTTTATTCCCTGGATATAGCAGGGCTAAGAGGTTTACCCAACTTCTCTGCTTTCACCCAAACATATGTTTTTAGTTTAGACTTGGTATTCAAGTAATTGTTCCTGTTATGCAACTTGTGGAGCACTTCATACTTCTATTTCAAACTTGAAAAGAACTCATCCACAATATTCAGACAATATGGCAGATATTTAAACAACAGGAGGAAACAAAGCATGGCTTTAGACAAGAAAAATGGCATCTCTAATCTATTCTGCAAGGTATTCATTGCAAACTTTGACGGGAGAAAGCAGTATGTCTATGAAGACTTCCTGAATTATGCAAGATAACTGGGTCACCCAGCCAGAAGTTGGAAGTGAAGGTATTTCCACAGGGTAATGATGTGCAAAGAATAACAATGTTTGAGACAGTGTTACATTCCCAGTTAAGACCTTGGCATTGCTTTTTTAGGCTGGAGTCCTACAGCAATACATACAAATTTCCCTATACCAGAGGCAAAGCACAGAAATAGCAGAGAGCAAGGTACCAACAGCATTTTTTTAGAAAAGTTAGTAAGAATGCTGGCATACAAAAAAACCCTCATCCTTTCGTTTCTCCTGGGAAGGAGCTGAATTGCCACAAAGGAGGTCAGGAAGAAGGAAAACGTTTCTCAGAGTGATGGCAGAGGAGAGACAGTGCAGCAAAGGGGAAAATCTTGGACAGCCTGGCCAGAGCTGAACGCAAAGACCTCACTTACGCATGACTTCCATCACACGGTGACGGAGAAAAGTGCGACTGCTCTGAAGGGTTCCAAAACGTTTCAGATCCAAGGGCCAGACATTTTCCGACGGATACCCATTTACCATCCACTCTGCCAGGTACCTGATGGAAGAAACAAAGAAATATCAAGATATCAGCCAACGTCTTCTGGGAAAGAGTGTAGCTTTGAAGTCAGAAGCAAAGCAGTTTGGACATGAGAATTTCTTACAACAGGGAGAGAGAAGACATGTAACATGGTATTCTAAACACTAGCAGAATCTGGAAAGTTTCCCTCTATAAAATGCATCCACCAGATTTCCAAATTACTAATTGCCCATTAGGATGAAGCACACAGGGCAGCGGGAAGTTAAGGACATGTGCTAAATGAAGTCAGAGTCTGGACACGTAACCTGGCTGACACTGTGTCAAATCCCTGAGTTCTGATACAAACGGAAGTGCAAGTACATTTCAGTTGGAGTTTGAGGCTTCTGCTTTGCTGTTCTTCAGTGCCTGGTTTAGGCTCAGCCACAAACCACTGGTGACAGCATTCATTTAGCACAAGGTGACAGCCAAGTTATGTTTAGCTACACTTCCAGCAGTGAAGGAGGAAGGCATTCTCCAGAGCTAAAGGACACAGGCAACTCAGAATTTAGCAGAGCAGAAGGTTCTGTTCACAGTCAGTACACAGCAAAACAAAGGGGTTTGGAACTGATCATGAAAAATTACATTAGCAAGCTAAACTGTTTATTTTGGGGCTGAAGAAACAAATGGACAAATAGTGCTTTTACCTTCAGAAATTATTTTGATTCTTAAGAGAACCTCACTGCAAAGATTCTCTGTATTTCATGTGACAACAAAAAAAAAATCATGAGTTGTTTCTCTGGTGAGTTAAATTATTAGACAACAGACATAAACTAGTGAAGACAAATGCAGATACTAACACCCAGCATGAAAAACAAGCAGTTTGTCAAGAAGGCTGTGTGGCAGAAGGAATGCTGGGTCACTAAAACTAAATGGCAAATCAGAGGGAGAAATGATCGTTCTGCAACTTTGCTGCTGAGATCACACTTAAATGCCTGTCCAAGTATCTGCATTAACACAGGAACTGGATTTTACTGGGAAATTAATTCACCCCTAGCTTACTGTAGGGGACAGTCTAAACTACTGTCAGCACTGGCATCACATATATGGTGTTTCATCAGCAACAGATTCACCCTGCTTTCACAGGAATTAACTGCTGTGTCAACTTGAATGATCTAAAGACTTCAATCAAATGAAAAATTAAAGGGGATCGTGAAGCACAGAAGATGAGGGAATATACACTTTGCTAAGCTTTTATCTCTTCCCGGTAGTTTTAAAAAAAAATCACACCAGTTATAGATCATAGAATCACAGAAAATCTTGAGTTGGAAGGGACGCACAAGGATCATTGAGTCCAACTCCCAGCCCTGGACAGGACAACCCCAAGAATCAGACCATGTGCCTCAGATCATTGTCCAACGTTCCTAAACTCTGGCAGGCTTGGTGCTGTGACCACTTCCCTGGGGAGCCTGTTCCAGCATCCAACCAGCCTCTGGGTGAAGAACCTTTTCATAATATCCAACCTAAACCTCCCCTGACATAGCTTTAAGGAAGCTTACTTGATCCCCAGCTGCTCACTGAGATGTGATGCCAGAGGAGAGGTGTGCAGGACAGGAGGGGAATCCAGCATAGATTTGAATACACACTGGAGAACATAATCACAACACAGCCACTGCTCCTCTCCTTCAATCAAGTCAGAAACGAAAGAGGAGTCTTTGTCAGAGGAGGTGACAAATACCAACCAGAACATTCCACACAGAAGGATAATCTGAGCAGTCTCTTGGCTAAAGCCTTACTTACACACACAACAGAGATAGACCACTTACTTGCCTGCTCCCCCACCATACGAGATGCCAGCTGAGTTCATGCCAGCCAGAACGAAGTAGCCCCGCGCGGTGGGTGACTCTCCCATGATGCATCGCATGTCTGGGGTGAAGGACTCCGGGCAATTCACCAACTGCATGATCTGCAGAGTCTCCAAACCCGGCATCCTGCGCAGGAGGGCACTCAGAAGTGGCCCTAGGACGCAAGACAATAAAGAGACAAAAAGTCACAGTCTTCAGTTTCAACACATTTCAGCTGCTTCAGGTGGAAACTGCTTCCATGTTTTGATACAGCCACAGGAGAAATGGTTTTCTTGCTGGAATCACACTCCTCAAAATGGATCACACAGGATACAATAAAAGCAGCCATACTGATCCAGACCAAGAGCCCAGTATTGTTTTCAGCAGTGCAAGAGCACTGTTCAGTTTTGTAAGGGAAAGCAATACGAACAGACATCAAATAGATACCTTGCGAGGAATATGAACAGGCAAATCTATAAGACACTTCTCCCATGCACTCTGCCAGCCTCCACCTACCACCAGCTCAGAGGATTTCCTAAAAATTTGGTACATTTTTCTCTATTTAGAAACCCCTAAATTGATCTCTCTTAAGTATTAGACCAATCTTCCCCAGCCTCATGAAAAAATCCAATAGACATAGACAAGGAGTTCCATGTGTTAAAATTTGTTGTATGAGGAATCACTGCCTTCTGTCTTAAAGCTCACACTCAATTTTTTTTTGATGCCTCCCAGCATTAGAAGAGACAGTGATCAGGAGCTCCCCTTCTAGCCTGTCTATCTCATTCCAGATTCTACAGACCTCTGTTTATTTCCCTTCTGTCATCTTCTTTCCCCTGCCCACTCAGTCACTCCATTCTTGGAAACTATTCCAAGCTTTGATCAGTCTCTTGCTGCTCTTCCACCAGGCCTTCTCCAGTCCTATGATACCCTCTGGAAACAGCCTAGGACAAGAACTAATATCTAGCAAACCAAGGATTTAGTGTTGCATAATGAACTGTGTTTTCTGCTCCTTTCCTAGTAATTCCTAACTTGTCTTTTGCTTTGACTGCTACTGTGCTGATGTCTTCACAGAACTAATACAACCGCAAGGTCTGTTCAAAGCCCATCACGTCGCACGGTGGAAACAAGACCATCCCCACACACCCCCACACACTTGCGTCACTTCACATTTATCCTCACTGAATTTCCTCACTGCTTCATTGCCCAGTCACGCTGGAAAAGTCCTTCGGCAACTCTCCACAGTTTGACATTTGAGAGCGTTAATAAAAGGATAAGATATCTACTTGGCTTTTTTTCGCCCAGAAGTTACCTCTGCTTAGTACTCCAGATAAAAGCCCTCAAGATTCAGCCCTAAGAACACTCCTCAGCTTTATGCACAAGCAGTAAAATAATCAGATTTCACATTACCTAAGAAGTTACAAACAGAAAGAGTCTTTCTGACCTCTTCTTTCTTTTCTTTCTCTCAAGCATTAGAATTCCAGAGTGAGAGCCTGTAGTTACAGGCTATTTTTTTATTGATAAAAAGAGAGATCAGTGCTAGATTTGTTCTCATACCCAGTCCAATTTAAGCAACTCCACAGCCTATTTTAAAATCAAAAGGTGTTCCAACGACAAAGATCAAAGCAGTAATACAAGAGCTCAAACTCCAGGAACTGCGGCCCCAGAAAAGGATCAAATACTGCCTGAGTAAGCTCTGACTCCGCTCAACCGTTCAGTGCATTTGAACAGATAAAAGGGCAATGCTGGAACATAGCACGCAGCTCTTTGGAAACTTGGCAATTTGGGGGTGCCAGCAAGCAGTGCCTTTTCATTTCAGCCAAATGAAAACCAAAAACGAAGTGGGTGCAGAGCTCGAGCAACTCAACTGAAGCTAATATCTTCAAGCAAGTCTGTAGGCATCTAGGGATCTAAAAACCTCTAGCATATGCCAGCACAAAACAGCACCCCATCCTGGCTCCACTCCCTGGAGTTTAAACTTTTACAGTATCAGTATGGTGTCTCTCAGAAATAAAAGTAAGATTACTCCATTTAACCTGAAGCATAGCTGGAAGCACATATTATGACTGCAGAAGGAAATCAGTGAAATTCCATCCATGCCTAGAGTCATGTGCATTCGCAAGGGATGCAGAGAGCTCTGACACAAGGGAAAACTGGATTCCTGAATATAAGGCAAATTTGAAGATGAGAGGGCACATACCAACTTACCAGGCATCAAAGAGGCAGGAGTGGCTGGGGAAGAAAGAGACTCACAGACCATGCTATGCTCTTTCCTACAGAAAGAGCCCTCCATGTAAAAGTACACATGGAATATAAAAACAGAATCAAATAAAATGGGAAGAGAAAGACAGAACAGTTGGAATATAATAAACCACCACTGTCAATGGTGGGACGAAGTCTGGGAAGCCACAATACCAACTTCTGGCCACAAAGCAACTGCCACTGATAGAAATGCACTTGTCAGTCCCTGCTGAAGAGAGCTGCAGAAACAAAATACCACAGCTATGTGGCAGGTCAACAGTGTTGATCTACTGCGTCACAAGAGGAGCAGCATATGGCACTGACAGTCAAAAATCAACTGAAATGGAAGAGCAGCGCTGGGAAGTTGATGTAGTACCTTGCTGCTCTAGAGGAAGTTAATACATGCTGAGGGTTAGCAGGTGTTTTTAAACATTACACAGATATCACAGAATCCTGGAATGGTTTAGGTTGGAAGGAACTTTAAAGCTCATCTCATTCCAATGCCCCTGCCATGGGCAGGGACACCTTCCACTAGACCAGGTTGTTCCAAGCCCCATCCGACCTGACCTGAACAGTGAGCCTCATCACTCTCACAGGGAAGAATTTCTTTCTAATATCTTATCTAATCCTGCCCTCTGTCATTTGGAAGCCATTCCCTCTTGTTCTGGCACTCCATTCCCTTGTCAAAAGTCCCTCCCCAGCTGTCTTGTAGGCTCCCTTCAGGCACTGCAGCCCTTGGTAAAGGGTTTTTCAGCAAATTACTGACAAATGAAGAGATGAGTGAATTTGGCAGAAGGTTCATCTTTCCCATAGGTCAATGACACCTTGCACTGCTGTGAACTCTGCCTTCTGCTGAAGCCACGGGTTATACTGCTGTGGGAGCCTTTCTTCCCTAACATACCAAAATGATCCCAGTCTTCTTGAAGGTTCTGGATCTCCAGCTGGTTCCGCCCCTCCGTGAAGAGAGGTTTGGGGTTTTTCTCAAAGCCTCCTGAGAGGATGCCGCCCTGCCAGTTGCGTATGTAGATCCTGCCGTCGGGGTCAACAACAGCTGCAGAGGGAAGAAAAAGAGGTGGGAAGGGAATTGAGAGAAGGTATATCTGTCTCGGGCTGTTGTCCCACAAACACCAACAAGGGGGGGCTGGTGACACTCCAGGCCAAGCCAGCAGTCTCCTCACATGAGAAGGGACAGCCTCAGTCCCCCAGCCCCATGCTGTCACACCATTCTGGTTCTCATGTGACACCCTGATGAGCCAGTTTAGATTAAATCATTAGCTGCACATGGTGCACAACATGGAGCACCACAGCCATGCATATTAACTTTTGGACATTACAATAAACTGAATGGAACCTGAGGAGCCCCAAGCCAGCAGGACAGTGTTCCCAGGAGTGAGAGAACACAAGAGGGATTCAGATTCCTTGTGGCACTGATAAGCTATTATACTGGCTTAGTTCCACTGAAACAGCACCCAAGACCAGACCTTCCACCAAGACATGTCCTGCCCTGCCCCTCTTTCTCTCCCTATTCTAAGAACAGCTAATTTTTAACAGATCCAGCTTACTGCAGGCCAGCAGCACAAAGAAGGTGGGCAGCACTGGGGTGAGGAAAAGCAGTCAGGTCTGGATTGCTCCTTCCACTGGTAGTGTCAACTTGAAGTATTTATGTTACTCCACCTGACATGTTCCACAGCAATTTTTGCCACGTACAGAAAAGCTGAGAATATATATATATATGTGCATATATACATACATATATATATATATACACGCAGGGGTTTTAATTAGCCAAATAAAGGTGAAGCACTTGGACTCTGGCCAGAGATCTGAATTCCCTGGACAGTATATACACTACTCACTAGAAGCAGAAAATCTTGCTAACAACTGAGAGTAAATAAATAAAGCTTTCTACTTCACACTTTTCAACACAAAGGCTTTTTTTAAAGAGATCCAAAAGCCAGAACATGGGGGAGGAGCAATTACCTCAAGCGTTTGGTTGCCCCTACAGCTCACAGACATGTAAATGTCATTGTAAAGCCTTAGCTTCAGTTGGAGGAAAGGAATAGATGGGCCATTTGGGGCCAGCAGCCTGCAAGGAAAACACAGTGCCAAGGCTAGCACACTCTAGCCCACAAATGCAACAATCCAAGACTCAGACACAACTACTACTCAAGCTAGAGCCAAGGTCATTCTCCTGCTAAGCTGATGAATTCTGAAAACCATTTTCTTCAGGAAAAGCTTTCCCACGAGTAAAGAAAGATATTCTCTCCACCACTGAAAAGGATGTTCAGAGCAATTCAGAAAGAAGGACTTCACAATCCCAAATGAGCTGAGGACCGATAGCCCAAGGTTGGCCTTTTTGTCACAAACTACAGGTTACCTTGGAAAGGCAGGTATAATTCACCGAGAAGTGAGAACAGCTGAAGAATCCTTACTTGGTAAGCTGCTCGACAGAGGCTCCTTCAAAGGATGTGTCAGGAGGTAGAAGTGTTCACAGGCATGGAGTGGGATATGGACTGGTTCCTCCCCAGAGTGGCCCAACTCATAGGCCCACTGAAATCGAAAAAGTGCAGGTCAGAATGGAAAAGAAAAATAAACAGCTCCAGTAAAAAAAAGCAGGACATAGGCACAGGTCACCTCTCTGATTTTGCTTTCATAAAAGACCAGGTAAGATTTGGTTCAGACCCCGAGACCTTAAACAGATGTGATTTTTCCCTCTTAGAATTTGAATTGTTTTGGATAAAGACTGGTTTTCTGTTCCTAACACAAGAACTAGAAAAGTGGGGCTGCGACTCAAAACTAAGATGTACCAGTTTACAACATAAAAGCAAAATAACATCTGTAGACCAAAGGCAGTACCAGGTTCAGCATCTAGAAGCAGAATAGTCAGCATTTAGGTGCCTGCACTAAGACCCTTTACTAACAAGGGGGACAGCTGCTAGCTGAGAAACTGCAATTGTCAGGTGTATTTTCCAGCAGAGAAGACATAACACTAAGGAGTAAAAGCAAACAGATTTTTGGGGAGGGATGTGAGAGACAAGAGTGAGACTTAACTGTCTCTCTAACAGCCAAAGCAAAGTTCTTCCTGTCAGAAGGGTGAACCTTCCAGCAGAGAGACGACCGGCAGAGCTGTACCAACAAGCTGCAGGTGCTGCTCAGCAGGTTAACACCCAGCCTTTGGTGATCAGCAAATGGCAAGCACTGATTTTCCTCCTTCACATCCCTGCTGGGCTAAGCTGCTGAGTAACATGACTTGATCTACTCCAGTAAGCCAACCCAAAGCACAAACCATTAAAAAACTCAAAAGGAAAACGGAAAAAGTACCAGAGGGAAGTGTACATATTCTTAAGCAACAGAAACAAGAAGAAAAATTTAAATAATTCAACCTGGCCAGCACAGTTGACGAAGTACTCGCATTGAATCCGCCCTCTGTCAGTCTCGACTCCAGTCACTCGACCCTTCTGGACTGTGACATGACTGACACTCGTTCGTTCGTGAATCTGGACACCTGGACATCAGGAAGTCAGTATGCCATGAGCCTTCTTTCTAAGGTGTCAGACTGTTAGCTTTAAACCCTAACACTCAACCAAAATGCTTATTTTCTCTTGGAGACAAAATTTCTGTTCTTGACTCAGTAATTCTTAAGCAAAACCCTGTTATTTGTAAAACATCACATGTACAATTTGTACAGGCTGAGACTGTGAAGAGCTACAGTTTTTTTTCCATGTGACAATCTGGGTGATAAATAGACCGCCAGTATCAACAACATGAAAGAAAAGAGTCTCAGCTATGGATTTCTTTCCATTACAATTCCTTTATGCAACAGAGTCTGTAGTTTCAGATGGCATGACTGATTCTCTTATGGGAAGTTAGTCATTTCACGGAAAAAAATCAATAAGCAGTATGCAAAACCAAGGTGGGCTTAAAGAAACTAAGAGAGGTATCTTCCTAAGCAGCTTCTTCCAATCTGACGGACTTTCATCCTTAATGACCTTTATTCCCTGTTATCATATTTAACCTTTCTCCCACTTTTAGACCACTCCAAATTTGCCACAGTGCTGGGCAAACAGCATTTATTAGTACACTTCCAAACCTATTCCCAAAGCATATGTGCTCAATGAAATACTCCACGAGGCTCAGTCACCCCTCTTCATTGGTAGGTAATTAACTATTCTGATGTGTAATTATGAGTCAATTCTAGGAAGGAAAGTGTGTGCGCTTTTTCAGAGAAATATGTAACCACAAAGGACAACAAACAGGTGCTTGATCTATCCCACAAACCTGTAAAGATTCACCATGTAAAAAAGCTCAGTCTGTTTTTTCAGAAAAAACAGGTTTAAAGAATCTGAACTTTACAGAAATAACAGAATTTCGGTCTTCAGTGGTCACTTAGAATACCAAAAGAGATGCAGAACATAATTTTCTTTTATGGAAAGAAGGTAGCTATCATGCAGGAGAGCACACTATAGATAAAAAAAGCTCCTACCATTCTGTGAGGCAGCAGTTGCCAGAGCCAGACTCACATTGGCAGATGACACGAGTGCATCTTCTGGCACATACATGGCCCCCACAAGGTCATGGATGTTGATCAGTGGGTGGAGCTGTACCACTTTCTTTGGGCTGATAATTTCACATGGTATTCCCATTACACTGCCACAGAACATAAGAAACATGATGTCATTTGTCTTGCAGGAGAGCTGGTGCACACTGAAGCTGAGTTGTATTTCCTGCTCATACGTACTTCAGCGATGAAGCAATGCGCTTCAGAGAGATCAGTCGGTCCTGAGTCTGAGCCAGTGAAATAGAGCCTGTCTTCATGTACCCTATGATAATGACCAAAGTCAAGTCAGATTTGGACAGGATCTTGAATTCCTTTCCATCTCAGACTCATTGCTTTAACATAATTGCAGACTTGTTGCTTCCACTACTGAGGAGCCTGGAAATCCCACATCCTCAAATAACTTTAAACACTTATGAGCTAGTAATTAAAAAGTGCATGAGAGAACTTTTCAAAAAAACAATTTAATTTTTAATTGTGTTCTCTTTCTACTTCATATACTCATGCTTGTAAAAAAAAAAAAACCTGAATTTCACACATGGTACCTATTAATAGAGAGAGAAGTTACAGGCCAAAAAGTGATCTAATAACTACTCAGAAGAATAAAACTTCAACAATTAAAAGCAGATATTATGTGGCTCCAACATCTGCATTAAATTAGTATTCAACTTAATTGCAGGCATAGTTATAAACCTTTATTGAGTCTGACATACAACACAAGTTCTTGTCAGAAGAAAACTTTCAGTGGCGAAGTTCTTCCTATCAGGTACGTGCCCAAACATTTTGGAGGGAGAGTGAGAATTTCAACATAATCTTTTTTGGTTATTTACAGGGCTAGGCTATAGCAAGAGACACACACTTGAAGCACTTGCCTATGCTTCGGTGCTCCTGTTAGCTATCTTCTCTTTTTGAGAAGTGAATCAGTGCACAGAATGGGCCAATTCGCTCCAGTCACCGCAATTTATTTTCCATGTCCTCGTGAAATTCCCCGGTGTCTGCCCAAGTTACAGACAACATGCAAACTGTCACAATTTGCAGGCAGCCTGCCTTCAGTTTGCCCATCTGATATTCTTCTCCCCGTTCTGATTACATTAGTGACATCCCTTTGCATCTGATTAGGTCCATATGTACTGTTTTTGAACAGGACTTTCAAGCCTTAAGACACTGTAAAACCACAGACATATTTCAGTGTCAGTACTTCAATTAGTTTCCCAAAGATTACTCAGTGAATGACACTTTCAGTACCTGTTTGCACTCCTGTCTCCTGTTCCAGCTGCTGGTAGAGCTTGTTTGAATAGTGTGCCATCTTCAGCTCTATGGACACGGGCCTGGCTGTGCTCACAATGCCAGCACAGAAGCGAGTGGTACCAGCAGCCAACCTGCAGGAGAAGGTGCAGAGAAGGGCCTCATACAGCTGCCAGGTATACGCTCCACACCGGGCTGCTCCAGCAGCTCCACTGGCAGCACAAACCACACAGCAACTTCTCCCCGAAACACATCAGAGCAACACTTTAAGCTGGACGATGCAGGGATGACACAACCTCTAGAATGATTTTGCTTTTGCTCGCTTTTGAAAACAGATTGCATTCCAAGACAATTTCTATTTAATGAGTCCTAAACACTGACATTTTTCAAAGAAAGCATTTTTTGTAAAAAAAAATATACTTAGGTTAAGCTGCGTGACTCTTTCCTTCTCCAAAGCAGAATTTCCCTCAAATCAAAATTAACTTGGCTTCGAGTCTTGCATCTTTGAAGATTACAGTACAAGCAAGTCCCTCTCACTCTGTAACGACTGCCATAGACAGGCACATGTTTCTTGCCCCTTCTAAAACTGTCCCTAAACTATGGAGCTATTTGGTGAAGGGCTGCTGTAGAGACAGAAACCTACACAACCCCATGCAGCACGGACAGGGGAAGACAAGGCAATTAGATTCAAGCATCTCCCTTGCAACCTGCTTCCACAATAATTCCAAGTCACCTTTGCTGCTGCTTAAACCATCCTGCATTTTTCCATTTGACATGACTGCTTTCAGCCTAGCATGTCTACATTCTCTCAGTAATTCAACCTAAGATTCAGCTGGGTAAGGAATAGTTGCTACACCCCTACTCAACAACAACCCGAAGAGCCGAAGCACAGTCTTCTCATTCTGTACTCCTCGTAAGACATTTCTGCTACTGCCATGTTCCTTTCTCCTTGAGCATGCACAGGCTGAGCCTGCACAGCATCTTAACTCACTGCAGATCTTTAAAGGGCTGTTCATACCCTGCTCCAAGCTAGCAAAAATGACATTCCCTTGCAAATGCAGCCCAGCACCTCACTTTGCTCAGAAGGACTCCATTCACAAGGTCTCAGATGAGAATACCCAATTTCTTCTCTCTGCAGCTAGAAAGAACCTGCTGCTTCCCAGCCACACAAACTCCAGGAACCACAATTAATTATTCCTGAAGGCAGTATCAGGTGGGAAGCTCTAAATTAGATGACAAATATACAGTCCAGCACTTATTTAGGGCATTAGAAGCTGCTGCAATAAACACCTCTTCAAACCCTAAAGTCTCAGCAACGTCTCACGCCCAGGATCCCCCACACTGCTTAATGAAAACAACACGAATGCCCCTCAGAAAGGGACATGTAAAACAACAGGGGAAATGTTGGGATGCACAGCTTTCAACAGGAACTATGTGCTCTGCTACAGAGAGCTGATCCAACTAAATGAGGGCACTTCTGCTCAGCTAAACCGTAACAGCCTTGGCTGTTTTACAGACAGGCACTAAATCCTCTAACAAACTGGATAATCTGAGCATTTAACCAGTTTACAGGGCGATGTTTTAGTGATGCCTGCTTATAACCTCTTGCAATCTCTCTGGAGCTTTGTTGGCTATGTAACGCTTTAGACACACATAGCATCCTGCTTTGAGAGGTCAACAGGGGCTGGAGGAGTAACGTGGATTTTTAGTTCTCTTAAAATGGTCCATCATCTTTGCCAGCTGCATTGTTTTACATGATCACCCGTGATTACAGCAGAGCAGCTAGATATCTCCCAAAAGAACTGTGGTGCACGGAACTCTACACCAGAGCAGAGTTCTCCTGATGGGAACTGCAGCCCATGGAGGAGCCACACTGGAACCCAGTACTGATCACACCCCACTGTGTCACCCCCATGTTTCTCAGGGCACTGTAGGGAGGTAGAAGACCCTGGACTGCAGGAGTGAAGTTGAGGGGGAAAAAAAGGTGCTGTTTTAATGTTTGGTTTTTGTTTCTCACTACCTGGATCTATTTTAACCGGCACGAAATAAAGTAATTATTTTAAATTAATTCTCCCTAGGATAAGTGTGTTTTGCCCACGGCAGTACGATCTCCATATCTTTATCCTGATCCACAAGTTTTCTCAGCTTACTTTCTCTCTGTCTTGCAGAGGGAAATGGCATGGCTGTGTGGGAGTCTGGCCCCGAGCCATGGCTACCCCACCACAATCACACAAGGGATACTCTTCACCTTGCAGAGCAGCCCTGTGCTCGGGAAGGTGCAGTAAGTGTTGTTACTAATGTTCACTATAACCTTATTTCCCCCAGGGAAAAGGCTATTTCCAGGTCTTCACTTTGGTTCACATGAAGAGATAAAAATAACATGTTACAACAGATACTGTTCTACATAGAAGTCCTGTTTTGTTGGGTTTTTAACCAGAAATCCTTACCTGCCCTGCTCAAGTAAGACTATATCCTTCCAACCCATCTTGGAAAGGTGATATGCCACAGAGGTGCCCATGATTCCACCACCACAGATGACAACCTGTGCCTGTGCCGGCAGGGAAACCGGATGAGGTTCTGGTGTGGTTGAGGTACTTCGCTGGGAGCTGGTCATTCTCCTCCATTTTGGGTGAGCTGCCCGCCACTGGATATCGGACAGCAATCGGAGAAACATCCCGGCAGCTCTTTGTCACTTTTCTTAGAAGCACCACCTAGATGTGTTCAGATGTTACCTCAGTACCACTCCTTCTAGGAAGGAAAAAGATGAGACTTACATTACTACTTATCTTATTACACACAAGGCTGGCAGCAGGAAACATCATGTGGTGTGTTGGGTATAAGTGGACATGGGAAAGCTGATGAGCAAACAAACAGGAGGGCAGTTAGTCCTGAAACAACAACCTTGCCGTTAAGATTTAAACTTAGATCACGAAATAGGAACAAAGCATTACACCTTTGGTTTTGACACAGTGCAACTTGACAACGAGCAAAGAACCAGACGAGAGGTGGAAAAGCCCTCACACCAGTGACAAGGAGAGCTGAAACGGCCATCAGGCAGAGATCATGCTCTGGAATGCTTCCTAAACGCAGAAGTTAATAGGGCACAAATAAGCTTGATTATTAACGCTGCCAGGCCTTTACCTGAAGAAGGAAACGAAGTCTGTGATCAGAGTAACTGGCACAGGGCACTGGAGAGGCCCCTCCGGG
Organism: Rhagologus leucostigma; assembly: GCA_013397725.1. Lineage (NCBI taxonomy): Eukaryota > Metazoa > Chordata > Aves > Passeriformes > Rhagologus > Rhagologus leucostigma. Next base: position 211,613 of record VZTD01000444.1, on the reverse strand, counting down.
AACAGGTTACCACAAGCTTTACCCCAGGGCCTGGCTGCGGCAGCTCCACCAGCAGCAGCACCGGGGGTTCTCTCACCCGCAGTCTCCGGTCCGTGCCGGGAGCCTGAGGGACGGGGGTGTCAGGGCGCGGGGTGTCAGGGAGCCCCGGGGCGAGGGGCCGCCGCCTCGGCCTGCTCGCC
>VZTD01000444.1:23428-211373 GCA_013397725.1 Rhagologus leucostigma | reverse complement strand
CCACCACAAGTACAAACCTGCAGACTCTTTTTATTAAATTCTCCCATTTCATCTGTACAGAAAAAAAAAAATGCACATTATTATGTTCAGAATTTCAGTAACATCTCAAAATTACACAGCATGGACATGTAAAAAAAAACCAACAAAACGACAAAACAAAAAAACAACTGAAACAAGGAGCGGCCAGGATTTATACACAGAAAGGGGAAACAATTTACAAAAAAAAGTCTCGTTAATGTCACATTTAAAAATAATTATAATAAAAAAAGGAGACTACGTTCAAACAGCATCTGCTGTACCATAGGAATCCGCTGGGTCTGCTTTGTACACTGAGGGGTGCTGGGGAGCCCCGTTCCCCCAACACCCACCTCGTGCCCAGTCCAACACGCACATTACTCACAGCTTCCGATCCTCCACTTCCACGGGCAGCAGTCACACCTTTCCCTTTTCTCCTAGTTCAGTATTTCCCAAGGCGAGAGCCACACGAGCACTTCTAACTCAGTCAATACAGGGGCAGCAGGGGGGATCTCAAGGTGCAGCGATTCACCCTGGAAGGGACCTTTGCGTTTGGTCATCTATGGAATCAAATTTGGGTGTTGTGGAAGGAGAAAATCTTGCCTATCTAGCTAGTGAGGAGCAACGCTGTTACTCCTTCCTATCCCATGCAGCATTCAGGAACTCAACAGAATAGATGTAGAATTCCACCAGCACGGGACAAAGCGCGATGCCAGCTGAATTCTCTCTGGCACGTGTGTGATTTGGGTCCCCTCTAACCATGACTCATCGGTGGAAGCAAAATGGCAGGTCTGGCTCCCAAACAGGGAGACTGCACAAAGATCAGTATCTGGGAGCTGCCTGGAGGATCTGAACCCCAGAATCAGGAATGTGCTCTTACACAAACCCACACTACAGCTGTTTTGAGTCCACAGAGCTGTACTTTAAAATAGGGACAGAAGTGCTAGATGAAATACTCTGGTTTCATACCACACTCGTGCACTCATACACACCTCAAAACTACTTTTTTTTTTTCAAACCAAACTGATAAAAGTAAAAAACTCTACAATCTTCTTTCACTAAGTAATAACGTGTTTTAACAGAAATCGCCATCCAACTTGAACACAATTCCTCTACAACATTATGGGATTCCAGCAATCCCTCTGGCTTGTCACATTTCTTCCCTCTGTACCTACCTGCACTTAGTTTCCGTACTTGAGACAGTCACCACCGTTGTTTTCCATACAATGCACTTACTGTGGATTCTTTCAGAGCAACACTGATTATATCACAGTGTCAGATTCTGGAGGAAATGCTAACATTTTGCTACAGTTATTCAACCTTCACTAGGGTCTTTCCAGCCCTTTGCAGTGACACAGACACACCGATACTCAACCCAATCTGCTGGGCAGTACTTCAAGTGCCAGGAATTTTGTTCCCACCCAGATGAGTTACTCCAGCAACCTAACGACAAAAGCGAGGCAGGAGAATCCCAAGTTGAAACTCACAAAAGGACTTGATTAGACTCACTAGGTAAACAATAAATAAGCTTATTACTGTAAAGAATGAACTGTAACAGGCTAGCAGGAGTGAAGTATAGAGGTGCACATCATGCACAGTTCCTGACACGTGCACATGCCATCATTTAGGAAGCCTAACGTGTTAACCCTCGCAGCAGCAGGAAGCAAATGGAGAGCTGCATGCCTTGCCAGATCCCAAACATCCAGTTCTGCCATCCACGCCCTAAGCACCAGCATCAAGTCTAGCTCTGAGACCATCTGGCTTTCCAAGAGAAGGTTTTGTGATGATCAGGACTAAAAAAACCCCTAACAATCATCTCCTAAACTGCATTCAGTGGAAGGCAGACTTCTCCAGTGAGAGGTAAGGGTCATGAAGAGGAAAGACTACCACAGGTTCTTCCACACTAACCCACTTCTCTTGGCTGACTGCAGCTATTGATAACACTCTCTGTTACAACAGAGAGGTTAAAAAGGCTTTCTCAAATTCAAGGCAACAGCAGTGTTTCTCACACCTTCCTACAAGGGTGGTGAGACACTGGCACAGGTTGCTCAGAGAGGTTGTGGACTCCCCATTTCTGAAGTGTTCAAGACTGGATGGGACTCTGAGTACCATGGTCTAGTGTGGAAGGTGTCCCTGTCCAAGGCAGGGGTTGGAATGAGATGAGCTTTAAAGTCCCTTCCAACTCAAACTGTTCTGTGACTCTATCATTTTTTCTTTCATTCCCTGCAGTGGAAAACAGTTACCTGCAGGCAAGATGATGTGTTGGCAACACCACTAACAGGTTATTTTTGGAAGAGTACTCCTGTGGGTTTCTGTGCTTGCAAAACCTCTAGATTTTTAGGTATGCATGAAAAAGAAGAGAATGTTTCAAGACTGTGACTGGTAGATTTTCAGTTGAGAAAAAAGCAGATTTGGTCATTACCAGTGGTAGGAGACCCCCTTTTAAAACATGAAAAGATAACACGCTCAATGATAAAATGGCCTGGACCCCTTGCCAGCATCCATCCTTTAAAAGGTGGGTCTGTGTCTACTGTGACAAAAGGTTTATTTAGTATCCTACTTTTTCTTCCAAGGGCCTCAAGCCACACACCTGTAACACCATCCCAGCGCACTCACACTGAAACTGAACTCCCAGGTGAGCCTGACATAGGCAGAAACACCACCAACCACAGACTAACACCACCGCAGAGCACAGACTCCTAATGCCATGCTCTGGGCACCCTTATCATAACCTTCTCCAAATTAAAAAGGAAAAAAAACCCAGAAAGCCTTAGATCTGAAAGTAAAGAAAGTCACCTTCAGAGCTGAGCAGGGTTTATATTCAGAACTATGGCTACAAACCTACAATTTTCACTGCAATGTCTTTTGGAATTTAGTGGAAGATGCTATTTCTAGACAATAAACCATCTAATTAGGCTTTTCAAGCTACTCAGGTTACAAAATGCCTTCTCAAAAAGTCACAACAGTTTAAAAAGCGCCCTCCAATGGCAATTTAATTATGCCTGACAGACATTTTGGAGAAGCAGGACTCATGCCAGCAAGCAAGGCTGCACACCAAGATCCCACTTCCCTTGCTGGCAGCTCTGTGAGCCAAAACACCCATTTCAACAGCAGTCATTTCAACACTCAGTCAAGTGATACAACACACACTTCTAATTGCCAAACTAATATTTGTGGAGTTACACACCTGTGCTACCTCAAGAGACCCAATTAACTGTTTCTCTTCTGCTCTGCTTCATGCTGACAGACGGCCAGTCAAGCTCCCTTAACACCAGGTAAGAGGGGCAAGAAAAGGAATTCAGGCTTAAATTCAGTTCTACTTCACCACTTAACTGCAATCCTATCATACACTCTCCACTGAAACTTCATCGCTCAGACTTTCGCTGCTGCTTGCTTGTGTTCAAAGTACTTTGCTACAAAACCACAAGTGTTTGTGAGACTCACTAGCATAGCAAGTCTAAACCCATATTAGTTTGCCACCATCCTCAGAGCAGGACGAAGGTATGTTTGCAAAAAGCTTCAGCAAAAAAGTCATAGCAAAAGCTTACAGTATTTTGTATATGCCATTCTGTGTACACAGCATCACCATAATCAGCTGGTCCACACTCTGGAGTGTCTCAAAACCACCTCCTCCACTGTTCTTCTAGAAAACAGCGGGGAGAACTGGAAATGCCAGGTCTTACCTAGCAGTGTGCTAAGTGGGAAAATAAAGTTATGGTTCAAGCATCAGCCTAAGTTGAACAGTTTCAGGCACATGGTTTTTACCACAGCACATATAGGTGAGCACATCTAAAAGGTGAATAAAACATATCCTCCTATACACATCGACTCTCGTGCATCCTCTCCTCGATTTCATCAACACACTCCATGTTTCAGTCAAAGCACGTGTCTTATGAGCTCCACACCTCCTTGGACTTGAGGAACACAGATGATGGTAAGAAGAGGCCACAACTACTGGTGCAGCTTTTCCAAACACCTTCTTTGGGCTCTCGGGTGCAAGTATCAGGTTCTGGAAGTATAACTATACATAGCATAAATGCACATGTTGATGATAACTATGCAAAAGCTACTTCCCTTAAAGATCCAGATGTTTCTGCCTTTCATACCACACTATCATTCTTCCATCCACTTTCGCTTGGCATTCTGGACTGGCACCTGGGTCCTACATCCCAGGAAAATGCCAGCTGTTATCACCATCAGTTGTAGTTGTGGAAATGAAAACCACTCTTCAGTGCTACCATTCAAACCATTAAGACCCAGAGTGTGGTTACAAACCACTGTGCTAACCCACAAGTAACCGTTATACAGCGAGAGAGAGCATGTTGAGTGTTCCAGTGCTTTCTGCATCACTGACAGAGCACTGCACTGCCAGTGTGTCAATACCATCCACACACAGTAATTTGGGAGGGTAACAGCTTAGCAGCAGCAAGGTAATATAAAAGGAGTGTTAGAATTTTACTGCATCGTCGCTAATAAAAAAGTTGACCGAGTAACTGCTCAGAGCACTTCCTGCCCACTGACACTGTTCACTACTGACAGGCTCTACACACCTCGTGTCTACATCATGTCTTTAATCTACTGAAATACAAGTTGTACAGCTCACATGAGTATTCAATCCTGGTCAGTATTTTACTCTATCTTGCGAGCAGCAGAGGAAGAAAAGGAGGACATCTTTTCAGCCAAAATAATCCACAGTCACAAAAGCAGGATATTCACTAGGAGATGACACCAGTGATTGGTGTCCTTAGGTTGTCCAAGACTATGCTCTGAAGATGCTTTACACAGACGAGCAAGATGTCCAAAACAAGGCCAACTGTGGTGTAAGATGCAATTTACCCTTTAATTTCCTGCCTCAACTTCACCCAGCCACAGAAGATGACTAGATTTCAGTATGAACCATTACCTAAATCATATAGTCGGTATGCAGAATATGTCTGTCTTTAAAAATTTACTTAAAAACTGCTTGAGCTGCAGGTCATATCAGTCTGATTTGGAGAGTGAAGGCAGTTCCAACAGTACAACAGAGACTTGTCTACAGGCAGGTAAACGAGAGTCTGCTAACAAAGGGGTAACAAAAGCTGCTGGCTGGGCTGCCAATGTTGCACACAAACTTTCATAGGATGAAGATGCCATGGATGAGATCCAGGATGGGAAAACTGAGCCAACACCTGCTGCTGTTCTAATTTTTTTTTTTTTTTTTTATTCTCCTCTCACAAGAGGGGGTGGGTAGACTATACAGAGGAGGGCTGTACAAAACTGGGCACTGGGCAGGCATTTCTTCAGCAGGCAATCCAGGCTCTACCTGTCCTTGAGCTCTCTTGTCACCCGCTTGGTGATGCGTCCACACATCAGGCCGATGAGGAAGAGTACACAGATGCCAACCGTGATCACAGACAGGATGTAATTCTTGGACGGAGAGGTCATAACTTGCATGGCAAGGTCAGAAAAGCCTTCTGCTGGGGCAACCTGGAGGTGAAAAGGGAATAAATGAGCCAAGCTGTGCTTTCCACGCAGCCCTCAGCCTTGACATTTACCAGCTTTAGTCTCAGGTACTGCTATTGCCTCCTGTCATCATCAGAGTTGGCCTGAACCAGAAAAAAGCAGGCCTGCAATGATTCACCTGAAGGAACTGCTGTTCAGGAGACACCTTTACAACAGGAAGTTTTTCTGCCCCTATTTCATTGCCCCACACCTTCTCCACAGGAGACTAAGCCCTGTCTGCACAAAAGATACTTAATTCTGCATTGTTACGGATGCATCCCAGACACAGAGAGAGTAAGATATAAGTTCCACGAAGACGACCTGATTTCAGTTTTTCTGGACCAAACTCAAAATACTAAACTTCATTCGGAGACAAGAATTTCATTACAATTGAAGTTTTTCATAAATACCTTGCAACAGAGAGATCTAAGGCAGAAAAAAATGGAAATCGTTTACATACTCACCTTTGCAGCATAGCTCCACATTTCAATACGATCATTAAGGCGTTTCTTGCATTCAGGCTGCAACCTCACACGCTTATCTTCCAGAGCTTCCATTAAGCATGACATTTCTGTAATGTGCAGAAGATGGTGTTACAAAATAGAAACAGTGGCTTCAATAACATGGTGCAGAGAGGGGCTCTTCCATTCTCATGAAGGCTGATGGTTACAAGGCTTTCTAAACAGACCTAGCAGACTCTGCCTGAGGCTAGCAATTTCACCAAGATTCATGATCAGTATTGCATTTGGAGATGCAAAGAATTTTGACTTCCAAAAAGAAACTACAGTACGTATCCAATATATAATTCATGTGGTTTACATGAGATTTTATGAAGTCTTTTAAATCTGCACCTTCAATGAGCTGTACACTCTGAACTCCATGCCACCAGCCTTTAGAGAGAGCTAAGATCAAACTCAGTTCAGAAAAAACACAGTTTTATCTCCTTAGGCTTGTTAGGAGTTTTTGATCAACAATATATTTTGAAAGGTTTAACTTCCTGAGTTTTCACACAGTCCGTGAAAAAGAAATGAGATCACAGTGTTCTGGCGCCTACAGAGGGGCTTGGCTAACTAACTCATAAGCTTGTTTAAATGCTCATATGAGACACCGACATAAAATTTTGTATTTTATATTCATGCTACCATACTTGACTAATGCTAATTAGACGCTTTCTGATTTGCAGTGAAGAGTTATTTAGCTCATAGCAAACAGGCCACAGAGATTTAGTTAAACCAACTCCAGACTTTTAATGCACAATTGTCAATTCAAGCACTTGCAGGCAGAGCCCTCTCTAAGCAGTAGATTCCTGCAGACCTTCAGTGCAACCACATCAGAACACGCACCAAAAGAATTATGACACAGCAGGAATACATACAGGATATCCAGAATTTCAGAAATGCATTCAATAACCAGCACAAAACCTAACTATCAGGAAAATATTTGGCTGTTATTTTTAATGCCAGATAAACTTAGAAAGATGAGAAAGTTCAAAATTTTTTTCCCCACTAGCTTTTCTTCAACAGCCACACATGCTATCCAAGTAGTTAACCTAATAACAGTAACAAAATGCAAGAGCTTGACCTCAAATAGGAGAAGAAAGGGCTAGAAAATACTTAGATATGTTTCAAGTGGTCTGAACTTGCTGAACTCAGTCTTGGATGACTTAGAACAGCTGATGAAGTCTCAAAGCCTTTAGTTGCTATGAGAACTTAGAAAGTGCAGTCATGATTACCTACCCTCTGCAATGCTGGAAAAGAAAAGAGTTGTATGTTTAAGCAGAGAAGAAAAAAAACCATCAGAATACTTCAGTTTAAATTTAAATACTGAAATGAAGAAGCCAAACATGGCCAAAGACTGACAAAGGAAGAAGAACCAAGGAAATCAGCTTAGAATCAATCTTGTGAATCCAAACTAACTTGTTGCTGTAAGAAAAGGAGTTTAGTTCTAGGACAGGTTTTGATACAGTCTGATAGAACACTGTCATATGTAAATGTGGGAGCTGGATTTCGTGTGAAGCTGATACAAGGTGGGAGATAAACCTCACTGAAAAATGAGTCTTTGAGTATTAAAAGCTCATTTTCAATAGAATTTAACTGAGGAGGGATTTTATAGAAGGTTTACGGAACTGCCATCACACACTATTGTCAGCAATCATAAGAATGATGGCACATAAAATACACCCATTAAATCTGCAGATAAGGCTAAAAGATATTATATCAGGACTGAGGAATAGGTCCTGCCTTTGACACATGGAAAGACTTCTTGACACCCATTCATCTACCACCTCTGCTGCTGTTCCATCCTGTTGCCCACAAACGACTGGTAGAAATATCTTGTACGTAAGATTACGCTGGTAAAGAAAATGCAGTTTACGTATCTCAGGACTGAGGGGTTATACAAGTACAGCACGAGCACTTACGGCGTCCTCTCCCTGGAGGAATGGCAGCACAGTGGTGTTTGATGTCTAGGGCACAGGCCGTGTGGAGCACTGGGTCAACAAATATATCTGCTTTGCTTTCCTTCAGCATGTTGAGCACTTCCTGCGGAGGAGGAAATTACAAGTATATCTCAGAAAAAGAAGACAGAACAAAACTCATGCTGATCAATGTCTCTGAAAGGTGTATCATCTCTTTAAATCCAGATTTTGAGAAAATTCACTACTGTCCTTTGATAAGGCTCTGAATTCTGGTTTAGGCTTAATTAAGTGTCCTGGTTTGTAACATTCCTTAAAATACTCATATTAATCTAAAAGATGAAGTCAATATGCCAGGACTACTTCAGTTAGAACTGAAATCAGGTGCCATAGCCATGGCACAATTTGTACAGCCCTCGATCACACAGCCTGGGACTAGGAAAGCCTGCAATGGAGACAGCATCAAGAAACAGATTAGTAACAGAACCTATGGCAACCATAATCAAGAAACGATTCAAATCTGGAATTGCAAAGGAGGAACTCTCAACACAATTTTCACTGGCAAATTGAAATTGAATTGAATCACTGCAGGCCAGAACCAAGATGTATAGGGAAATTTCAGTGCTCTGGACTCATACTAGCTAGAATATGACCTAGGCTATGATCTGGAAAAATCAGACTTCTGCAGGGATGGGAGCTTTTTAGAGCATATCCAATTTATTTTCTTTACCTTCTTGCACATCTCAGTTTTTATTTTCAGCAGATTCACTTTCAGACATTCTTCCACCTGCCCAGTCTGCTCCTGAGCTGCTGCTTCTTCTGCACACAAGCTGGAAATCTATTTTGAAAGAGGTGTTTTAACATAAGTAGTTCACAACAATCATTCTGCCTTTTAGCACATTTATATCTCAATATGTTAGCTCATCACAGGGTGCAGCTAAAGAATACATGATGAGATTCCTTCCCCCCCAAAAATCCCCAAAGCCAAATGCAGCCTGGCTCATGCAATATGCATAACCCTTTGAAACCCAGCAGCAATAAGTCAATATCGCTGTACTGAGGAGGAGAGCAGGGAAGAAAACAGCATGGAAAGAATGTGAAAGTATGAAGGAAGTAACACTTGAAGCATGACCAAACTCTGTTACCAAAAGTGAAAACTCAAAAAGCCTGACTGTATTCCAGTTAAGGCTGACAAGACCAGAGAACTGATTTTTTTTTGACAACAGGAAAGAAGTGTTTTTCTGTAGTCACAAGTACTGATGAGATCCCAGATGAAAAAATTAACTTCATATTAGCACTGCACAGGAAACTTCAATTCTTGCACACTGGGCGAAAGTCACAAGCAGAGAATCTGACTAGCTAGAAGCAGCTCAAAGGGTTTTTTTTGTTTTACTTGTTAGGAAAGTTCATGTTTTGAGAAACAAAAATCCATTACGCAAAGGGAGCTTTCATCCTGAAAAAGTAGCTACGGAGTTACTCTCCTACCTCGTCAGAACAGTGCATCTGAAGCTGGGGATCCAGCCGATAATCAAGGGCTGATTCTTGGATTATCACTCGAATTTGGTCCTCGCAGTCTGGAGAGAGACGCTATTTGGAGGAGAAAGTCATTAACTCACTCAATGACCTTCGGAAATCAACCACCTTCTACGTTAACCTGTATTCTATAATATTTGTATAGGAACATAAAAACCTCCCTTATGTATAGCCCGTTACATACACTGAACACGCCACAAGCCCACGTTTGTTATTCAGTGACTGCTGATCAGCACAATCCTGCACATTTTCTCATTTGCAGGCACCAGCTCCACTCACCTGATCTGCGTATTTCAACTTTAGGCATGAGATGACTTGTCCTTCCAACTCTGTATCATCCTTGGCCCTATTCAGGATATTTTGGCAGAATTTTGGTATGTCTGCTTTGCACGCCTTCCTGAGCACGGGGTTTAAGCGGTAATCTAACCAGGAGAGATGACAGAACTTCACTGGAGCACACATCTCTTCAGATTACAGAGCATAACACTCCGAAAGAGATGGGATAGAAATTTCTTGGATGGCATTATACTATCAAGGAACATAATTTTGGGGAAAAACAGTGTTTTTTCATAATAGAATTTCAAATCGTGAGATAAGAGCTTCAGGAATAAAGAGGATTCAACACCACCTGCTGACCCACTGACTAAGGTCAGTGTGTACGAAGAAAACCACAAAGGAGAATAAAACAAAACTGATACTCTTCCAGCCGTGCCAAACACCTCAGGCAAGCAAGTTCTGGTTTTTTTCCAGAAGAAGATACCTGTGTTCTGTGTAATCTGGCGCTTGGTAATCATCTGCTTGCATTTAGGATCCATCACTTCACTGTTCTTGTTTTGTTTCAAACACTGCAACATGTTTTTCGAATCCGCCTCTGGACAAAACCGCTACAAAAAAATCCCCAAAAGCCAACAAGTTTCATCACTAAAAGCACTAGAAAAAAACAAAAACCAAAACCAACAAGCAGCTTCCAATTCATGGAAGGGAATAATCACCTGCCCAACAGAGAGGTATACAGCCACACTGCCTATCCCCAACATTTCAGTGCTACTCTCTGAATTGACTATGGGCATTAATGTCTCTGCTTATGGACTGAGCACTGAGCTGTACAGTCCTGACTGGCCTTATCAAAAGCAAATTGCCTTTATTTTCTATTCTTAAGAAACAGCACATTTGGAAAGAAACACCCACCAAATTAGGTTTCATGCTCAACTAGTTTTGTTCCCATTTATTTTAGAAACTGAAAAAGCAATCTTTTAAGTCTATACACATACTGCTGTTCTGTGTAAATGCTGCTTGGACAAAGCAACAGTGAAGACTTCATTAGTACCACTCAGTGCAAACTAAGACCACATATAAGGAGAAAGCAGAGAGGAGCTCAGTGACAGTAATTAGTCCATTTCCACCTTGAATCAGATAGTCAAAAGTGAACCAGCTTACCCAAAATTCAGACCAAGGTACTAATTTGTTTTGTTAGAAACTAATTCTGTGGGTGTAAGACAAAGCTGTTGCATCTTCAAATCCTCAGTATTTTGATGAGATCACAGGTTTCTTTTTAAAAGCATGTGTCTGCACTGGAGAGCAAGTAACTCTCAAGATGTTCTTCATCAGCCAAAATACAGAATCAGGGCACTGCACACAGACCACACATACTAGTGTTTCAGGGCTTGCAATTCCGGCTACTGTGAAAGAGTGTCTTATATGAACACTCACTGCTGCTTTCTACATGGTACCACTTCCAGCCTTCATTTCTAATTTTAAGTTTTGCATGATTTTGCCTGCTTTATCAGTTTGATAAAAGTCTGTGTGCACCAGGTCAGCAGTGAGCTGAAGATTTTACTCCTCTCTGTAACCCTTACTAAAAGCCAATCCAAATCCAAACTGACTGGATGAGAACTGTATTAGAAGCCTCGGCACAAATTCCCTCCTCAGTTCTGCTGGCGGTTGGGAAGACAAATTTATTAGTGCACAGGCTTTGATCAGGAAGTTGAAAGAGAAGAGCCCTGAAGAAACCTCAGCCTGATTCAGAGCTAAGAAACAGATTACTTTGCAAAAAAGCAATTATACTTCTGAAAGAGCACAGCAGTGTTGTAACAAGCCTTTATGGGAAGCTCAAAGCTGACAGAGCTCTTATATCCCAACCTCACACTTTTAAATGAGCACACTACCATTACCTTGATCATCTGCTTGCAGACTCTCATGAGTGTATAGTCCAGTTCTGGGTCCATCATCTCTGTCTCCTGCAGCTTAAACACCTTCTGGTGGCACCGTGTACTCAATTGCTTCTTGATTTCTTTCAGGCATTCAATAATCTACAACACAGTATTGCAGGCATAATGGACACACTGTTGATATGATTCTGTCATACACAGCCATGTGTTCCCCTAACGACCACCTTCATTTCATTTGAGCAGTTAAGTTCCCAATGCCTAGATTTTATTAAAGTCATTACCAATGCATATTTCCAGAACTTGCTTTAAGTTCATCTTTTCTCACAAAGATTTAATAAGAAGAAGAGGGTCTCTTGGACTTATTCCAAAAGCACAAATCTCATCTTGCAGACATTACGACTAAGAAATCTTCAGCAACATTTGCAGTAACCAGCTGCTAATAGCTTAAAACTAGCATTAACTGAAGAAGGAAGTGCTCACAGCATTGCATTATTCACCCAGTATTAATGCTTGTGTACCAGTGGAAAAGAAAGAAATTAACATTCTGAAATACTACCAAAATATTTGAGTGATATCAAAGTGAAAATCTCAAGCTGCACTTAACAGGGGCAAAAACCGTTCTTCAAAAGTTTTCTGAAATGAAAGTACAAATTAAATTGTAAATTATTAATAAATTCCATTACCTGAGCATTGCCATAGGGCACGTTCTGGCAGTAATTCTTGATGTCACTTTTACAAGCCTCATACAGTTCTGGTTCAAGTCTGATATCCTCAGTCTGCAGGAAAAATTACAATATGAGCCTTAAAGTAGGACTCAAGACTATTTTACTTTTTTAATCTCTTAACTGGAGACCTCTACTCACAAAAAGTAAGCAACCCTCACAACAGGCATTCAGTTCCTTTGAGTGTATGGGTCTTGGGTGTGAGAAGTGGTGTTAGCAGGAAACCAACTTCGGAATTCCCTGCTGAATCAGCTTTTTAGACTGAAGAAATGGTTTAAATCAAATTACAGAGCTAGCAATTTGTTTCCACTGCTTCTCCTAAAAGGGCATCATCACAACTGTCCAAAACAACTAAAATCTTTCCATGTGAAAGCTAAACGCCATATTAACAGCCACCCAGCTAGTAGGTGATCTGGAGGATGTGAATGAAGTTTCCTGGTTTTGGTGATGCCCAGCATCTGAATTTTTCCATACAAAGGCAACAGTGCTGCCTCTTCCGATATGGACCTACTTAAGGTGAAGCTTTGACACTTAAACAGTATCTACAGGACAAAGACCCTAAGAGTTTATTACTGCAAGCACTGGAGCAGGAAGTCGAGAGGCAGCTCTGCCTACCAGAACAAACACTACTCCTATTTATCCACTGAGCAACGTGGAGCAGCTGGAGTCGAGTTGCTTCATCTGTGCTTGTTTCCTCAGTCTGTAAAATGAAGCTTTTGTTCTCTCCTAGAGGACGTTAAGGACATCAGAATGTGTAGCACGTTGCTGTCTAACACTAAACATAATCACTTCTAGCTGAAATTCCAATGACCATTTAGCTTGCCTTAGCCTTCATGAGACTATATTTAAGGCATTAAAGTAGACAATCAGTACTTTCACCGTGAAGGGCAATTGAGCCTTGTGTTGTAAGGAAAGTGGAAAAAATAAATTAGATACATCTTACAAACGAGCTTCCTTTTTCTCCCCGAAGGTGGACAAACCAGGAAGCTTTAACTGACGGACCTCACTAGAAGAGTAGGGAGAACAAGAGTTTTAGGCATGTTTACCATCTCTAGCTCCTCAACACGCAGCTGTTTGCGGCACTTCAGAGAGACCCTGTGCTCCTTGGCATCCTGCAAAGTATCATTACGCACAGTTGTGCTCAGACAGATCACCACATCCACCCTGCAGAAAAGAAAACAACTTTTTACTCACACACCCTTCACTAAGACCAGCCAAGGTTGGTATTGGATTACCACACCAGAGAAATTGACTCCAATAATTTAAACACAGTATAAAGTTCTTGTGCATCTGTGCTTACTTCTGGGTCCAGTTCTATGTAGAGTAACTGGATCACAATTAAAACCTAAACTGGAGTCTAGATCAGCAGACAGGAAGATATTCAAAATGCCACAACCCCTCTGCCCAGCAAGACCTCTGCTCTTAAGTCATGTCAGCACTTTAGAAAAGCTTTGCTTCGTCTTAGAAATGGATAAAGGTGAATACCTACATAGCATTGCAAGCAATCCTTTTACACCATGGGAAGGGCATTTATCTCATAAAATGCAAATAGTCTTGCTATCCACAAAGAGGACTGACCTTGTGTGTAATTCAGCCTTACGATACTGCAGTAGGACATTAAAAAAACACCCTTTAGCTTGCAGTGAATAAACCAGATTAAAACAAGTGGGATATTTTCCCTTCCCAGATCAGCAACTAGAACAACAGTACTCTGCCTCTTAGACAATGAATCTAGCAAGGATATAAAACATTCTGGGACACACAATCCACTAATTGTAACAAATAGCTAATTTCACACCAAGTAAAATAAAGAGGACAGGCTTCTATCCAGAAGTAAGGCAGAAGTAATTTTAAGAGGCAGGCCTCTACCTTAAGCATCTGCAGAACGCAGTCACTAACTGAACACATACAAACCAACCGGCCTTTAAAGGAAGTCCAGCATTTTCTGTCCTATCATGAAATACCCTGTCACTTAATTACATATTTATACAATCAGATTGTTGTTTGGTCAGGCACTACATACTTTTTTTTGATGTTGGGGCACAGTTTCAGCACATCCTCCTTGCAAGCCATTTTAAACTTGTATGAGAACCTAAAATCTTTCATTTGAACCTGCAAGAGAGAAATGCGGAGACAAACAACTTTGGTCATCTGGAGTTTAAAAAAAAAAAAGCAAAGTGCTGGCCAAAAGAACACTTGTTGAATCATACAATTAGCACATACTTTCGTTCAAACCTATTAATGTGGAAGCAAGGGGATGCTGCACTGCTGAAGAAGTTGGAACCCTGTCTACCATATGCCAGGGAGGAAGGAGGAGTTGAAAAGAAATCCTCTCCAGAAGTGACCGTTTATGACCAGGCATGCAAATACAACTGTCTAAATTCACAAGAGCTCTTTAAATACAAATCAATTTCAAAGAAGGAGCATTTTCATAATTAGCTAATTCCTATCAACACCCTGAAAGAACAGAAAAGGCTTCCACTGATAGCAGAGAAAAGCGTTGCTTACCAGCTGGAAATGAGTAACGCCGATTGCACATTTTTCATTCATTTCCTTCTGGTGTTTGTTCTGTATTAGACACTCCATCAGGTCCCCAGAATCAATCTGGTTATCTGCAACCTCCTGAAGAAGAGATGAAAGGCATAAAAATTAGCTACTCTTACAAGTCATGGGTTTTATGCTCTTTTAGCCCACTGTGACCAGGAAACACAGAACTCAAGAGTCCCACTCTCCACAGTGAGCTCACTATTAACTGACCACCCTAGAGATGCACCACACAACTCCAGTACACAACTATGTTTATACAGTTCAGAAAAGAACCATCTCAGAAACACACACACTTTAGACTCAGGAAAACACATTGCAGAGACTCAGTGCTTACATGACATATTACAATTAGGTGCCTTCACTGCTCTTTAACTACTCAGCCCTACACCAGTGAAGTTATTTCAGCAGTGCTGAGCAGCTGCACAGAGTAGAGTGGCGAGACACGCTGCCTGCATGTAAAGGAGAGGGTAAAAAAAGTCTAGTATTTAACTCACTGCTAAAAGTGTTTTTTGCCAATTACAGAGCAATTTTCATCTTCAAACTACCTTTTCTGCTAGGGCTCTGACAACAGCAGAAACACTAGGTGGAACAATGAATTTTTATTTCATGGTGATTTTTAAATTAAAGACTTTTGGAACTGATTACCTCTGATTTTACTTTTGAAGTGTAGCAAGAACTAATACTAAAACTCTCTAACCTTTCCCACTGAGCATTTTCCTCAAAGATATTCACACTATTACAGAATACTCACATGACAGAATGTCTGGATAATGGGCTCACATGCTCTCATCAGCAAGGCTTCAATTTGTATGTCCTGCAGAAAATATGCAGTTTTTCATTTTCACAGTAAATGCACAAGAGAAAAAGACTCTGGAAAAAACCTCGGCTAACAACTCAAACTCAACCCAGTTTACAGGGTTTTGAAAAATGCAATCCAGACAGCTTTGCCCTTTAGCTCTGGAAATCCCGGGGTTCACTCTTGCCAACATGGCAAATGCAAGACCAGCCTTCCAGCTTAAGGGAAGAGCCTGATCTCCACAGAAACTCCTGGCTTGGATAATTCAGCCATTCTCCTCCAAACGGGGTGCTAGAGCATTAGAAATCACCTTACACCTGGGCAGGAGTCGAAGATTTAGCATAGTTCTGAGCAAACCAAAGTTTCTAACCACTGGAAGGAAGGTTTCCCCAGGGCACAGTGTAAATTTTAAGAGATATAGGGAACAGTCTGGGGCTCGACAGTTAAATATGCAGCTTCATAAAACAGATAAAGCTGCCAACGTCACTGAAATCTCTACTGATGTACCTCGTGGTTATTGCTTGCAAAATTTTTGGGACTGAGAGGAGAGCTGCAATACAGTACTCAAAACTACCCACAAGCAAGACCAAAATCTCAAGTCCCATCACATATCTTGACTTGTATTGAAGGTAACTGGGTTCCTGTGCAAATCTTAGTTTCACTACCATAAGTGATCTTTAAGGCAAGAGAAATGCCATCAACAGCCTAAAATCCTATAATTCCTTTCTCTTCCTCAAGAACTTCTATGAAAAATTTCCACTGTATGGGGGTAAAAAGGATGTTTTTTGATCCCAGAGTACTGCATTTCTACAGCTCCTCTAACCTCCGGTTTTTTCATCATTATTAAAATGACATGCTTAACTAGACATGCTCAACTATTCCCTTTACCTCAGGCTGAAAACCACTCACCTCAGACTCCAGCTCAGTGAGGTTTCCCACTATGTCTCTGCAATCAGACACCAAGTCATCAAGATGGTCCTGAAGGCATTCCAGCTCCTACAGAAACAGACATTCTAGTGTGTGATCCAAGAACCCAAGTGGAAATTTTGGGCTTAAAACATTGTTACACATGTGAAACTGCCCTCCTTTTTGTAAAATCCTAAATCTCATCTAATCACACTCCTCTACTAGCACTTCCAGAACACACATATATAGCAATAATTGAAAATGTTGGTCTGGGATGTTACCACTTGTTCTCAAAAGCTGCATGATGTGCTTTCACTTCTGGAATATCACATTTAATTTGCCCTTTCCATAACCTTAAGGAGAGGTTAGCTACCCAACCTATGATGGACACTTCAAAAAGAGAGCGGTGTCTACAGCATCTGCTGCAGAATGGTCCCTCTGCTACAGCCCTCCTAGGGCACAGCAATTTAACATGAAAGTATTTGTTGAAACTTTGTTAAGTAGCTGCAGATGTTAGTTCAGTTCTGCATAAACACAGGAAGCATGTCAGTACTTGCCAAATGGAAATGGGATAAAGTTTATGTGGGAAATATCAAGCTTGCAATAGAATATTACAAGTAAGAGGTTGAGGGAGGTAGGGTTGCTTCACTAAAGTCCTTTTTGCTAACTATCCCCTTCTCTCTTCTCATTCCACTAACATTTGAACATGCAAAGCTTCTTCGCACCGCCTGTTCCTGAGTCTGGTGCAGACTGTTTCAAACTGCACTAATTTTTAACATGGTCTCCACTATAAAGAGGCAGCGAGATGTCCTTTTATCTCCTTTTTGTCCTTCCCACCCCTCCAGCTTTGCAAACAAAGTAGCAGTGATATTGTGTACAGTACCTGCCCTGTCTCTGTTTTTTCACTGCACCACTTCCCCAAGTCAATCATGCACTTGTCCTGGAGGGCTGGGTCCAGCTTCACATCCATGGCTCGCTGATGGAGGATTCTCTGGACCTCTGCTCTGCACTCTCGTGATAGCTGCAAAGAGAACAGGGAGTGTTTGGCATACAGGGTCCCTAAATCCAAACAGGGCAAACAGGATGCCGTCAGGTAAGGTTCTGAGAGTGACCACAAATGCCATCATCAATCCCAGAAGGCACAGAATTCCTGCAGTGCTCAGCACAGGCCTGCCGGGGCCCCCACAAGAAATCTGGGTTTCAAAAGAGCTTGGAGCTCTGTCATTTAGTTTAGATAGAGGCTCCTCTCGTTCCACTAAATTGAATTTTATATTCTTAAACCTCTACTTTGCTTTTGAAATGAGATGTCAGATGAGGTCCCCAGGTTATCTGCTTCACCATCCCCCTTCACTCAAGGCTACAGACTGATTCTGGAGAAGAAAGTCAAAGTAGCTCATGCCCCCAATACCAAACAGGAAGCCCAGAATAAGGCAATACAGTCCAGCTGTAATTTCTTCTCAGCAATCCCCACTGCAGCACATCAGAGTCAGCACTTGCAAGACAGGAAGAAACCAACTGTAGAAAACCAAGGGATACTGGTATGGTGCTTATCAGACCTAAAATGCACCAGTTGAAGCTTAAAGCTTCATACATTTAAAAATCCAAACCACTGAAAGTTACCTAGCATTCTGTCAACAGCACTGGAAACAAGTACAGGTCTAACCCCCCATGAGTTTGCTTCCAAGACTAAATTTCAAAATGACAGCTGCTCCCTTAGCCTACTTTCCAAAAGAAAAACACATTTAAAAACCTTTTCTCTCTCTGATAGATTATTTGCAGGGTGGCTATTGATTTCTTTGGTCAGCACTAATATAAAATGGAATGAAAAAGTCTCAACTCAGCAGACTAAGAAACTGCATTTAAAAAAATTATTCCTAAAAGAGATGCTTTCAATCAATACTTGACCTCTGCCACAAAAGACCTTTTAAATCAAGCTGTGGAAATTAATTTTTAAACTGGGCCATTGTATAAACCCATCAACTCCTAGGGACTGTGTACACTACAGTGCCAAAAGAAATGGAACTGAGTACCCAGGTGCTTTCATCTGAGTGCCCTGCTAAAGGCACGAGAGGGCAGCAAACTTGAAAAGAGCAGCTCTCAACCACAAATGCAATTATGGTGGATCCCCAGACTGCAGGGCAGCAAGTCAGATCCCCACTGTCTTCTCTAAAGACAGCATAAGCACATTTACCAGTACAGCACGCTCCAAAGAACTGGAAGGATGCATTATATCAGTAGGAAGAATTAAATGGAATATAATCTGAAGCTGGGCCCAAATCAAAACTTAATTAGAAACAGCCGAGGAAAGCCGATCTTGAAACTCCTTTTTGCATAAAACCAATTTTGCAGCTATGCTGGCTATCTGCAAGGAATCACATTCCTCTTTGGAAAGACATGAGGGAGGACTTGGACTGCGTTTGAACAGAAATGTGAGTTGGTGTCAGCACACAGTTCTCTCCACGGGCCCGTCATTCCTGCTGGGCTAATTTTGTCTTACCGGAACAACTACCTAGACCTTCAGGGCACCCTTGAGGAGGAGCTGGGCACCCCAAGCAGTGCAACTACCACCTGCAGTAAATGATTTAAAGTAGCTTTTCTGAGTTCTGGCAGTTTTAGCACAGCGTGTCCAACTCCTAAACGTGTGAGCAACCTTTCTACCACAGATCAACAAGCAGCAAGTTGCCCGTTAGCACTTACCCTCCTTCCTTGCTCCTCTGTGCGATATGCATGCCTGTACAAGCAGGAGAAAACAGCCCCTGGAGGCATCAGCTCACTGGTCTCATTCCAGCCATGGGTATGGCAGAGGCGGGAGGCATCTCCCTGACACTTGCGGTAAAGGACTGTGTCCAATCTGCAAGCAAAAGAGTTATCGCTGGCATTTCATTCAAATCTGGAATGTTTTTCGTATCCTGAGATGCTTTTGAGACAGAAAATCCACTTCAGGTTTCAGGCACCACCAGGACACCACTCAGCAGCAGTGTCTGACCAACTGAACCAACAGGTGGCAAAATGCCTGTCATTCAATTTGGAATCAACTCCCTAAAGTAACACCAGAATCTTTAATTACAGCTCAAATTTTCAACGCTTCTTGAAGCACCTCCCATTTTCTTCTGCAGCATGCCAGCCAAATACTGACACATGACAAAAATCATCTCCTTGATGTCCTGAACCAGCAGAAAGGCAGGTACATACCACACTTTGCTTGAGTAGTATCTTACACACACTTTGTACTTCTGCCATTCTGAAACACCAATTCCATAAAAATCTGAGTTGGATTGATTCTGTCTGCCCTGGATTTGAGCCAGCTGAAAACTCAGTGCCCCTTGCTTTGCATGTAAGTGCAGATCTCTTAAGATGATGTCTAATTACATGAAAGTTAAGTTAGATATTGCTGACTTTCCAAAATGGAAACTTCATATTTATAAACACTATAGGAAACAAACATCAAGTGATTTCAGTGGACACAATTATATACATAATGATAAAGATATCAACAAAACCCTTTCTACTCTGTGCATCTGTCTGAGGCACACAGTCTGTGCAACAGATTTATAAGCCAGCTCTGGGGAACAGTGGTTAAACTAAGATAAGCTAATGCTGCCCAGCCTGCATTATGAATTAGAATTATCCTTACTCTCAGGAAAACACAAATACTCAGTCTTCCTCCTTCCAATCCCTTAAGTTTGACTCAAACCATGAATTACCTGCTGGAAACAGTACAGGCAGGAGACACAGCAATGAAGACAAACAGGAAGGGGGGAAAAATTAAGTATTCTTGTGTGCCTATGGAGATAATTATTGAGATGACTAAATGAACAGCCAAAAAGCCTTAAACTCCCTGATTACATGAAGCCCCATGTATTTTAAAAGCAGAAAGTTCACAGAGCACATCAGCTCTCAGCTACTGGCAATGCTGTCCATAAATACATGACTTGCTACGAGTCAAGATTTTCTTAATGTTTGATCTGAACACTCATTGCAGTAATCGAAGCCCAGGACTTCTTGCCTTACATTCTTCATGGCCACTGAGAACAATTATTCAATTTCTTGCAGTAACCTCATTTAATGTACTCTATTTCCTCACCTCTCAATCTTCTTTAGAAGACAAGCCAAACACTTATTCTTTCCTCACTGGTCATGTTTATCAAATTTATTCTCTCCTCATCCTAACCAACACTGACACAAGGGGCTTTGTATATATTTAAAACAAAGCACTGCCATCTCTGGATGAGAAAGATGGAAAAGTAGTGCTCTGAAGGGTACTACATCTGCTCTACAGGCTGTAATCACACCTAGAGAATTTGAAAAAAGGCAGAAATGGAAGCAGGAAGCTTCTCACACACTGAGTCTTTTTTATTCTTAAAAACTTGGTTTCCTTAAGTTCCATACTGTAGCACTTAGAGCAGATACAACTGGCTGCCACCTGCAGAGAAAGAGACCTTCAACTTCAGTATGGTCAGACAGAATTCTTTAATTAAAGATGCAATGAATTTTAGAGCTCAAACTTTAGCACTTTTTAAGGTTGCATCACTTCTACAAGAGTACCTGATTTAAGTGGCATCACATCTATTCTAAGCAGCTTTTGCTTTTAGTGTTCTACACAGGCATTAACGCCCTACTGACCTGGCATACTTGAAAGTCCTCTTCTGAACAACCACAAGCTATACCATTTTACAAGGAACTCCTAATGCATACAAACACTTAATACAAACATCAAATAAAGATAAATCTTGTTTTCCAGTACTCACTTCCAATCACGAGATATAAAATACTGGAGCTCCAGGAGCCTATGCTCACAGTCCTCTACCATTTTCTCAGTATACAAGTGCTCCATCAGGCAAGACAGAATCCTGCAAACAGAAGAAAAAGCCAGGCCACAGACGGTTAAAATCATGCTGAGCTTCCCTGTAACAGCTGGCGTTGCCAAATCAGTCTTCCCAGTGAACCATAGATAAGATGTTCAAACTCAGTGAATATCTTTCTCTTCCTTCAAAAAGATTACATCTAAAACAAGTGTATATCAGATTTGTACTCTCTTATGTTCCATTGTTTTAGTTGTCTCAGCAAGTCTGATACACAACGAAATCATAAGGAGTATTCTGTAAAAAAATCTGGCTCAGGGGAGAATATATTATCAGACCTGAAGACAAAGGAGACACCTGTCTCTGCAGTATGGGTTTGCTTACCTGGCCTTTCCAGGCCTGTTACTTAATGATATTGCTTGGGACTTACACAGAGAAATTAGCATGCCAAACGTTACAAACTTAGACTAAGCATCTGTGATAGCTCCATCCTTCACCAGTGCTAAACCAGTCTGTCTATAAAAATACTGGCCTGCTTGTACAGCAAGAATAGAGACAGCTCAGTTCGACCCTGTATGACTGGTCTGGAGTCACTAGTCTGGAGTGGTTTTAGTGTCTTTCACTGGTCAGCCACGCAACCTTCATGGATGCCCAACAGGAAAAAACCCATCAGTTCTAACTGAGAGGTACCTACATGGGGTCTCCAGACCGTATGTGCTTGCAGGCTGTCTGTATCACTGACTCGCAGGCCTCGTTCAGCGCGCGGTCGATGCGATAGTCGGCACCGGGGTCCGTTTCCTGAATCAGGGTTTGAAGCTGGAAGAAAAGAATTGTGGATAAGAAAACAAGTGTTAAAGACCTAAATGAGAGCACTTACAACCTCTCAGTGTGGCAATTCTATGCCAGCAACAACACCATGATGTATGAACTCTGCTCTGCAGTTTTTTATTTTAAGAACTTGTGTTGTCAACTCCAGCACTGCTGGACCCTAATTATTGTTATGAAGTAGCCCAGGAACATTGTATGAGACCAGTCACACACTGAAGGTCAGCTGTAAACTTGGACTACTTACGTACCAATTTACAGAATAGAACAGGTAAAATCTGCATACTGTATTTCTGATCTATCTTAAGCTTTGATGGTAGCCTCATTCCAAAAGGCTGACGATACTAAACACACAAATTTGTCTTATTTTTATGAATACTATTTACAACTGAAACCCAAATCAATGTCTAAAGATCATGTGCCTATCTACAAAGTCTAAACCAGTTTTTAAACTGCCTGGAGAGGACACAAAAGTTTTACTGAAATACAGGATAAAATGTCCTGTTCTGATGCCCCATGTAATAACACTTCCTCAGGGATGCCCGCTCAAGCTTTTGGAAGTTAGGGTCTATAGCACACATTTTTTAGTATGTGGATATATATGTGTGTGTGTGTGTGTGTGTGTCTAAGGTATAAAATAAAGGCAGGACACCTTGTTTTAACTACTTAAGAGAAGTCATAGTGTAAGTGAAAGATGAAAACAAAAACTTTCCAAAGATTTAGAGACGAGGTGTGCCAACCCAAAGCTGATATCCTAGCACCCTTTTATGACTTCAAAATACTTTCAGTTGTCACAGATAAATACAGTATGGACAGTTCCATCAAATCTTTTCTTCTTGTGAAACAGCTGTTCTGACAAAAGCTGCAGAAAAACAACTCTCTCTTATTAATAAGGAAACATCATTTAGCATATTTAGTACTATGTTCCCAAATCAAATCCAGACACAGTCCATAGCATCTGAACATTAATTTGGGAGGTGTCTGCTGGGCCAGGGGAAGAGAATTCGGGCAAATCTCCATTTTGGGACAAGGGTAGCTTCTGGACCATAACTCAGCCAAGGATCCCCATGCCCCACTTCATTTTCCATCAAGCTGTGAATTTCCAAAGACTGATGGAAGGCAGACTGGTATCATCATTTGGCAGGCAAACATTTTCAGCTGACAAATTTGAAGGGGGGAAAAAAAAAAAAGAGAGGTTGCTGAGAAGGCAACTGCACACTAACATCAAATGGTCTGTATGCTCCTAACATCTTGACACTTAGTTAATGATTTTAGTCATTGGCCCTCAGCCCAACTAAATCAAAAGCACAGTTACAATTTTATCCTCCACCTTTCAAAGTCTTCACCTAAACACCATCCAGGAAACTCTCAGGGGCAAAGCCCTAACATCACAAAACACAGGCAAGAAAAAAGCATCAGAGAACTGGAGAAAATACAAGCTAGCACAATTTATCCAATAGGAAATTTGCAATCATGAGGACAGACCACAGATTGCCTGGGAGGAACACAGGATTTCCTGCGACTTGCTCTTAATTATGCCCAGCCTCAGCTTCTAAGGGATGCAGGCAGCTGAGATGGGCACTATCAAAAATTCTTGAGATATTTTAATTTAAAAAAAACCAAAAAAAAACCCATAACATTTTATACAACTCAGACAGTGGTCAAACAGAAGCTAATACAGGTCCAGTTCATAACAGAGAGTGGCACCTTAGTTGGATGTGTTCTTTACAAAGTTTGTAAGAGTCACTGCAAGAGGGAGAAGAATATTGTGGTTCTGCTGGTGCAGAGACTCACACAGCCTGCATGGATAGGGAATACTTTGTGTATAAAGTGATGGGGTTACTTCAAGTCAGGTGACTTATATATCAAAAAGGTAGAATTTACTCCCTTAAGGACAAATGGGTGAATAGAATCTCAAACCCAACACTTTCTTATACACACAGATTAAATAAACTGGCCAGAGCATTATGTAGGCAGGATTCTTCCTCAGGTCTCAGTTAATTGGTATTTTTGTTACTATCAAGTGGAAGAGGCCAAAGCATACTGGGTACAACAACTCAGAAGCACTGAAACACCTCCTTATCCCTCCACCCTGTTTTGGGCACTACTGCAGAATTCTCAGTCTTAATTCTCAACCACATGCAAGATGTGCAGCACCAAGCCAGCTGCCCCGACTGCAGGGAAAGAAGGAATAATTTGGCACCAGTGATAAAAGTGAAGGTTGTATTGGATCTTCTTCCCTCACACAACAAACCCTCACAGCTGAAAAGCAGCTGGATAAACTTTACAATCCTCTGAACTTTTATCCTGGACACGGAACTAAATTAACAATGAACTACCAATTTAACAGCTGTAATAGAAATTGGAGGCAAGAAATAGATGCCTTTTTAGCAGGGATTGGAGTTTTATACGCTCAAAGGTCTGAACAGAAAAAACCCCTAAAGATAAGACCAGGGCAACACAGAAGCCACATATTTGAAAAACAATGTATCAACAGCTCTAATATAAATATTGCTTCCACCAAGCAACACCAGAAGTGCCAGTACAGCTGCAGACCTTTGAAGGGCTGACGCTTACAATTAAGTGACACTTTATCTCCTATCTGATGACCTACCACACCGCGCACACACACTCTCCCTGTGTGCAGGATCTCTTATGCCCACAGTTTGGCACGATGAGGCTCAACACACATCCAGGAGTTCTCTTTCTCACTTAGGCTGAACCACTTACAGAAAGCCATTGTTCCTCTCCCATTCACAAGAGCTTTAGCATTTTGGCAAGTTCACTGCTGAAAGTAAGACAAAACCCCCACACAGCTCTGACACTTGGGTCTAGATGTGCTTCTTGCACAACAGCAGTTAGGTGTGAGCACAGACTCTCACATGCAAGATGACTCTTGCTGAGGTGTCTCACAAGAAATGGAACTTCTCAGATTAAAATACTGGGGTTTGAGAATGTCTATGAATGCACTTTGTTGACAGTTTTAAATACAAATAATCACTCATAATCCACCTGAAGGAAAGGGTACGAGTCAATGCTCTTGCAGGAAAATAAAATGGAGGTTCTTCGGTTGTGTTTTGTTGTCTTAGGATTCTTTAGGTTGTTTTTGGCAGATGGGCAAAAGTCTTCCTTTCATAAGACACGCAGAATCAGAGCAAAGCTTCACAGGACAGTAAGTAAAACCAGATCCAAATTAGATGTTTCCCCTTCCAATTGCCTCCAACAAACTTTCTAGGCAGGTGTGTCTGGTCAAAGAGCTTCTATAAGGAAGAATTTCAGGACAAGACCTATTGCTTTGAGCTAGCCAATAAATCAAGGTGCTGTATTAGCATTAGCTAATGATGCTGCTAAAAGCACAGGGATGCAAGTTTTTGACTCTACAGAAAAGACAACATCTGGAGATGGACCCAAAGCACGGCAGCAAGCTCTGCTGGGACCACCCCAGAGCACCTGTACTGTTCTCCTCTGCTTCTGCAGGTGAAAATGTAGGGGTGCCACTGACAACAGCTCCACCATCAAGAGCCACAGCAGAATCATATGTCAAAGGTGCTCTCCAGGTACCCAAAAAGAACTGAAATGGCTCCAGCTTACTCTGAAGGTTGGATCTCTAACTTCCCTTCTTCAGGGCTTGCCATATGGGCCAACCTCATGTGACAAGGAGTTGGAGTCTCTAGCATAAATTGCCTAGTATCTGGAAGAGTTTCACACAATATTCTCTTCCTTGCAAAGATAATTTATCTGCCTTGGAAGGTTAAAGTAGAAAGCTCATTCTAACACAATAAATCAAAACACAACAAAGCTACTGACAGCTGAGACAACCCTTACCATTCAAATACAAAATATAAGAACAATAAATTATTTAGTATTTCAAAAGTTGTAGGCAGCTATACAATAGCACTGGGTCAGTCTTCAGAAATTCAGAACATTGGAATGTTTATCCTGTTCTTGCAATCATCTATTTCCTCTTGCCCATAAAAATCCAGACAAGCTATATGTGGTTTATAAAATCAGCACCTTATTTGCTTCTGCTGTCCTTTGCCGAGAGAACAAAACACATTTAACTTGAAGGGGACTGATGGACAATCCTATTTATTATTGCATCAACCTACTGTAAAAAAATAAAGCAGTATCTTAAGTATAAGAGAATTAAAAAACCTCCAAACCTGCTCTAAATTTCTAAAGATATTTTTCTCTTGAAGTCTGAAATCCCATATCACTTTTGGGGGTCTCCTGTGTTGACTTATGACTTGTTCTGAACATGCACTTCATGATCTAAAAGTTATTCCCAAGATTAACTGATCTTATGAATATTTGCAAATAACGAAATTCTGAAGCAGCAGTTTCAATTTCATATTTAAATAGAAACAAATACTCAGTTTTTCACACAAAGGCTGCAAAGCGTAAGTAATGCACTACAGATCCCCACAGGAATGACTCAAACTGTACAGCTGCTGCACCAGTACACCTGGTATTTATGCAGAAATAGGCTTCATCACAAAAGCACCCTATGCCTTACAAAAATTTAACATATATTAATTTATCTTTGATAACACACACAAACTGGCATCATTTGAGGCTCAAGTTTTAAGCTACATTTACAACAAAAATGTATAGAACAGTGATTCTGTATATTAAAAGAAGTCAAGAGCATACATCTCCCCAAATTCCTACATCAGGACTAACACTCCTTTGTCATTTTTATCATTGATGTCACTTTCTTGGGCTCATGGGTCATTAAAATCAAGTATTAAGTACAAAAATGTAATTTCATATTAAAAAGCACTAGTTAGTTTCAACAAAAATTAAATTGTTTTCAACTAAAAGAAATGATAAGCAGGATGTATTTGGGACAAAATGGAGTTTAAAAAAGGCAAAAGAAATACTCCATTTTACAAAGGTATTTTGAAGGAAAATGACATTTCCTTCACTGGCTGCAACTACATCAACACACAGCAGCCTGCTGTACCTCCCTGTCCCTGAAGTTCCATTTCCATCATTAAAGCTGAATGAAATAGCAAAAATAAAACTGAGTGGGAAGGTGCTTTTAAAGGTTTTGTGCATTTCCAAGGACAGGGCACAGGGGGAAAAGTGAAGGAGAGGGGGGAAAAGGGAAGGAGAAGGAATGTTTTAAAATTTTAAAAAGCAACTTTCCCTACATCTTGCACCCAGGAGAGAATTCCATGACTTCAAAGCTGGTGGAGAAGAACTACAGAAGATCCAAAGCAAAACTCAGAGCCTAACAATCCAAAATGTATTTTTTGAGGGGAAAAACACCACCCTTACTGATGCGCTGTTAGACACCAAGTTACACTTCACAGCATGGCAATTACACAACTGCTTCCAGCGCTCAGCGGCACCCAGCAGAGCCAGGCCGACTTCAGCAGAACCTCCATCGCAAGGCAAAACGTTGACAGACAAATCAATGCTTCTACCAACTGAGCAAACTGTAAGTAAAGCGATAGAAAAGCTCCTTACCGCCTGCTGACAATTGAGCCCGACGTTGCCCTTTTCGCCCCGGACGACTTTCATCAGGCAATGCAGTGTGCGACCTTTCCGATGGAGGCCGGAGCAGTGGTGCTCGATCTCCCCTCGGCAGCTCAGGATGATTTCTGGGCTCAGCGAGAAGTCTTCCATCAGCATGCGCCGGT
This sequence comes from Rhagologus leucostigma, assembly GCA_013397725.1. NCBI lineage: Eukaryota > Metazoa > Chordata > Aves > Passeriformes > Rhagologus > Rhagologus leucostigma. The sequence continues at coordinate 183,517 of VZTD01000444.1, read as the reverse complement.
AATCCAGCATTTCACCCTGGCACTCACTGCTCACTTGGCGACCTGAGCCAAGAGAAGATGATGTGATTTAGTTTCAATGCTTAGCAGAGCCCTTCTTGACCTGTGCTACCAGCGGGTTGGAAGAGCGGGGACAATGTCCACACTCTGAACAACACCAGACTGCAACAAATGTGCTGGAGCATTCGTGCTGGGGAATAAACCAGTGGTTATGGTAGCTCCTGTCATATAAACAATCCTGTAAAATATAGCCAGTCTACGGATTTAACATAGTTTTTTTAAAAAAGAATGCCTGAAAGATCAGGAGAATCTGATTTTGGATTTCACGTTACTGGAGTTGCTTCTGAAGAACAGCTGAAAGCACTCATGGATCTGCAGTTCTGTAACACAAGTCAGCTTTTCCCCTCATGCTCAAGGGCTCCTTTTTCCACTGTAGTTCCACTTTGGTAGCTCACCAGCTTGGTATGTAACTGGGAGAGGAACTTGTTTGGACAGCAGGTTAAACATTTTCTCCAAGGAGAAGGTTTTCTTAGATCTGCTATAAGCTTTCCTGCAGTCCCCATCACAACCTATCCATATGTGCACAACATCCCATGGAACAGAGGACACTCCAGCAGGGGCTGCCAGGCATTGTAACATATGCACATGGTGCTGTGTGGAATAATTAGTGTTCCTCCTGGGCTATGCCTCATGCATGAGACACTGCAGAACCTGTTCCACCATGAAAGTAAATAACTGAACAGCAGTTTTCTGCAAGTAATTCAGGAAACCACCTGCCCTACTTCAGGGAGAAGTAAAAAAAACATCCCACAACTTTTCTACAAACAGGGCACATCATTTCCACATCAATCAGAAGCAATGAGTTATTCAAACTCACAAATGCAGAGACTGCTTATGGAATTACGGCAGCTTTTCCATCCCATGCCAGAGGCACTGCAGCAGGCAGCCCTGCTGCTCACTCTGAAACCACACAGCTGCACGCCAAGAGGACAAACAAGCAGTTCTCCAGTGCAGATCTAGAGAATGCAACATGTTATTTCACATTATGGCAATTTCACAGAGAACCTTTAGCATGGTCCAGCTGCACTGGGCCTTCTAATGCCTTTGGAAACAGCAGCTGGTGTTAGGATACCTCCAGCTTACATTAATTTAAATGATCAAAAGTAATATTCTCACACTTACCTTCCATCTATATAGGGAAAAACCAGTCAGAGAAATAAGGCATTTACCCAAGCTACTGAACTGCAAGAAAAGACATTATTTACAGCAGGCAGAGGACTGAGTATCCCTGGTTTTCCCTGAGTGAGGATAAACAGGTTCTCTATTCTGTGTTTTAACCTTGTAGCATATTTAATGCTTACTACACAATGGAGGAAAAGAGCTGCTTGAATTCAGAGTGAATAGAAGGATTTGCAACTACACATCAGCAGTCCAAGTGGGATTTGCTATTTTGCATTTTAAACTTCTTGTCTGCACAAAAGGAGTCAGTGGCAGAGGGTTTTACTCAGCTATTCTGATCGTCAAAACAACAGTGATGAAAGCACCATGATGAGGAAATTTGTCTTTGAAAAAAAGTTTGGAAAAAGGTTCTTGGAGAAGAGGACTGTAAATATACGGAGTTGAAGGTCCCTCATTTTAAAATCAAGGTGCCAGCAAGTCTTGAACTCCACTTACCTCTGTGCACAGCAGACTCTAAGCACATCAACAGATAGGAAAGCCGGGCTTCCCGAGAGCGGGGCAGGTTCTCCACATTACAGCGGTATTTCTTCAGGTCACTTTTACAGGACTTGGCCAGTGAGTAACTGACTTTGTAGTCCTGGGCAATGAGCTTCTGGCGGGTCGTCAGCGCATCACGACACTGCAGGAGACACATTGGGATGGTGGAATGAGCTTCCGTGTGCTGGTGGCAGAGAGCTGGAGCTGCTGCTGTCGAGTTTTCAAGTTGCATCTCAGAAAACAACCGATGCTTTTAAATTCATGTGTTTAAGCTAGGCTGCAGCTAAATTTCATTTGTCTCATAGAAACCACACAGTTAACAATGCACACCGAGGTCAACAGATCAGGGGTTTCAAAGGGAGCAGCTCTCTGCAGAGCAGTTCTCAAAACTGCACATTCATCCAGCTTTTTGTGAAGAGCTACGGCTGAGAGCGTGACTCATTCGTGGTAACTAGGAGCAGTTCCTGACATTTATCCCAGCTGTGGTACATGCTCACCCCATGCCCTCAAAAAATAACTTTTTCCAGTTGCATTTACAAAATAGTGTGTTTCTTGGATTTGTTCTGCAACGCGCTGAGCAGATGACAGCAGATCAAACAGTCTAACCGTGGGAATTTCTAGCCATTTTCCACAACTGGTGAGGTTCATGAGGATGCGCTGCGGCCAAACCTGAACCCAGCAGCTGCAAGAACAACCCTCCAAATTTCATCCAAAAAAGGGCCTGTAAAAACACTGCTACACTTCATAGCTTTTGGTTTAAATTATGTGAAAATTAAATCTGAGGGCAGCAGATAACTCAGAATAGCTCAAGCAAATTTCTCCATTCCCAGCCCACTTGAAAGGAAGGAAAACAGTGAATATGTAGGGTAGGGAGAAGAGGGAGCAATCTTGGCACAAGGAACAGAAAAGCCCTAGAACCCGCTCCCCGCTTCCTTACATCAGGTTTTTGACTTCACTCCCTCCTTCCCACACCTACCTGAGGACCTGGAAAGCCCTACTTCCAAGATATTCCCACTCCCTCTTTCATGATCCCGTGCAGTCTCAGACCCTGGGACTGGACAAATTTACAGCTCTGGACACAGGGAGATATAGGCTCGCAGACACCTCATCACCTGAAGTAGGGAAAGGCTGGATCCAGCCTGGAACCAGTTTTGGATGACAAAAAGCGAGCCACCCACCAGCAGCTATTGCTAGCTACATGTGTATGCAGCAGCCGACGCCATCGCCATCGGCAAGGAGGGACTCTTTGCTGGGTAACAGTTTCTACAAAACCAGTGACTTTGCAGATGGTTCAACCTTGGCAGCTCCAAGAGTGAGAACTACATTTAGTGTTCCTTCTGCTCTGCAAACTGTGTCCTCAGAGCATCCACCCCACTCTCTCTACGAAGTCATCTGCCGCATCTCGGTCTAACCTCTCTACATCTTACATTCATACCTCAGTCAGCTGATCATGGAAAACACTCTTCAAAAACTACCAGTGTTTCTGTGTAACTAAAAAGAGGTTAAGCAACAGCAGCAGTTCATTTCAGTAACACGCTTCTACAAAATGGAGCTTTGTTTCAAGCCCTCAGCAATCGCTCGTTCAGATTTGAATTTGTTAATTGGAACCAAGCTGTCAGACAGCTAATGCATTTAACAAAAAGGAAATTAGTCTGATCCCTCCAGCACTCTGAATCGGGCTCCTTCAGCAGATCTTCTCTGAGGAGATCTTTACAGATACTCATCTTCGTATCTTTTCTGACAGATTATAATTCCATATAATCCCAAACACTATGATGCTGCTTCCAAGATCATTGAAGGCATTGCTGCCTTAACAAAGCACCTATACCAATACAAACTTTTCAGGATTAGCTTTCTAGAACAATTTTTTTTGCTGTTGTTGAAAACCACATCAAGAAAACCAAAAAGAAAACTTCAGTCACTGAACTGTGCATCCTTCCCACAGAATGTGATGCTTGAAAACACACGTGAAACAAACACAGCTTCCTTTTTGTTTCTAATCTGTACAATTAGAACAGCATTTATCCAAGGCTTACCCAAGCATGCTGTGACTGCTACTTTAAACAGTCAATCTCAATGCTACCACTTGAGCTCCATGTCTGCCTCCCCAAATTACCTACCCAAGAGCTTTGATTTATTTAAATCCTTTACTTTAAAGACTGAAACTTGAAACACAAAAATATCAAAGTAAAAGCATTTGTTAAAGCAGACGATTATCTGGCTACGAAGATGACAGATTTTCCTTAACATTGGAAAAGAATAATGCAGCCTAGACTGAGGAATGATCTGATGATTTTTGCAGTAAGGATTTGTCTCACCAGGATACGTACCTTTTCACTCATTGATTCTTCAAACTTGTGATTAAAGAGGCACTTGTATACTCGGCCTTCCCCAGCCTGAGTCTGTGAAACAGAACAGTAACATTTGCCATTAAAGATAAGACTTGTGACACTTAATGAGCAGGCTAAACTACACCTGAAGAGAATTTTTTTAAACTAATGATATATTCGAGTTAATACTTCAAATGACACCGATAGCTCCTATGCAATAAAAATCCTTTAAATTTTATTGCAGTTAAAAAAATCTGGTCATGTTCATCACCCATTTAGTGTGACAACTCAGCTAATACAAGCTATTTGAGACTGAACAATGCAGCTCTTCAGCTCATGCTCTAAGGCATAAGAAGTGCTGTAAGTACAGTCAGCCCAGGCTTACCTTGTGCAACAGCTCACAGCTGTAGAAAGGAGTGGTCACTCACCTCTGCCTTTCCTCCCCCACTCCCTGTCACACCAGCTCTGATGCCCATTAAACCATTTATGCCCATTCAGTTCATTAACCCATTGGAAATAACGTGTGTTTGTTGGGTGAGTGAATTTAATATTGGAATTATTGCAAAATGACAGCTACAAGGTGTCTGTTTTCAGTATTACACAGTATCACTCAGGCTCCAGTCTACAGTTCCCTTCCATTCCTTTTTCCAGAGACGTTTTGGGGTTTTTAACGGATTACTGTAGAGAGAAAGGAAGAGGAAAGTACTCACATTTTCACAGAATCGCTCTCTGTCATCTCGGCATGCAAAGTAGAGATGCCGGTCCAGGTGGAAGTCATCGGAAGAGAGTTCAGCTACACGAAGAATTGCTTTCTTACACTGATCAGAAACCTGGATACGAGGATCAGTCTCCTCTGCTTCTTTTACCAGGCCTTTTTCCAGGCATGCCACCACCTCTCCTTGTGAGTGAGCATCCTATGGGAGAACAAGACATCTGTAACCAAGCTTTTACATAATCAAGCGATCTGTGATTCTGGCTAAGTGCCACATTAATTAAGCAACGAACTGTCTTCATATAGACTTCCCAACATTTAGCCTAAACTGCATTTAAATTCAGAGGAGGCAACAATTAAGGCCTGTACTCACCACACTTCATACATCACCATCCCACTGATGGCCACCATGAAATCCCCCCCTCCAATGCTCCGGGCTTGTTTTAATGTGACTTAATGAGATTATCACTACTTAGTCACACCGCTCAGAGCAGTTTACCAAAACAGCCAAATTACCTTTAATCTGACACAGTTTTCTTGGCACCATGGCAACGGCAAGGAACAGCATCACATTAAGAAGATACTTGGAGAGAGAAAAATCATAGTTTTGCCATGCCGAGACAAGCCTTCAGTTTGGATGGTGAAAATTCATGATGCAAAAAAGGCCACAAAGGAGCTTTGACCAATGTAGGCTTCTCAATGCTAATTCCTCCACTAAGAGAATAAAAAAACGCAAAGCATTCAACAGTAGACAGAGGTGTCAGACAAAGCAGTTCTGGCCCAGTGCTGTGCACCACATCCACTGCTCTGCAGGCCTGGAGACAATCTTGGACTGCCAGCAGCAACTGCCAATAAACACAGAGAGCCTTGCTTTGTTTGAAAGCCTGGAAGAGGCAGGACAAAGCTCAGCAAAGCTCCACTTAGTTTCCTATACCCTCTTTATGTGCTTAGAAAGAGAACCATGCCCTCTCCATACCTCTATAGAAGGTCTGGTTCCCCTAATGGACTCTACTGGTACAGATTTCTCAAGGCTTCTCCAAGTTTTTCATGTGAAGGCCACCTTAATTTATGCTGCTCTGCTGCGAGAGGATATTGCCACTAAACTTATACTGTCTGAGTACGCAACAAGGCATGCACGTTCACATTCAGCTGAATCACCCAGCCTGGCATTTGCAGTCACCATTTAGGAGCCATCCCTTCAGCTCGCTCTGTCAAGCAGATCATCCACTGCTGTTACAGGAAGCATGAGTAAGAGAGCAGTCTCCATAAAACATGTCCATGACTACTCAAAGCGACGCAACTCTCCCAAATATTTTTATTTTGACATGTCTCCTTACACAGGCAGCCTTTGATTCCTGTCTTAGTTCTGCTGCACTTGGAGCACAGGCAGAATTGGCTGATTACGTGTTAACTTGTAAACACAACCCAGAAATATCATCAGTTTAAAAAGGTTAAAAGCAGCTTTCCTCTACAAAAAAACAGAAAGCAGAAAACCCAAAACCCACACCCTCCAAAATTCCTTATTTTGGTTTGCTCCTTTCTTTGAGTGAAAACTGGCCAATTCCATAAGCTGAGTAGGTATCTCTGAAGAAATATAATTATGTATCAACAGTCCCTTTAGGACTCAACCTCAAATCTGGATTCTGAGGAATACTACTCAGAAGTACGTTTGCCACATCACTTAAAATTGCCATTTATCCATAACCACGTCAAACACAAACACTGTTCTACAAACGCTCATGGTCAGTCACAGGCAGTAATTACAGCTGAGAAGATGTCAAGTGTGAATGATTGAAAATAACCATTTTAAGCTCCTCTGGCACATTTTTGCTCCTGCCTAAGTGAAGTTGCAGCTGGGAGGCAAGGCAGACTAAGGTTACTTTCACTCACCTGCAGCCTTCCTTTGCAAGCTAGCAAGGAAGGCAAAAGGCAAGCTTTTCCTGCTAGGAAAATCAGAAGCTTCCTGGTTTATTGCAGTGTGGGTTTAGATTCCTGGTCAGAGTCATATTATATATGTAAGTAAACCTATTTTTAATAGGAAATCTGGAAAGCAGGTTTCCATATGCTGGATGCTGGATGTTTGCTGTTACACTTTAGGGACACAACATGAAATGGCTCATTTATTGCATTACTTTGCTAATAGAGTTTTCACATTTGGGCAGATCATCCTGAAGTGCTGGCTACTCTGCTGCCCTATGTTAGAGCAATTTTAAAACATGTCAGACTCAATAGAAACACACACAAACGAACCCATCTGGCTCCTGAAACATGTCCTTTCCTCCAACCATCAAGCATTTAACACGCCTCCTTGTGGTGCCCTTAAGGTCCCTGTGCCCACATGACACTGGAAGATTTACTGGCCTAATCTGGGGTTCGTTTTCAGGCAGATCAGATCCCTAGAGTGCTAGTGCTGACTAGTTAAACAATTTTAAGGAGAGCCTAACTCTTCATTTCCTCAAAAGTGCACGAAGGCACCCACACTACTGCCAAACAGAGCATGGGACTCTACAAACACGGTTCGGAGAAATATCACTTCAAGCTTTAATTACTGGGTAACACCTACTCTATTTAATATTGTACAACCTCTTATTGCAGACTGGAAGGGAAAACAAATGTGTGTACAGCTGCACTCAACCATCCTGTTCTAAAGCAGCTGGCAATCAAGGCTCGTCCCAAGGATGGCAGCACAATTTTGACACGCACAGGTGGTACCTGCATCACTTCCCAGCTCTACACCACAACAGCTGCCTGTTCCCACCTGCATTCCATGTGCCAACAGTCCTGCACAGTCAGCTCAGCTTCGGAGGCACCAAAGTCAAGGGTCATCACCCCACAGCACAAGCTCTCCCAGTCCTGCTCCAGCACCAGCTGCCTGGTGTGTACAAGGGTGAAACACCTGCTGCAGCTCTGCCGTGGAACGAATCCCAAAAAAGATTTTCCTCTATCAAGCACCCATTGTCAGAAAACCTCTATCGCTGTTGAAAACCTCTAAGTTCACTCCAAACGTCAGGACTCATGCAAAACTGCTGCCTGTTGACAAAGTCTAGGCCTCATTTCTCTGGAGCAATACATTGAAATGCAAGAGATTAAATCTAAAAACCACACGTGGTTCTTGGAATGTAGCTTCACCACCACTATCAAGCTTTAAATGGAGGATTTTAACTGGAAGTTGCAAATATCTGTAAAACATACTAGATAATTATCTAGTCTGGAGAGACTTGAAACTCTTCATAGCTTTATGAAAGGATATACCTAGATCCACAAAGGATACAAGCAGCTTTCCAGTACTGTCCCACAGCACTTTCAGCCACAGAGGAATGGAACTTAGTTCTAAATGTGCCCAAGCAAATCCCCTTCAGCACAACACTCTGGAAGATTTTCATTCCTATGACTAAAATTCAAACTCCAGGCATGCAGCTCTAGGCCAAAACAGAATTTTAAAAACATTAGGTTTACTATTCATTTTCCATTAGAAATTTTACTTTATCCCCAGTATAGTTTAGGCATTGCAGCTGTTGTGGGGTTTTGCTGTCATTTTTCAGAAGTTTCCCAGAAAGGATTTTACTCTGTCTGAAACCTGACATGTCTCAAGTACACATCTGTTCAAGCTGCAGCCTTGCAGAGAGAAGCTAGAGAAGTGATCAAAAGAGAATGAAGAGTAAAAAGAAGCAGCAGGCAGGAAGGTAAAATATAACCTGTCTCATCAGCACAGTACCCTGCACTGGACAGTTGTGCCAACCCACTGGAGCCAGAGCAGCCGGGCTACGGAAAACCACCCAGCAGATCTACTGGGAGCTCCAGCGCAACATTCCACCTGGCTAACCCACACACCAGGGATGCTGGGATGTCTCTTGGATTAGCTAATTCCCAATACTTCAGATGATAGTACACTGCATAATACTACATGTACACTGCTATACTACTACACTGAGTAAACAAAGACTGAGCTGAATGTTATCATCTCTTCCCATTTAGACTCAGTTTCATCTACATCCAGGACTTTTGTGAAACTAAGGAAAGAGAGCAACTGTACTCGAAGCACTTAGAGGTAAAAACCAAAACAAAACCAAGAAAACAATGGTGTCTTAAGGTGTCTTCCTTTATCAGATTAACCGTATTTTTCCTAAAGTACTACAAGAGATGTGCAATTGACACTTACGTAGCCTTCATTATGGCAAATAATCAACTACAGCTTGGACATCATGGCTAAATAGCACCGTGGCAACTACACACTACCCACTACAGTTTGATACAACCCTGGACACGACCAGGATTGGGAAAGTAGCTCATTTCAATCAGCAGCTGAAGAAGAAAAGCTCCACTGCAATTACCCATTTCCATTTCAAATTAGATTCCTATTGCATGAAGATAAAACAACTTTTAAATACCAGGAGACCAAATTCATTATGAAACACAACAGCCAACTGGAGAGGTGACTGAAACTACTATTAAATGTTCTCCACTAGCTGGAAAAAGATAAAGACAACCCCCTCCCCCCAACACCTCCACAACACAGGCATGTTAGAAAACTTAATGCTTTCAAAAGACACATTTGCAGCCTTTCTGCTACCTACAGCGACATGAAGTCCAGGGTCAGATCAAGACTTCTAAGATTAACTTTATTGCTCTTACAGAGCAGAAACCCAACTAAAAATGTGTGAAAAGAAAGCACAGAAACCACCACATCAGAAGCAACAAACTCAGCAAGAACAGAATTCAATTAGGAAGTATCGAGCAAGTTGAAACAAAAGGAAGTATAGAAAAGGAACATGGTTAGCTAGCAGAGAAGCTTCAAGGGGCAGGGTAATTCCAGATTATCAGTTTAAGTGCCTTTCACAGTTAAAAATGCCAGTTTATCCCAGTTACTCTTATGAAGCTGTCATACTGCAATCAACTAGCTGCCTGATGTGGATGGAGTTCATGGTCTAGCTGTGCTTATTTCCATAAAAAAAGAGAGAGAGAATCTCTTCCCCCATCTTCCTCCTCAGGTGTCCAGGTCCTATTTATTAAATTCACAGTTACCTTCACTCATACAAAAGGGTAATGACTGTTTCTCTACAGGTAACTCTCAGGAGCTACAGCATGGAAATAAAACCTTAACCAGCAGCTCATGGGAAGAAATTAGATTTCTCCGAAGCAGCAAAAGGATAGAACAGAACACCAACAAAAGAAATGCTTGCATAGCCATTTATAGCTGTTTCCATAGCAGTATAGAGTACTTCAATTGCTCCAAGTGCCAAGGATGACAGCATAACAAAAGATGTATGACAGACTGCAATGCTTTCACAAACCAAGGCACAATATTCTGGGTTGGGTACCAAGAAACTGAGGAATATGCATAAGCCATAGTAAAACACATGGAAGTTTGGTTAGTGACCACTTTGCTAGCCCACAGAAACTTGGTGACCCAAAGTTTCCCCCTCTCTGGTGACTTGTGACCTCAGCCACCCTGGCCATCCTCCCCCTTCACCCGCCTGAACCGACCGCGGTGGGTTGTGCACAGCTACACACACAGGCCTGCCCACACTGGCTTCACTCCTACCATATGAGATTTGGTTTATGATTACAAAATCCCCTCTGCTGTATCCCTTCAGTGCTATGATAAGTATTTTAATTTATTTAAACTTGGTCAAGCCACAGGTAATATGTAGATCTGACACAAAGGATGCATGTTATACTTCTGATTCTATACTGATTGTTAAAAGCAATTTCTCATTCTCATTTCATGAGGTCTTTCAGCCCAATATTAGAAGAGAGCCTTTACTTTATGGAGAAAGCAAGTTACTCAGCTGTTACCAGTCTGAACCTATAGCGCATCCAAGTTCCTCCCACTTCTATGATTGCTTTTGTTCTTGTTTCCAGAAATGAGTCCTTATTTTTGTGCTTTCTGTGGCTCAGCTAAGTCTTCTAGAATACACTAGAACTTAAATTTAACACACTAGCTGCTTATAGCTGTGAATATCTCAAACAGCTAGGAAAGCTTCTTTTTTTAACCAAAAAATGTGTATCTTATTGCAAACCCCTTCATTAACAGCTCATTTATGAGACTAATTGTTATAAGCATAAGAGCTATAATATAAAAGGCACTCTAAAAATTTGATAGGCTAATTTTAACTTTATCCTCAAACATAACAACTTATCATAGAAAAAGTCACTCATTCCTGCAGCACTACGTAATTGCTGCCTGCATTAGCTATGCTGAAGTAAACAGGGAAAGACAGTCCCTCGAAAATCCCACATCTAGTCACTATAAACTGTTCTTTGCATCAACCTCTGCTTAAGTTTCACATGGCAAAAGAACACTGATTTAGTAAAACCAGGACAGTACTGGCAAGTCTGAACTACTAAAATGGGACACCACATACCCTGTGCCCTTCAAATGATTTTGTAGGGGCAGAGGAAAGGAGAAGCTAACAGATAAAAGCTGTCGATGCAGTCTATCAACTACAGCCTGAGAAAGCAGAAAGGGTTATAGCACAGGCATCATCACCTTGATAACGTTCCTGCCAGACCCAACCAGACTGTGAAATAAGCCAAGCAACAGGCCTGCTTAAATCTATTGTTTGGATTCACTGTACTGAGTCAAGCTCGAGAGGGCCTCATCAAAGAGACAACTACCTGCCAGATCACCTGTAGTGGGATGTGGAAAGACAAATGAAAGTCTCTGCATACAGCTTCTCACAGAGGAACGAATGCGTATTTATTAAAAAGGAACTGCAAACAATCAGGACGTCACCCTTTTAAAACAGATGAGATACACCATGTATTTTCTCAGTTGCAAGTAAGACAGTAATACTATCGCAGAGCCTCCACATCAGTTTCCTGAAGTGAATGACTTTTACGAGTTTATTGACAATCTACATGCTCTCCGGATACCTTTTCTCCAGGTCGAATGCTGCCACATTTCAGGAGATTGATGTCAGCTTTGCAGTCATCCATGAAGCCACAGATCAAGCGATAATCGCTGAAGATAATGGCTGTCATTTTAGTGATGTACTGATGGCACTGGTATTCAGTGATGTTGCCTCTGTGATCCACCAAACATGACACCAAGAACCCTTTACCAACTGGTTCATCTGCACACTCCTTTATCTGTTAAAAAAGAAAAGAAAAGAAAATTACAGTGGCTGCAGCTACTGAATTTAACCATATAAGAAAATCCTCAAAGAAACTTGGATCTCTGGCGTCAAAATCTGCTAGCAAAGAAACCCTCTAAGCTTTAGTTTGATTTTCCATAAGTCGGAATAATTGAAAATATTTCAGAAATGAGAAATCTCATGTGTGCCAGCATCCAAAAAAAGCAAACACAGCGACCTTGAGGATTATAAACTCTATTGCTCAATAATCGTCTTTTACAATTACACTGAACCTCTGCAATCAAGCAGACTTGTAGGAAAAATGCTAGTTTGACAAACCTTTATTTAGAAAACTGAGCATATTACAACATCTCTAAATCATACTTAGAGCCCCATTAGCCACCTGACCTTGTACAATATAAGATTTTGGCCAGAAGTGAGCCTGATTCAAAAGTCAACACTATTTATGAAACTGTTTATAACTTGCTGGGAGGTGAAAAATACTATAAAGGAAAATCCTCATCAAATTCTTTTCTATGAGGCTCTTGCATGAACTGATTGTTGGTACTAAAACCATTTTACTCAGTGGTCTAAAAAAAGTAAAAATCACAGCTAACCAAAGCTGAAAGCTGTGCGGAGATTGGAAAAGCAGCGTACAAGAACAGACAGGTCCCCAATACAAATCACAGCCTGCACTGCTCAGGGAAGCAGACAGTCAGGCCAAACCCGCCACCTCTGGAAGTAAAAGATGAAGGCAGTTTTGACAGTGTCTTTCCAAAAGAAGGGGAAAACATGGTTACTTATCAGTTAAGGATGGTCCCTGGAGGAATCTTTCAGTAGGAGCAGTGCAATGCCTCGCTCCAAGGAGCACCAAGACTACACAACTCTTTAACAAGAGCAAGCCCATGTTGAAATACTTGCCCAGTTCTGGTGGCCCCTGCTCAGGAGCATGCTGAAGATCACAGCAATAATGCTGCAGAAAGAACTCCTGGCAGGCAGACACTAAAGTTCAGAGCTGACAGGTTTGCAAGGAATAGATACATGGGCTGACTTGATTACATCAAAGATGTGTCCCTGTAAAAATACTGAAGGGCTCATCAATCTCAAGGAAGATCTATGGCAATCAATAATTCTGGCAGTTTCAGATAACAAGCAAGGGCAGCGCTAAGGGAACAGGCAGGAAACCATTTTATCGGTTCTCAAATACCAAGTTGGAATATTTATACTGGAAATTTTAAAAAATGGAGAGCTGTCTCTAGGAAGATATATTCTAATTCAAACAAGAATAACTCAGGGCACCCTGTGACAGACTCACACAGGTCAGACTAGATTAATAAAACAGATCTCTGCCTCAGCTTATGGGGCCATTACTTTCTGTGTAACAAATAAAACATTCAACATTTTAAACATCATTATTTGAAGGCAGATGTAGGCTGGTGAAACATTTTATATTTAATCTAAATAGCTACTAGAAAAACAGTCACTAAGATCAATGTAATTGTTTGTTACAGATAAGGTGTAAAATACCATTTCAAAGTGAAAACACATAGGGCCGTTGCAGGGTGAACAGGACAGAGCTGAGCAAGTGCTCTCTGAGAAAGCTGCATCATTGGTTTGGCCCTACTTCAGCTCAAGTACCGTGAGCCAAACCAGCACACAACGGCAACATGCTGTTTTTGGAAGAGCCTGGCTTTGGAAACAGCCCCAGAGCTCCATGGCCTGAGCCACTGAACTGCACAGAAGACCAAGCAATCACGTTATTCCCAGGCCACTTCTGAAGCAACCACTGTTATCTGGTAGCCAACTATAATTCTAGGTTAAAGCTCTTGCCAGAACTTATAAAAACCACAACAGCTGAGAAGAAAAGAAACTGAAATTTAAAACTGTATTTAGCTGATAAAATTAAAGGTGCACTTTTCAGAACATACCCATACCCAGTTGGGTCAGTCACCATTTCCCAAATGACTTTTTCTAGGAATTGCTCTTCTAGTTCTATTTTCTACTTCTGTTTCTAGTTCTATTTCTATTAGTGCAAAGCAATATTTTAAACAGAGTGCATTCACCCAGCAAAAAGTCACCTATACCTGTTAGTAGGAATTTAAGGAATAGGTTAATAGTGGGAATATGAATAGGTTAATATTATACGTGAGGAGTATATGCCCACTATATATATGTTTTAAAGAGTTTTGTAGAAGTACCTTTAAAAAATATTAGTGGAATGGTTTATGCACCTGCCTCAGTAATAAACATCAGAAGATCAAATATGAGATTATTGTTCCTTATCTAACTTTTTTTTTAACTAAAAACCACTCATCAAATGGCAAAATTCTAAAATTATGTATATTCCTCCCACTGCTTTTAAACATCATATCCCAGATTTAGAGGACATCGTTTACAGCAATGCCAGACTGCCGCTGTATAAAAATGGTAATTAAACAGACGATTAAAAGAGCATTTGCAAGAATGCCTTGGTTGTAAAAATTCTGCAGCAGCCATATGACATAAACCAAAAAAACATGATCTTTTCTATGATCGCAAAAAAGTGGGATTCAACAGATTTGGCAGTGTTTGCTTTTGGGAGTTACCAAACTCCAACTACAACACAGTCCTTTGATACAAGCTGTCTTCCTTCCACTGTTTCATCTTCTAACCTTCTTTTAATAAGTATTTTTTTGATCTCTCCTTACACTAAACAATTTACACTAGAGCAGACTGAATTTTTTTTTAAAAGGCAAGTTTATGGCTAGGTCACATTATACTGGTGGATATACAAATAATGTTTTTGAGAGCATAGCTTAGTGACTGAATTAAGTCAGCTGAAGCCTGTACAACTGCAGAGAGGCTTGCTTCAACTGCTTCCCAGAAGTCTAGCTGAAAACCACCACAAACAGAGGAAGAGACCTCAGCTTGGCTAGCTCCGGCATGAGCACACAGCCTCAAGAGCTCGAGCATGAATACAAGGAAAGAAATGACTGATCAAGTCATCTTTGAAGCTGGACCAAGGTGTGTGGATGCCTAAGATACAGAGCACTAGCTCCTAGTGCAACCTAAGAAGAGGAAGTTCCTAACATAGTCTCCTTGGAGTAACTACCCTTTGAAACTTGAAAAAAAAATTCTCAAGTTGATTATCATTTGATGTCTGTGTCCTTATCCCTTCTGCTAGCAAGACACCATCCAAAACCAGCCTTATGTTAAATTCAGCAGAACCCCTGCTACAACAACACTCTTATAAATGTCAAACACATGATAAAGAGGGGACAAATCCAATTCACAACAGATTTCTGACAAAAGGTCTGGTAGGAGCTGGTAGGGTTGTTAGTTCAGCATTTCTTTCTCCCATCCCTTTACCTGGTACCACTAAGGTACCTGGCTTCTTCAGCAAGGAGATTGAACTAATTACAGCTAGAAATTTGGTATATGAGACTACAGCTCCCCCAAATCACTATTCACACATTAATTCACTATCACGTAGAAATGGAAAAGCCTCAGTGTCACAAGAGCAGCCACGACTTCCTCCTGGCTTACCTCAGCAATAGTGGACTTGCAGACTTCTCTGGCCACGGATTCAAACTTTGGATCTGTAGTCAGGTTCAGCTTGTAGTTCCACAAGAGCTATAGAGAAAGCATTTGTAGAAAGGGAGTTTAAGAGCTTTCCGTGGAGAATAACAAACATTTTGCTTCAGAAAACAATGAAACATCATTTATACCCAATCTGTATTATCATCATCCTACAGTGCAATGATCAATAAGAAGTCGCCTTGACAACAACTCTGTCCCTTCATTTCTGCAATAATTTTCTCATACTGAACAAATTCAGGCTGTCAGAAATCTCTCTGCAAGGTCATGAGCTGACTCATTAAAAGCAAATATAACAAATGAACAATATTTCATAACTGAAAGGATAAAATTATGGAAGCTTTAACTTGCTACCTGCTGCATATTTAGCAACAGCTTTAGCCCACCACACCGTTCTGTGCCATGGTGTGTCTGCCTGATGCAAATTATCTAAACAAATTAAATCCTCAATATGAGCATAATTCATGCTGAAAACCTTATAAAAATCTAGCAAAAAGGGCAGGAGATAAAGCAGCTTAATCCTTCTGTGAGGGCTGCGAACAGACAACTGTTTGGATGCAGATATATTTCAAACCTATGGGAGGTTCTATCTTGCTAAGCATACGATACATTAGAGCTTGGACTGCAATATGCTTTTGTAAGGACGACTGTTCTTCCAGGAGCCAGCAGTGAGCTCATGAAGGAGCCTCAATGCACAGGGTCATTGTGCAAGAATCAGTCTCGGGCAAGTCACGCCCTGCAGATATATACACACATCCCAGATGTCCTCCTGAGGCACCATAAAGTGAAAATACAGAGTAGGGTCGCGAAACCTCAGCAAATTAATAGCTGAAGTGTTGCCTGATTGCTCTATTAGCTCATCGGTTTTTCTAGGAACTTAAGTTGCATTTAAACATTTTTCATTAACTTAAAGATTAAGAAGTTCTAAAAATTCATTTAAAAAACTCTGCCTTCATGACAAATTAATATCAAGATGATAAAATTTGGTCAAACTTTTACTTCGACATTTCAATTGTACACAAAACACTGGGAAAACATAATCACATGCTCTACACAAGGAAAGCAGTTTCACATCCACTGCAGGAGGGTGGAAGCACAGAGAGAACCAAAATCAGAATCAGCATAACTGCATCGCCTTCCACACCTCTCAAGGTTTTGGAGCTGTGAAAACTTAAAAAAGGAGGTGATGGGAAACTAGGGTGTTACAGATGGAGTAAATTGTAAACATGAGGTTTAATAAACAAAAGTGAATGAACAGGGAACCTGCCCTTGCAAAGAGCGCTGTAGGTCTCTCCCAGGCAGAACTGGAAGTACAAGAATGAGGACACAAGATGAGAATACATCTCTGCATTCGTAATCTCACACTTTGGAGAGTCTTGAAATGAGATGCTCTCCAAATGAACCTTCCCACAAACAGAAAGAAGGTTCAACTTGCAGCTTAAAACTCCTGATTTTAGCACTAGGCAGTATTTTCCAGGGGATGATCAGCAACTGTACTGCAGAGAGAGGCAAAGAAAACATTTGGACATGAGACAACCTCTCTGTGGTCTAGTTTTTATCACCTCCCTTCAATTTCTGCCTGGGAAAATGAGACTTTGCCCACAGTTCCTATTTGTGAATGGCTTCCATAATCCACATCTGCCCAACATTTGCCTTGAAGCAGAGATGCCATCACTTAATCCAGCAGAAGAAAGATCCAGCTTTGATTTCTAGAATTCTCAATTTCTTCTTCATTCAGGTAATTTTTGCTGGCACATTTAAATGTCAGGCGGATACATTTTAATTACTGGAGTTTTCTCTTTTTCAAAAAGACTTAAACAGAAACATGTTGTGCCCTTCATCTGATCCAACCCTGCACAACAGAGAATTACAGCTGCCAACGAAGTCAGGCAGTGCTAAAGGTTAATTTATAAACACAGTTGGAAATTACTAGTTGTACAGCATGGCTGGGTTTCATCTCTGGAATATATCTTCCAATAATAAAGCAAAATACAGCTTCTCAAGCATCCAAAATCAAGACTGTCATTGAGGCATGCACTTGTCTGTCTGTGTTCAGGGCTAACCAAGCAATTAAGGATCTTGATATAGTGTACGCTGACAGAATACAAAAGAGAAAAACCAAAAGAAACTAATATCAACCTTAGCAATGAATTTTTTTCTCCTTTTTTTTTTTTTGGAGCGTTTTGGGATTTAAAGAGTCAGCTTGACAGCCCAAAAACTGGCTAATAGTTTGCTCACTGTTAAACACAGTGCTGAGAGGAAATCTGTTCTAAAACCAGCCAAGTGTCTCAAACTGCCTCTAAATATCACACCCCCACAGCATTTTCCAAGCGAGTCTAAGAATTTAGCAGCTGTGAAAGTAATACAGAAGGTGTCAACAGCTGAAATTAAGAGTTTAAATTCAGTACTGCTCACATCTTTCCCAAAAGGAACACATCACATTGCTCCCAGTAACTCACGGGAACCACCCCCCAATTATGAAGCAGGAAAGACGTCTGCTATCCTCCCCTGATACAGAAGTACAGTTTATAAAATTCTTAAAAATGTTCCAACTCTGAAGTCTCCATTAAGACCAACGTGGTTATACTGGGTTAAAGAAGTCACCTTGTGCTCTTCCTCAAAAGGCCAGTACAGAAACCCAAATGTGTCTTGATTAATAGCCTCTGCAAAGTACCAAACTATGCAAAATACCTCAGGTTCACAAGGGATAGGAGGTGCAAATGCCATAGCTAGAGACTGAATAAAGAAAGCAATACTTACATGATTGCAGTCTGAAGAGATTTCATTATCTGGCTGAAAGGAGAAAGAAAAGGAGTGTCAGTTTATTACCGATGTGATGCATTGACATTTAACAGAGAAGAGTCTAAACTTCTGAAACTAAAATACTGTCAACTCTTTTCCACTGTAATAAACAACTTGACACAATTGACAGGAAATTTTAAAATCTGCATCACAAGAGTGATGATACCTAATTACCAAAAAACGAACAGGTACTTTAGACACTATACTGTATGAACAGAACAAACAGCACAAGAGTAGCAGCATTTATGTACACACTGCAAAAACATAATGCACTGGCATCTGCCACAATTGCCCAAACTAAGAAGGCAAAAAAGCATCTGTAGGAAAACAAAGACGTAGGAGCAGAATTTTAAAGAAAAATTAGTTTGGTGCATACAACTTAAGAAGAAAGTAGGACTCACTCCCCTCCCCCAGACTGAAATGTTCATATTCCCCGTTTGAGGAGTAACATCTTTTCTTTCAGCTGTACATAAAAGGGCTAGTTCAAAGCAGCCCCAAGATTTATACTTTCAGCTGTGAGAAACTGGTGACATCCAATATTCATACATCATTTCAAAATATTCACTATATTCTCCTGGGCAGCTCCTTTGGAAAGAACTCTGAGTGCAAACCATCCCATTCCCCTTTCAGCCTGAGTAGCTCTCACAATGAAGAGTTCCTTGAAAAAAGTTAATCATACCAATCCCTATCTCCACTCCACAGCAGAACAGCACAAAGGCAGGACAAAATCACCTGGCCGTCACAGCCACAGAAAAATCAAAGCTGACTCACAAAGTCTCTGCTTCTACTGATACTTAAGATGCCAGACATGCTTTAAGAGCCACAAGACACAAAACCACTCTAAGCTTAAACACATCATTGACACTAAGATGTTAGACCCCAAGGATCTGACATAAAAGAACCAGCATTTCAGCAGTTTTGGAAGCAAGCAGAGCTTTTCAGTGCAAGCCTTTGCTGCTGCACGATCTGCTACACCAACACTTCTACCATTGGTGCTTTGGGGAACATGAACACAAGTTTATGAGGAAAAAAGCAAGCCCGGAAAACATTTCCAAGTTCTTAATTACAGGCATTATTAACTAAAGCACTTTTGCTTTTTATAGCAGTAAGTGGCAGAAATCACCTCTCTACTTTGAACATAAAAAATGGTACCTGAAGGACTCCAGTAATTAATTGCAGTTTGGTCAGACTGACACGATCTAAAACTGTATCTCTCAAAGTAATTATAAATTTGAAAATTTCGGTATCAACTTTTTTTTTTTAAAGACCAGCAGATGTCTGCTAGTTATCCTCAGACTGCAGAACTGATTCTTTCAACTGAAAACTAACATGCCACCCAAATTGCTCTATTTTACAGCAGCCTCTAAGACCAACATTATTGTGACTTACAAGGTGCGCTTTCCTTAATTTTCTGCACTCATCCCGCATCCTTCAGCAACAGATGAAGGTTTTAGACTACTTTCAAAAGCTGGGAGGCAGAGTGCCCCCCACTGAAATTGCTGTCTCAGTCTTTCAGTCAAGGATAGTTTCTTTAAAAAAATATATAGGCTAGCACTGGAATTCTCCTATAGAGGACAGGACTTAGTAACACGTTTGCAGGCAGGAGAATTTGTAAGGGTCAGAGAGCACTCCCACAAAACCATTCGAAGTCACTTCAATTACTTTTGTACCCTTCAACCTGGTAATCTTTGCTTCAGATCCACCAAAGATTAAAGCTCAGGGTTTTTTTCTGGAAAGATGAGCCCAAAAAGGTAACATACTGGTTCTCACTGACTTGAGAAGCTTAAACAAGCTTTTCTTGAAATACACAACAATATTACACATTGAAATACTAGACTTCCCTGCACTCTGCAGCAAACCTCAGCTCTGTGAAAACGAAATCTAGACTTATTCTTCTGAGAAGAGTAATGGAACTTAAATGGGACCTTAACTAAGCTTTACTACTGCATTCATTCACAGCTCAGTACTTAAATATGCCAAGTGTATTATCTAGCCAATAATCCTTTCAATGTGGGACAAAATGACACCCTGCTAGCTAAGAGCTGTGATCCTTCTTCCCTCTTACCACTGGAAGTGTTGGAGAGGTGGGTTCATGCAATGCTGACCTGCTTCTCCCTATTTCAGTGAAGCAACAGGAGAAAAACAATCCTTTTAGCTTCTATCTGATAAACTGAAGGGCTGAGTTTGAAGAAGCGGAAGAAAAATCTCCCCAGTGCAACCCACACCAGTTCTGCCTTGCTAAAAAGATAGCCTGTGGCCCTCTGCCCACTATATCCACCCAAGAAACCTTCCAAACGAGCAGTTTCAGAACAATATGCAGTAAGAGTCATGAAAGAAAAATAAGTTTCAAATTACCACTAAGGGAAGTTGAAGAGCAAGAAAAGCTGCATTGTGTCAGCCCCACATGGTGAGCTTGTGGAACACGGATGCTTAGAAAGACCCCCAGGGCAAGGGGAAGGAAGAGAGCAGTTTAGACCAGCACCACATGCTAGACAAGGCATTTTAGGAGAGAAAGCTGATGGCAAGGACATTCCACCAATTATCAAGAGAGAAGGACTCTTCTTACATCTCGGAACTAAAGGATTAAAAACAGCCGTTACAGAAAATGTGTGTGCTTCTGGGCTCACAGAAGTTTTGCTGTTTAGCAGCTTCAGTGGGAATATACTGCCTTCCTTTACAGTTCTCTAAAAAGTTCTCCAAACTCCTTCACGCACTAACACTCACATTCCAGAGTATGAACACCACTTCCTACCTCCTTGGGAAAGTGGAGTTTAGAACAAGTACCAGATATAAGAAAACCTGAACAGAAAAAGCATTTTCTTCCATACAATCACAAACAATAGCCACAAATCACACTGCGTTAGTATTATGAACTCCACAGAAAAATTCAAAGGTTTGTGTGAAGTCCTGTCACCATCAGACTGAAGTCATCAACACTGTTGTGTTTAAAAGTGCCTTTTCCCATCCACCAGATCTCAACTCACTGAAGCAAACCATGACAGTCATCCATCCCTTTCTAAATCTCTCTGCTTTGGCAGCAGTATAAAACTAGGTCAAAACTCCTCAGCAAGTGAGCAGCCCACCACCACTACCCAGGCCCAAAGGGGCACAAGGTGTTGGTGCTTTAGCAGCAGAAATGGACCATCATCATGCTGGGAGCCATAGGAACAGCTGAGGGTGACTGAACCCGTGTCATGCATCGCCATCCAGTGCACAGCACACTGCCTTGGGTGCAGTTACAGCCGCTCCCTCAGCAACAGTCAGAGCCCCTTCCAGCTGGGTATACAAAACACACTTGATTTGGTCTTACTGCATCACATCCTAAGGAAAAATAATTCACACCATGGGATTTCAAAAAGCAAGCTAAGTATCCTCATCAACTGATGTGGATGAGAATGGTGCAGCTGGTTGCCCAAAGAAGCTGTGGATGACCTGTCCCTGGAAGTGCTCAAGCCCAGGTTGGATGAAGCTTGGAGCAACCTGGTCTAGTGGAAGGTGCCCCTTCCCATGACAGGAGGTTGGAACAAGATGACCTTTAAGGCCCCTTCCAATCCAAACTGTTCTACAGTTCTGTGAAAGTCAAGGTCTTGGGAAAACTCTCTGCAGGAATTATTTTAAATCTCCAGCATTAAGATTCCTTTGCTTCCTTGCAAGAGTCATGCAAATGAAAGAGTCTGAAGTCAACCACCCAAGTGCCTTAATTCCCAGAATTTAATCCCTCCTGAGATTAAAGAGATTAAAGATGGGATGACAGCACACATTTCCACTATTCTTTTAAGGCAAGAGTAGCAGTGAACTTGTTGAAAAGCAAGAACCAGGCATACCTCAAATACTAACTATGGATAATCTTCAGACATTGAAGACAAAAGACTTTGGAACTACTCAGGCAAAAGCCATCGAGAACCAACATGGAGCAAAACAGCAAAATAAAAAGTCAATTGGCTTGTGGATGGGAAGAACCCAGTAGACGTTCTTTCCCTAAATTCAGGAAGATTGCAAAAACCTCTAAAAAGTCAATTAGGAAAAGATGTTAATGAAAGCAGCTACATTCCTATGAAAGAGAGGGTAGATAGAAGTCCAGCCAGACTGTGGGTGGTCCCCAGTTTATTGCACTGTCACACGGTCAATTATACTACAGAGGATGGTGCACACAGACACACAGTACATGTTTTGTTTTTTCCACTTTGATCTAAACAACCATTTATCATCAGTATCTGTAGAGAAATGTTAGAGTGGCCCTGCTGACCTAGAAGCTTCTAAGGAGGAGGCCAGCAAGCTGATAAAAGGACAATTGGCTTCTTAGCTGTGTCCTTCCCACGGATAACAGCCATCTCTTCGCACCAAACACACCCAGCCAGGACAGCAAACTCGCAATAAAGTGATTCAACCTGCAGGCATCAAGCTAGCTAGACTGGCTGGACACCTGGAAACAGCACAGGCCAGACGCAACGTAGGGATCAAGGAGACATCTGGTGGAGCCACCCTTCTGCAAACCTGATGCGTTTCCAATGCAACCACTAGAAAATATTCTGCAGAAGAACTTCTGGAAACATGAGGAGATAGAGTAGTCTAGGCAAGAATCAACACAGCTTTTGTAAAAGAAAAACCACACATCACACAACCACCCATGCCTCAAACCTACTGAAACATCCTGGAGTTCTGAGCCAAGAAGCATATGGCTACAGTAAACCATTTTCACACATCCTGCAATCCTGAAAAAGTCATGTGTGATAGGAAAGTTAAAACCAGTGA
Organism: Rhagologus leucostigma; assembly: GCA_013397725.1. Taxonomy (NCBI): domain Eukaryota; kingdom Metazoa; phylum Chordata; class Aves; order Passeriformes; genus Rhagologus; species Rhagologus leucostigma. The sequence continues at coordinate 160,556 of VZTD01000444.1, read as the reverse complement.
TAATTTAAGTTCAAAACAGATGAGAAGATGTCGTAACTTAATTACACATTTAGTGAGCAATGAAAGTTAAACTTGTTAAGCCAAGCTTGAAATATTCGCTAATGCCAGTGAACTCTTAGTACTAAAAACAAACCCCCTGTTGTCATGTCAGCAAAAAAACTCTATATTTACCACCCAGGCTTTGAAAACAGCCAGTTTAAAGCATGCTAACTGTGGATATATCATGTACCAAAGTTGCAAGCTCCTAGCTTCCATATACTTTTCTTATTTCATATAAATAATTTTTCCCAGTTACAAAAAGAGCTAAAGTCTGCAATGCAGCAAATCCTTTACCCAAATAATTATGTCCACATTGGTTAGGTGTTCCTAGTTTATGCAAATGTATTAGTCCAAGTTATACACAAACACTCAACAACAACCTCCAAAACATACATAGAACTTTATGTATAAAAATCAAACTATCAGGACCAGCAGCAATTTCTTTAGTCATCTTGCACACACACAGCACAAGTGGCACATCACCTCGAACACCAAATTCTGCTACTTTTTTCCACCGTTTTAACTGAATTCTAGATTCCACGAGCTTTTCCACTTTTGCTGACATTTTACATCCTCCAGGGGTATGACACCATTAAGGTTAAGTATACTTATTCAGAAAAGATAGCACAAAGCAACATCAAAAAACCCCAGTAAAACATGTGTGTCCTTTGGCTCAGCAGCCACGTAAAAAGGAAACAAGGATGAAGCAGACCTCGTCTCCTGGTACTTTGAGGATCCACTGTTCAGTATCTGCTTCAAACACCAAGAAAGCTCAGCAAGTCCTACTCTTTCTGTTGTAGCTTTGATAGAAAGTCAAAAGTGGTTTTGCTTGTTTCACATTTGACACTAAGCAAGGTCTTCAGCACTATTCCTGCACAACAGAGACCCCTCCCTGGGCAAATACCAAAGGCAGGAAAAGCACAAAAAAATCTCAAGTTTAAATTCCAGTGCATCAGAAGTGACCACAGACCACGGTGCAATTTTAAGGGAACAACAATGCCATTTGCCTGACCCAGCAAGTATCTTTGCTGGCTCTTACCAGCAAATCACTTTCTCTGAGCTGCCTGTTCCCAGCCATGCAAAAGTGCAGGGCGGGTGCTCAGAGGCTGCCCTGTGCTGGGAGTGCCATGCTCTGTGCCACAGCCTTCTCACACAAGCTATTCGTGTCTCTGCTGCTTCTGCCTCCCTGCATGGGGGACTCTAAAGCCCTTAAGCCCTCTCAACCTTTCTCCTTTCAACGCAGATCCACACATCAGAGCATATTCCAACAGTCAGCAAAATCAAAGCAAATTTGCCCTAGATGTTTGTTTGTTCTTCCCTTAGTCCCCTCTTTTCCTCCTCTTGAAGGCTTTCCAGGCAGTCCCAATGAGTTGTGGAACAAGACAGACCTTGAAATGATGGGTTTGCCACCTAAGTTTGGCAGCACTGCTACCAGATGTAATGTTTCCCACAATACTCCTCCACAACAGAGCTCTGCTACTAAGCATAGCACTGACACTGAGCTGCAGATCCCGCCAGGTTTCGGGATTTGCTCCTGGAAAGCTCTCTCGGAATGCTAGCAAAAAGCTTCAGAGACCAAAAGGCATGCAAGGATGCTGGTAGAGTCACAAGAGAGGATAAAAGGAGAAGGAGAGCTGTTATCCCACCAACTGAGGTGACAGGGAGTCTCTCCTGTCTTCCTCACCCCTGTAGCTTGACTCCAGCTCATTGCACCATCCAAAACTCAGCAAATCAACAGAAAACTGTTTGTCATTTTAGAGTTTTCTGCCAGGTCAGTACAAATGGGCTTACGGAAGAGTCCGCCCAGCACCAGTGACTTTACTGGGAATGCGCAGTGGCATCTCCACCTGCAGCACTCAAAACAGTCCACAAGCTATGCTGAGACAACTTTTCTTTCAAATCACTTTTCTGGATGACATTCTGCCTTAACCCCAACCAGAAACATCCCAGATAAACTTTAGAGTATTCCAGTAAAGAGGCAAAATCAATAGCATGAGTACCGGCAGTACTGCACAGCATCCACTGGTGATGCAGAGGAGAAACGAGCCAAGAAAGAAATGGAGATCTCAACAAATAATTCCAGTGCAACAGCTAATGAAGAGCTTTTATCAAATACGTCCATAATCTCTTTGTAAATCAAATTCTATGACTTATTCTCAATACGGAGACTTCATATCTTTTGACAGTATATACTCTATAGTACCCCAAGTTGAGCTTAACTTTTCAGAAAGCTTCCAAAAAGCCATGACGAGTTCACAAGCAATATTCAGTTTTACACAAGATAAAAGGTTGTTGTACACGGAGTGGTAAAGCCCCTGTCTCCTAAGATGAAAATGCTGTTCTGACCATGCTTTGTTCTTCAGAGAATCATGTTTTGGCTGCACATGGCCTGGAACCAGAGAAATCCTTTGTAAATTAGCTTTGTATAGGAGCTAAGAAAACAGTTCACACCAAAAGCTCCACATACCAAAGCAGAGGAGAAGCGCAGGTTTCAGAGCAAATGCTGCTTACTCATGGCCCCATTCCCACAACCCAGCCGAGGGAGTGCTGTGCTGCAGAGCAAAGACAACAAGTACTGACATTCCCCCCTTGCCAGCAGCTTCATTACACCACCATTGCTGGAGAGCACCTCTAACCAGTACCAGGCTCCCCTGCCAAGTGCTCTTGCTTCATTCAGCAGAGTGAACAATGCTCTGAACACTCCACCAGCCAATATTCATATTTGTCTTTGTTATTCAACATGCGGGCTCATGACTTCAATTTTCCACACTGAAAGCCATACAGTGCTCCCAAAGATCCCTCTCCAGGAGCATTTTCCTCCCCCTCCTCCAGCAAGGCACACGTGTCACATCAATCAGGCGCCCATCCTCACCAAGGCGCAATAAGCATCTCCTGCCCGTGCTCAGGGGCAAGAACAGTGCTGCTTTAATCCTAAGGATTTAGATTCATGCATTCCACCTTGAACCAAAATAAGATGAGCATCCAAACAGGTGGGAAGCAGACTCTGCTATTTTTAACTCCTCCCAGCTATTCTATTTAGAGGCAATAAAAATCAAATACCTCAGAGAAGCCACTTCAGCCTTAACCACAAACCACAAGAAGAACAATTTTATTTTGAAGTCTTCCCTTCTTCCTTCAGGACAGTGGCGAGAGGCACAATTACATTTAACCTCACTACTTCCAAAACATGATGGATGTTACATTACACATGGATGAACAGGCCTGTAGCAGTTCTTACACAACACCCAGCACTAGTCCTTGGCTGTCACCAGAAAAAGACTATTTTAGTCTTCTTCATGGTGTATGTCGCCCTGAATTCCCATGCGATATCCAACATCTGTTTTGTTATCTGGCAATGTCCACAAGAGGGGCAGGATGTACCAAGGGACCCCACATACCAAATTTCTAGTGTTATTGCCGTGCAAGAGATTTCCTGAAAGCACAAAGTCTCCTGGACCCTGGCTGTGAGATGACACGTGATGGGGAAGTCTCCCTCAAAAGCAAGAGCACTCTGAGTACAGCCAGTGTTCAGACACTCCTAACACCTGGATTTGAAATAAAACACTAGAATTTTCTTCAGAAGATCTGCAGGGCCCCAGCACATCACTCGCTTCTTCACTGCAGTGAGAAGCAGGTGAAGAACAAGAGTCCGAAGTAGGGTGACTACCTGCTGTTAAAATAAACTGTTTCAGTTCTTCTCTCTCTTAAGCACTAACTACAATCACTGACTTTATCATTCCCTGTATGTGTCAATTTTATCACAGTACTATTCGAACACGAAAAAAAAACCTATGACAAATGCTCAACAACCAGGCCTTCCTCACCCTCCCTCAGCTGAAGCTTTCTTCATTACAACATTCACAAGCTCACTGGAAAAGCCATAGGTATTGCGCAGCTGCTGAGAGAATCCAGTGGCAACTTGAGGGTCCCCAAGGCTACGGTGACAGCAATGAAAACACTGTTAGGACATCTCTCAGCATAAGTTCATTATGTCTAACATAACATGGGAGCTAAGAAGAGCCATGTCAAGTCAAAAGCCACACAAGCTCTTGACTTGACACCACTAACAAGGGCCAGAAGCCAGGATTTAAAAATACTTTAAGAGACCACCCTATGGCAGGAAAAAGCCAGACTTGTTATGTTATTCATTCTCCAATTCTCCCAAAGAAACTTCTCTGTTGAAAACTTTCTGGTTATTCAAAAGAGAGCAGTCCATTAACCTAGAGAGACCAACATAAATTCGCTTAAGAAACAACACTACACTTGTACACAGTGGGAATAAGCAAATAAGCACAAAGGGCTAACATGTATTAAGGTCTACAGCACAGCCCACAACAGCAGCTTGCGAGCAGCATCACTCTGCAACAGAGAATTAGGACATTGCCTAGGCAGTCCAGAAGATTTCTCCAACCCTGGATGAGTTTCCCCCATGAGATCTGTTTTGCTGGATTCTCACCATCACCCGCTGAACTCAGCAGGAAAGATCTGAAGGCTATTTTTAGGGAGTCCTAGAAACAGCACAATGCCCTGCTTCCATTTCAAGCTCCTCCCATACAGGAAGGGCTGCCCATGAGATGCACATCCAAAATAAACCCTGCTCCCTATGATACCCTGCACTTCAGAAGGCAGTAGGGAGCTGTGCTTCCCATATAATAGCTGAAAACAACTTTACCATCAATTTTAAGTCCTTTATAAATGTAATTAGAAGGCACTCAAAATAAAGCTCTGAAACTCTCTTTACGGCAGCCAGGCAGGGTGCCCATCCTGTTGTACCCACAATTTAACAGCTCCAGTTACCATTTTTGCCATTGTCATCAGGAAGATGAATTTTAGATAAATGCATTCTGGATCAAGCAAAAAACACTGGTCAGGATAAGCCAACTGAAGCCTTAGTCACAGAGGGGTACCTACCACCTGCCTCTGACCAAGAAACAGAAGACAATCAAGGAAGCACATGCAACCAGAATTCGAGTCCTTTCTCCTTGCACTGGAGAACCAAAACAACCATCACGTCCACCTGAAGGATGGTACCATCAAGCATTAAGACCAGGCAAGGTGTACCAAATTCAAAGTTCAGGAGGATACTGGAGGACTGCTGTGTGACAAGGGACTCACAGACGGTGCTTCTGCTCTTGAAGCCATCAATACACCACTTGGAAACCTGCGAATACACTTCCAGGGCAAACCTTTCTTCTCCTGCTCTGAGAGCTCATCTCCAGCTTCTGACAAATGAGCCCTTTCCATAGGTGCAGACAAAACAGATTCTCAATTACATTCACATCAATACCTTGAAGATGAGGCTCTGAACAGGAATTGAGAAAAGAGAATAATTTTTTCTAATAATTAAGAAAAAAAAAAATCCCCTGTTCTCAAGTCTCAAGGGTCACAATGACCAGGAAAGCTAGACTGATGTATTAAGCATTTTTCCATGTAAAACAACTGTTCTGATCCAGTATTTGAGTACTTTAGTTCTACTTCAACAATACTAATCTTCCACATTTTAATTAAGTTTCCCATTTCTATCCAAAAGCAGCTTAATGCATGGAAAAGTAATTCAATAGATAATGGCTTGCCATTTTTAAACATTATTAAAAAAAGATAGAAACATTAACATGCAAGCATTTAAATAATTACAGATCATATCAATTTAGTCAGGAAACATATCAAGTTTAGCAATAGAAGCTAAGATTAGCTGCAAAATTATATCACCAAACTAGAAAGCTCTAGAAAGATTACTAGAGTGTTCAAGCAAGACTGAAATTATTCAAATCTAAGCTTCTTGCTTATTTAAATCAATCTGCCTGGGAGCCACACAAATTGTTGTGGTAAATTGATTTCCCTAGTGTCTGGTTCTCCTTTCGCAAGAGCCATGACAAGAAAAAGACCAGAAAGACAAGATGAAACCAGCTGATTCACAACATCATCAGGCATTCTGCATTCAGACAGATTATACAACACAACATTAAACCAAGTTATAAATGTCTTGGCGAGTGAAGGCGGCCGGGCTCAGTGACTCACAGCAGGACTGCCAGGTGCAGTGCTCAGTCACAGACCCCAGCACCAAACCAGAAATTACATTTTTCTTCTTGGAGACTCCAGCAGTGCCACATGCCTAATGCACTTTATTTTACTTTACGACCCCATTTCTGCTATACTTCAGCAACACACACCTAGATTTTATCTAAAACAATTTTCAGCAAACCTACTGTGCTAATGCCTTTACTGATGTGAAAAATATAGTAGTGCTTCGTTCCTTCTTGGCCAAGAAGTAGAGCATGCCATTCAAAAGGAGTCTTACTGAAATTTAATTAAATAAATGCTTATAGCATTTACCTAAAGAATTGTGCTGGTATAAATGGCAGCTTGTTTTGAAGCTGGACAAAGAAGCAAGATTTAAAAAAAAAACAAAAACAAAACAAAACAAACAAAAAAAACCCCTCAAGTGGGATCACACAGCAGTTTCCAAGATTCAACCCCTTGGAACCTTTTCTTGACCAAGAAAAGCCATTTGAGCTCTTTTTCAGGATGAAGTTTTTGTGCACACCTAATGAAAGCAATTGCTGTGTGTTCAGTTCCCACAGGGGAGATGCATTTCATATGAAAAGAGTTATCCAGAAACATTTACTATACACATCTGCACCAATAAGGAAATGAGTCATCAACCCACTGGCAGGCCTGATTCATAGCACACGGCGCACTTCGGCTATTTAGGAATCTGTGTATAGAATACAGGAGAAAGGCAGATGCAAGCCACGAGTCATTTTAAGAGACTACACATGAAATGCCAACTAAATGTATTTTTTTCCCACCTTTGCTTGGGTATAATTTCTTCAAAAGCACAGGACCAGCATGGTGCTGTACACAGCTGCAGAACTTTTCACCTGGATGAATCATAATATTTTCTTTATATAACTGGAAGAAAAGCGAACCCTGGATAAAATCGCTTGGATTTTGTTCAACAGAAAAATCAACATGAATAAGTCTTTACAGCCAGTGCTAAGGCAAGGTTTCCATGGGATTAGTAACACACTACCAAATAAAAATTCTGCTTGCCTTCAGAATATGCAAACAAAAGCCCTGTTACAGGACCAAACCAAGTACTTATCTTCAGGTCACTACTTGGAATAAAGGATAAAAATGAAGAAAAGTACATAAATCTTCTTATTTAAAGCTTTGCAGTTCCTCACAAAGTTAGATACACGTTTAAGTTGTTAACTTTGTTTCCAGAAGAAGCCTGGAGCACTGAGCTGCAGCACACTTCCACGTAGGTACTGGTCTGCTCTCCCGTAGAAGCTTGGCTTTTAATGTATTTTGTGTTTTTGAGAGCTCCTTTCCAAAAACCACTAGGGTTTTTCAGCTTGAACTACTCAGCTCAATAGTTAGCTAGAGCCATAAAACCAAGCATTTTGCTTGAAAATTCTGAACCATAATGGTAATTCGAGGGATTTAAAATGATACCATGGTAAGCAGCCAGGTCAGTAACAGTTCCCCTCAAGCCAAACAAAGAAATTATAGCTGACTAGTTGTGCACAGATGAGCAACTAAAAAAAAAAAAAAAAAAAGCCACATTTGATGCTGGATTTTAGAAGTGAGCTTGAAGAGCTTTCTGGAAAGCAACATTAGTAAAAAAAAGTCTTACTGGAATGCAGGAGAGCCAGACACCTGCCTGCAAATCTTCCCAATTACTGTTTCCATAACTCCTACTTAAAAAGCTATGAATAAAGACAAGCTGCAATTAAAAAGACTGAGCACACCTACAGCTTTTCTGCTAATAACGACAGAGGGAAAATAATGGGGGAGGGAGGCAGAGGGGAGAACAGCAATAAGCTCATCACTGCCACAGCTCCGTACCAACACACAGCACAACGCTCCGCGCAGGACCACCACCACCATCACTGCTGAACAATTCTCACCTGTCAAAACACAGGAATTAAATCAACAATTCAACTGCTCTAGAAACAGCTGGTTGTTCTTTCTCACCATTATTCCTGACAACAGTAAAATCAATTACAAGGCTCAGGAATACAGACCTAAAATCCGGGGCAGGCTGGAAGGGCTGCAGGCAAGTACTCACGCAGTACTATGCTGTCTTCTTGCTATAACAGAATTTTCTATTCTGTCTACAAGACAGCTTCAAAGTTTAAGTGTTCAGTCAGCAACAATTAGCACTTGATAGAAAACACTTCATTCTGGTCTCTGATCAATGGTGATGGTTTCAATAGTCACACACTATTAAACTACTCCAAGGTACACACTAAAGTAAAGTACACAACTTCTCAAGCCTGGTTGTGGCTGAAGAAATAAACACTGCTGCAAATCTCTGATCTCTAAATGCCCAACAGGCAATACCTAGTTTTCAGGATTAGTTCCAGTATGCTGATGGTAAAGCTCAGACAATCCTCGCTGAAGAACCCAGTAATGTGGGGAAATTATTTTGTCCTGACCAATAAGCAGAATAAAGATGTTTCCCCAACAGATAATGCCTGAGAATGGGACTTCAAGAATTTGATCTGTTCTTATCCAAGTGGCACAGGTAGCTGATGTGGTTTGCATGTCCACAAAAAGGCAGTGGCATACTTCTGGGGACATTCAGGGGAAGAGGTGATAGCAGTACCCTCAGGTAAGCAGTTTTCCACCCCATATGAGCGTTCAAATCCCTTGTATGCAGATTCCTATCTGCATGCTAAGAAAAAATATTGGGATTGTGCAACCTTCACAGCAATGTGAGATCTGAATGCTATAAGCACAGATCAACACTGCAACCAAAACCACCTGCTTTGGTCTCCTGCAATGTCTTTAAATAGCCTTGAGGAGTTCTTGCTCAGGGTGAGAATTAACTCTGATGCCTGAAAAACCTTGTCAATCTCCATGCAAAAGCAAAACAAAACTTTAAAATGTCCCCACCAGATTATCAGTGAACTTACCTCTGCACTTTAAGATTATCACACAATACAGAGTAGAGGATGGACATACAATTCTTCCAAGGCAGTTTTTAAGGAGAGATTAACCCCAGAATACTAGAGGTATGACATTTATCAAACAGATCTCCTTCAGGAAGAAGTCAGGTATTTCCAAGTGACACCAAGAAGTAGGAGCATCCCTGAAAATGTGTATGAAGAAAGAATACCTGGCACAGTAAGAACTGATACTACCTCCTAGGAGATAATTATGATTTTACTTTTTTATTTTTAGTGAAAATTAAATCTTAGCAAAATACATACTAAAAGTAAGCATTCAATGGTCCAATGGAATCACTTTGGTAAGAGCTCCAAAGTGACACAACAGGAGTTTGAAGCATCTGAAAAAACAAGAGCAGATGGAGAAGGAATTCAAGAGCAAAATCTTCTCCAGCACCTATTCAGCATTCAGAGACAATCCTTAGGGGTTTTCCAACCCCCCAGTAATCAGAAATTATCACACAAAATCTTCTACAAACTACATTTGAACTTAGATGGCACAATCAGGAAGAGACATGACTTACATAGTGAGAGCAAGATGGTAGAACCATAGAATAGTTTGGGCTTGTAAAGGTCATTTAAAGATTTTTCTTTCCCTTTGCATGCATTTTTATCAGCTACATTTTTAAATATGCAGCTCATGGTGAGTGCCAGGCTTGGCATCAACACGCGTGGTTCAGTGCTCTTTGCCCAGACTAGAGCACATAGCAATACATTACCTCCATCCTCTTTGCCCTCCAAAACAAGAAGCAAGGACAGAAAAGCCTTAGAGCAATTTAAGAACTGCCATGATCAGACAATTTCATTTAATCACAACCCAGGCATTCCAAAAGTAACATTTTCAGGCTTCCTGAAGCCTGCAAAATTGAATTTAGGAGATTCACGTTTACATTTCTGACTATCACATAGCATCTACCAAATTACCTGAGGCAACCAGATTAACAAGGATATTTTTATAATAGATAACCTAGGAAATTACCAAACCAGCCTAAACAGTGAGGTCAAAAAGAGAATACTGTGAAATAACTTTAATTTTCATCTATTTAAGCACAAGAAACGATCTTCTTTTTTTCCAAGACAAACTCCAAAACAACTAAATTCAAAATAAAACACTCAGAGTATTACACAACTAAGGTGGTACAACTGCTCGGCAGAGCACTTGACAAACCGATCATCTTCACACCTCTCAAGCTGCTGAAGCACTGACATTCCACTGTCACCCACATTTGGCAAGGAGCAACAGAAGGTTCACAATGCACAGAGGTGCAATACAATTAAATGTCCATCTAACCCTGTCCAGTGATACAGAGCCTTCCACTGCATCTGTGTTACAAAGCAAAAGGTCTCTGGTGCTTTACACGTACTTAAGCAAAGTCTGTCAAAACTCAGAAAACAAATGAAGAGTTGGTGAATTATAACATGCAACAGTTGACCAGGGAGGATCAAAAAAACCCCAAACAACTCTCCTTGCTTCTCTTTACAAACTTCTGTAAGCAGTTTTCTGCTGGTTTCCTGCTTTCCACCAAGATGATGCCACACACAACAGCCTCCAAGTTTAGTGCCACTGTAGGAAAGGATGACACAGGGTAAGTGCAGTATTAACTTGGATCAGCCTGAGCCATCGTGAACCTGCTCCCTCATAAACAATCCCAGGCCCAGTTCAACCTGAAAGCAGGCTAGAATCTAGCAAGAAAAATCTCTGTATTATTAATCTCAAATTCTGAGAGCAGCTCTTACCCTAAGAAACCAAAGGCCACAAACCTGCGAGGAAGTTACACTTGCAGGCTGACAGAATAGCTTGGCTGACTCTTAACAGAGTAATTTTTATAAATAAAAAAAGGCCCAGTGTGCCAGAGTGACTGCCAATTCTTCAGGCAAATTGGATGAGAAATGAGAGTGAATTCTAGATTAATACAGGGTTTCAGGACTTATTCTGAAGTCTTCACTTTACCGCACACACTTTCCTGTGCTAAATGTACTGTGTGGCAAAAAAGCTGGTTTTTTCCTCATCAGTTTATTTGTCATTACATTTTAGAGCACAAGATTTGCAAACCCAACATTTTGCAGGCAACCACCAAGTTGTCAGAAACCTGCAACAACCACAAGGGAGCCCCTACACCAAATCCGACTTAAACCACTGCCAGAAAGGCTGTTCTGCTCTGACTAAGCTCCCAGGCTTGTTACCACAAGCACTAGATCTGTAGTTTCCCACAGATTCACACATTTGCAAGTAATTTAAGACATCCGAGGCTTCGGCCCATTGCAACTTGCAAAGCTGCTTCTCTGAGTACAAGCAATGCTACCCTGTTTCAGAAACTATGGTCCCATTTCCTCAAGTAACCAGTTGCTACTGCAGAAGAAGACAATGGCCGACAGAAAACCAAGCTGCTCCACCTGTTCTTGCAAAACGAAATTGGGAAGTATAATTAAAACATATATTTTTCTCTCATGCTTTCCAGTGATCTGTCCTTCAATGATCCCAGCCCTCCCATTCCTAGTGAAGTGCTGAACAAGGATAACCTGATGAACGTGCAGCCGGGAGTAGGCAAATGAGAGCTCCACAACTCCATAAATAAAAATTGCTTCTGGAAACCAAGACTAACTGTGGCTTGCTTTTAGGAAAGGGGCAGGTGGATGCAAGATGCTTTGCCTGATCTAAGGGGAAATACTAGCTGTTATTTTTAACTCAGCAAGTTATCTCAAGTGCTCAGTTAAACTTCAGAACTGGAGGAAGAGATCACACATCTGGAATAGGAAATGTCCCTACAAATCCAATTGCACAGACCTGGCACTAAGTTTGCTGACTTCGTGGAGTAAGACACCCTCTAAAACACCCAGGTAGTTTCCCACACATTTCTGGAAGCCTGCCTCGTTCAATGACTGTGCAGCAGGAAACCTTGTCAGGACAAGCAAGATCCTCCTAATGCAGGTGGGGCTCACCACTGGAAGCCAGTTCTTACTGCCCTTTGAGATAAGCAAATCAGAGTTAATCCATCAATTATTTGAACTGAAGACTTGATCCCTCTTCCTCATCTTCTATTTAGAGTTTTGCTGGAAGCAGGATTAGCAGAGTGAGGCTTTACACTGTAAAGACAGGAGAGCCAGGAAAGGTGCGTGGTGTTCAGGCTTTACACAGCAGCACCACAGTGCAAAGTGCCGACAGGCGGTTTGCTGAAATGCTTTCATTCTTCACAGGCAGATTTATAGTACTTTCTGAAAAAAAGTACAGCCTAGGCAAGAACACCCCTGAATTAAAAAGCAATTCATGCTGTTTTTTTCAGAAATCTTTCTTTTTACTTATGCTCATTAACAGCCTCCATGCTAATCTGAGCTACAATTTTTTTACAAAAGTAACTTTGTTACTACATTGCCCCAACCTAGTTAGTACAAAATTTCACACAGATTCACTTCCAGACACCTTTATTGGTGCAGTTTAGTGACACTCAGGATGGGGCAGATTAGGACTGACTACACACACTGCCACTGTTTCTGCCAGAGCCAGCTTGCAGGAGACAGGATGACAACCTGCTTTGGGAGAATTCAGAGAGCTGAGTCCATCTGCAACCAAAACCTTTGGTTATTAACTCTTTGAACAGACTTACACGACTAAAAGTGATTTTTCCTCCACTTGAAAACAGACCAATTTTTTTTGACAGTTTGATGTTTCAACATAATTCTCTTACAAAGTTTTAGCTGCATTTTGGTGATGAAATGGGGTTTTGAGCACTTTTTTGCTTCATTTTTTCCACTTGAAATTTGCCCAGTTTGCACAAAAGGTCTCTCAAACTGCCAGCACTAAAAACAAGCTTCGATGCAAAAATCGAGTGGAGTTTTATTGTACCTTACACAGCTTGGGCCAAAATGTGTTACTAAATCAGCTGTTACAATCATTGGTAGTAGGTAATGTTGGCACAAAAATGCTGAAAAGGAAAAATGAGATGTTTTGTGGCACGAAAATAAGCAGATGCCTCAAGGACAAAGGTAAAACCCCACTTTTGACCAGACTTTTACTAAATTAATCCTCTCTACCTGTTAGATCAAAGTCACTTTCTAAATATAAAATCATACAGCTGCATTTAATGAAAACCCAAATTTTAAGTGATGACAAGCACTAATAAATATGCTAATTTCTTCATTTAGTTGGCACTTGTAACACTAGTACAAAGAAGTAAGTTATTTCATGAAACACTGCAATTCCTCTGGGGAAATATCTGAAGTAGCTCATCCTGACTGTTTTCACGACAGCCAGTTTTGGTGAACCAGTGCTCTAAGTGCACTCAAACGACTCCCTACGTGAGGCAATAATCATCAACATCACAAAATTAAAACCTGTTCTCTTTAAAGTGAGACAAAGGAGCCGTTTGACAGCAGGTTGCAGCAGCTCTTTCTCTAGAGGGAACCGCTCCGCAGGCAGCGGCAAACACAAGGCAGACAGACAGTGCTGGAGCTTTAACAGATGCCGGGGATTTCCCAGCCTAACGCATATTAGCACTTCGTATTTGCAATCCTGATTTCCACCACCAAGCAGTTAATTTGCATGTTAATTAGAAAGAGGTCACCAGAAAATTGCACCAGACAACCTTTCTGTATTGACTAGAAAGGACAACGATGCATTTCCATAAAGTCTATATCCTTCTTTTAAGGACATTTTCCCACCCAGAAGTTCACAGTAAATCAAGGTGCTCCTTTTACTGACTGAGCATCCGTTTCAATATATGCCTATCTCAGATCTGGAAAAACTAAAACTGGTTTAACATCAGACATCTTTGGAGACGTGCAAAATAAATATGCAAGTCTGAGCAATGCTAGAGAAAATAATGGTAAATTAGTCTAACCAGAAAGCCTCCTTTTACCACAGTACAAAATTAAACAGAATAAGCCTGAAAGAAAAGCATTGTTAGAGTATGCCAGAGAGAAAGCTTAGCAACTGGTTAGGTCTGTGCAGCTTTCAAGTCTGCACGTTCATCCAGTTCTGCTCAGCGGTCACATTCACTGGCAGTGGCAGGATTAAGAAGACAGGAGGCAGCAAGGAATGAAGGTGTTATGGACATGTTAACTACCTGGAAACATTCTGTAGCATCCTCTCTCTTTGAACCTTCTTTTATACACTAATACTTGGAGTATTATGCTTAAATCAAATGCCCCTTCAGCTTAGTTGTAGAGGTGTTATGTTTCCAAGTCTAATAAAACTGAATTACTGCTGCTGTTTGTCATACATCAGACTCACTGGCACCTCAGCTTCTGAGAAATCATTTAATTTTCTCCAGAACTTCCAAGACTGATCACTTGACATAATCAGACAATAACTTTCAAATTATTTCAGAACAGAGAGCAATACTACTACAAGGCTGTACCTCACTTTAACACTACACTCTATCTTCAATTTTCAGGATATCCATAAGCTGATGGATTTGAATAAAGACTTCCAGATGCTGAGGTTTATGTACAACTTTTGTGCTTCTAACAGGCACTCCTAAGTGTTCAAGACTCGTCTAAGAAGTCTTGCCCAGCTCCTTGACCATTTTGCCTTTGGGACTCTGCTGCTTTGCTCTGGAGACCAAACACACTGAAGCAGTTCAAACCAGGCTCCAGGACTCACCCGGCTCCACTCTTTGCACATCCCCATCTTTGTTCATCCTGAACACCACCACCAGTGTCACTGTCTGAGGAGATGGACTGTTCACGTTAATGGCCGATCAAAGTTTTGGGTCCACCCTGCAACCTCCTGCTCCATCAGGAGTTCAGTTCACAGCTTTGTCCTGCCAGCAGCTCAACTGGCTTAACTAAAGACAGCAACAAGATGTGGCACAAGAGGCTCCTCATAAACCAGCAAAGGAAGTACTGCATGCAAACACAAACTAGTTGAATGAACTAAAGCTCCAAAGATGTGGTCCAGGATAACTTTGCAAGAGAATGTAAAGCTGCTGTGAGATCCAAGAAAATAATTTTATACCAATTGAGCTAGCTGCAAGGTTCTTTGATTTTAAGAAGCACCAGCTTTTGAACTACTTGCAGACAACCTGCAAAGGAGTCTGCATAAAGCAACACATCCAGACATCCAATTCTAACACTGAATTAAGCAGATATCCGAACATAACCATCAATACACCAAGCTGTGGACCACCAACTGTGTTGCCTCTTTAATAATACTTACATCAATGAATACAACAGCCAGAAGATGACCCATTAACAAAAAAAGCATTTGTTTCAACTACCTAAGAGGTTGAGGAAAATGTAACACTCTATTATATTATTAGCCACAGATCTACAGAAAATTAAGCAGTAAAGAATGAAAAACAGGTACTATTACTGTGTTAACTCATCACTTTTGTTCCTCGGAAGTCTGAAAGGCTATGGCCTTTTCTACATGTTTCTTAGGAAGACATCAACTAGACACATGATTTTTCACCAGCACAGCTGTTGCCACTGGAAATCCAAGCAGACACCAAATCAGAGAAAAAATTGTTCAGCCAGTATTTGGGATCTACATTAGGAATTCACTGCACTAAAATTACAGAACGGATTTGCCTATTCTCAAAAGATTTGTTGGTATTCTTGAAGGCTTTGATGTGATCACAGCTGTACAGCAGCTTCTTTGCCTTTAGAATATCCAGGAGAATTGAGGTGAAACGGGTATTAACAAAAAAAAAAAAAAACAAAAATCAGTAAGCCCAGCAGCTAGAAACCCTGCCTGTATCTGATCCCCACCTTCTTGCTGGAGACTAACAAGATAGCAGGAAAGAATCACTGTGATTACAATCATTTACTGAGGCTCTTCAGTAAAGGCCCCAGGAAGGCCACAAGCCAGACTGGCTTCGAATTGCATGAACACAGAAAGTCCTGAAGAGTGATAGTTGTCAAAAATCGTTGAACTTCTGCATACAAAGAAAGACATCTTCTGGTTAAGGTTAGATCTTGTCCTTTCATATCCACCACTGGATGAAAGGTTTCACTCCAGCTGATATCCCATGCCCACTCCTGTCTTTTTATATCACTGCCTTAGGTCATTTTTAGTGTGGGAATGTGAGCCATCATCTGAAGGCACTCCTCAAAGCACAGAGCACTGACTTGCTAGTTAATTTTATCTCTAGTCATGCTTGAGCAATCTCTTGATAACATAACAGGGATTTTTTCCCTATTTAAACAAGAGATGTATCAGCAACGAAACAAAGCAGACAAGAGTTAGGCACAAAAGCAACAACATTAAACAGAAGATAAGAGAACATGGAAAGCCAGCTCTACAATGACACTCAAGCATAACATTCCAACTTTCCCACTCTTTTCTGGAGAAATATGGAGAATAATGTTTATTGGCTATTTTTCAATCTTGTGATCTTTCCAAGAACTTCAAGGAAACACTACGCTAACACAACATTACACAACCACAGCTTTCAGATAGCACAGAATGGAGGATCTCAAATTTATGAGATGGGTGTGTTTGGTTTTCTGTAACAGGGGGAAGAACAGGATTCTGCCACAAAGTCCCATGATTTCCATGTTATACCTTACCCCTGTTTGCTCACCACCTGCTCCAGGGACTTCCCTCTTGCAAAGCTCAAGACCCAGCTGGGCTCTGGTTTCTCTGACTGCAAGTGATAACTTCTACCTGAAGTTTTCTACCATACAACAAATTTTGGGGTGTAATTAAAAAGCTTTTGAGCAGATTGTTCATACCTCAGGAATGGCTCCTCGAATTAATTGCCAGTTTCAGTTCTGAAAAGCTCCTGGGCAAAGAATCCGTTCAGTCGGCCCATTAACCACTAAATCATTTCAGTGGGAGCCTGCAAGGGTTTACCATCTTCATCAAGACCTACAATGTGGAGTTTGTGGGTGGTTTTAAGTTAGTGTGACCTGACATTCATCAATATAGAGAAGGGTATACCTGGGATTCCCTTAATGAGACCACTAGGCTCCTAACTTTCTTTTCCAAGGATCATGCTGCTTCCTGTATCCCTCTGCCACCAAAGTACAGGAAGAGGGCAAGGCTTTAAGAAGTACAGCATTAGTGCATCTGACAGCTGCTGAAGCCTTCCTGTGCAAAGCCAGTCCCTTGCCATGCCAGTCAAAGCAGGGTGCAAAGATACTTCTCCATTGATACAATCAGTGCTGCTACCAAGGGGAGACCAAAAGCTGCGCTGGGTTGAATACAGACAGGAATAAAAGCCATCTGTCTGACAGACTTGGCAGCTGTCACAGAATACCTGGAGAATCCACGAAACAAGTCTCAAGGAGACAGTGTTACAGGCTGTTTGCTGAAAGGTTACCTTTCCTAAGCTTGGTTATGCATTCATTATCCATTTGCACACACAGGGATGTATTAACTATGAACATGCAATGCAGTTTTGCTAATTAGCTCAATCAGAAAAGACTAAACATATCCCAACTTCTTTAATATGAACCAATTTAAAGACAGTAGTTTATGCCTTCAGGGTAAGGCTGCCTGCCTGACATTTCTATTTAATATTAATGTTGAGTCCACTGAAATTCATACACAGTATTCTGAAGAAAAAGAAGGTTCTGAGTAAGAAGTGGTCTTTATATAGGTCACTTGCACAAGCAAATATTTACGAGAACTCTTTCCTTTCTTAGAAAACCACACCCAGCTGCCTTGTCACACACACCACAGATTATTCCAGAAACTCTGTTCTGTCCTAGTATCTGCTCCCCTAAGCCCATTTATTCCTTTGCACTTCCCATCAAAAATTCACAATGAATACTTTTGCAAATGCTTAAGTCTTCAGCTTTAATTTGGAGACCACTTCCAAATATTATAAAGCCCTGGTGAACCAGAAGTCTACAAAGCAAGTGACTCCAGTTGTTTTGATTATATGCATATATATAATATATATATATGTGCAGGTTGTTTAAAAAAAAAATAATTATCTGCAAGCAGTTTCAGATCTCCTGGGCATTGATCAAAAACTTTAAATAGAGTCATTAGCCAGGGTTCATTAAAACATGTTTCCATTAGTTTCCATAGATATTTAATCTGAATTAATTTACACAGCCACGTGCCACAGGTACACATTTTAACCCCCTTAAGCCCAGCTTCCTAAAATACGGACATCTTTTCCCATCAAGGCTTCACCAAGTTTTTGCCCTATTTCCATCACATGGAACTGAAACATCTCCTCCGTGGCTTTAGTACGACGCTCCTCCCACAAGGTCTTGACTTTCAACTTCAGCCACCCAGTTGACAGTGTTCAAATCTCTCCAAGGATGAGCATATCTGGAGCAGGGACTACTGAAACACCTGAAGCTACTCCTAAGCACTGCCATTCACAGCCAAGCGTGCTGGAACCACCTCCCAATTTCCCTGACCAAAAGCTGTTGTTTTGTTCAGCCGCCCTGGCCACAGGAGCAGCAGCATTTAGCAGTGAAGCAGAAAACTGTTAGAAACTTATTACTCATGGATTTAATGTGCTTCTGAGTCAGATCAATGCTCACTCTGTCAGGTGCCCAGACCTCCAAGTGTTACCCACCACCGTGATTTATCATGGCAACATGCAACGCATAATCCTAACATCATGCCTCAGTTTTCCCTCCAGAGTATGGATGCTCATGCTAACATGCTCTTTTAGAGGATTTTTCTCTATCCATTCAGCTCCAAGACTCTTAAACAGAGAGCTGAGCACCTGAAGCAGCCTGACTTAGCCAGCAAGCCATCACACTTCAGCCTCTCCCGAAAACACTCTTCCTAGGAGTGTCACAAGGCATGACAGAATTAAGCCAGACATGGCTTTCCCAGGAATGCTCTCTCAAAGCACTCTGCAGAGGTTTTAACACATCACAAAGACAGCATAATAAGCAGGACAAGAGCTACAAACATATATCAAGGGCTGGCTGAGGCATTCAAACCTCCAGGGAATGCTGACCTTACAAACAAGGCATTAGTAAAAGCACAAAAAACCTCCAGGAAAAGTTCATTAGCAGCTTTTAATCATCTTCCGTTGACACAGGATAAATAAAATACTTGGTTCAGAAAGGAAAAGCCTAAAATAAACATACAATTGGCCCATATTATTACTGGCATTACTGAATGCCATGATGTGCAGCATTAGAAGAGGACAAACTAAATTTTTTATCAGCTGAAACACAGCGCTATCCACTCCTTCCCCAAACCAGCAAAACACATCTTTGAGACCATTCCTTCTTCAAAAACAAGCATTAAAACGGAGAAAAGCTCTGTGACCAAACAGATTTGTCTCATTTGTTTCCAAACAACTGCAGCAAGATCTTAGTCTGAAAGAGTTGCATCTAATACTTGAGAGCTGTACCAAACATGCACCATTTTATCCAGAGAAATCACTCCTGGGAGAAGAGCTGATCACCTCATTCAGAAACTTATGTTGAAACATTTCTGGATGAGTGACCAGACAGGTCAGCTCACTCCCTAAAAAAACAAAAGAGAGACTGTTACTAAAGATATCCTAGCTAAAGTTGTTTCTCCTTCTCGGAATAGGGAAATCCCAAATCCTCACATGGCAATTTAGCTGTAACTGTTGAATATATCTCTAGAATATATTCCCCACCTGCCACAGAAGTCACTACTGAATTGGATGGACCAACATGGTCCTTCATGTCATTCTGCAGACAGAGCCACTGCCTCTGCTTTCTGCGAGAGTAATGCCTCAGATTTGCAGCACAAACTATTTGAAACATCCACCAAAATCACCATTTAGGACATGCATTCCTCAAAAATAAGTAAACGGTCAAACAGCATAAAGTCAACTGGGCAGTCTTTTTTTTTTTAATAAATAAAAAGAACAGATTATTCACAACTTGTTTAATAGCTCAGGGAAGGAAAATACATTCAGGTTCACTAATTCAGCAAAATTTTGCATTCTGAAAAAATTCAAACACCTTATATAAAATTGGGCCCCGCTCATATATGTACCAATTATTTAACTATGGCACATCCGCGTAAGAGATACACATCATTTTAGTTCTGTACTCAATTTATTTAAGCTTGGACAAGCCTGACACATGCCAAGATTTAAAACTATTACACTTAATTTAACATTTCAATCCCACGCATCCTACACAAGCAACCAAGCTCTGAACACAAAGCAAGCCTGAGGGGCTGGAAGTGCAGCCCCTCCCTCCATTCACCCTAAACCGTTTGATAGGATATTATGTCAGGTTATTCAAATCAAAGTGTGACTGACAAGACTCTTCCCTCCTCCAGCAGCTCTCCAGAGAGCAAGGGTTATTTTGGTAACTTTATCTCTTGTTTTCCTCAGCAAGCACTTTCTTCTCAACGGGGAGTTTCATTGATAAAACTACCCAAATGCATCCACAGTGGTACAGCCAAGGGAGCACTGCAGAATTCTCAAAGCCATGAGCAGTATTCATCTCACACGTATCTCAGGCTCTTACACTCCCAAGTAGATCCATCAACTGTTGCAGTTTACATGCGACTTCATAAACATTTGCCAGAAACTTGGCAAGACACGGTGTCTAGAGAATTCGAGGACAAGCTGCCTGTGCCCCTTCCCTCCTCCACAACTACTCTCAGGGTATCTCTGTCGCATTAAAAGGAGGAGTTGCAGTTTTCTGGAAAGAAGAATGCCTATGGCAATCAAATCCCAAATATTTACCAGGCATATGAATATCAAAACTAAGAACAAATACATTCCTCAGGTCAGTAACATCCTACTCCACACTTCTGTTTCATGAGAGCCTCAGGCATTTTCGTACAGAAATAGCATATTACTACTCTTTTAGTCCTGTAATTCCTTTTGGACTAAAACATGTGGCAGATTTGCTGTAAAAGAAGGATGAAGCACCATTTCAATTCCACAATGTTTTTAAGACTCTGAGATGCTACAGGCAAAAGAAACTGTTCCATATTTTCACAAAGCATTTTTCATGGATTAAAGCTAGCAACAGACTGTAAGAAAGGATGCGGAACATCAAGTAACTCAGATCGACACCCAGTGTCCTGTTATCTTTTGATATAGCAAGTCTTGCCACTAAATGTTAAACATGTTCATATCTTTTATTGTAATGAAGAACAAAGAATTATAGAACCATTCAGGTGAGAGACTAATTTAAAAAAAACCCAATGCAATCTGCTCACGATTAAGAAGAGACGCTACTCATTCCCAAAACTGTAGGGGCAAAGCTCAACTGTTACAGAACATGTCATGCTGAAAAGCAGAAACAACAAACAAACTCAACCAAACTTCACCTCTGTTCACGGCAGGGAGACAGACTCGCTGTCAGCCCACGCTTTCAGCCTGTACACCATTCTACTGCTGCCAAGTACTGTAGCTGAGGAAACCAAAGCACAGTTATTTGAACCAGCAGCTCCCAAAGTGTCGCAGGATCCTAACACACTTCTCATCCAGGCAAACGGGATGACTCCACAGGAATGGTAACTGACGTGGAAGTCGTTCTCCTGCTCACACCAGGCCTGTGGCAATCCTCAGAGCAAGGTGCAAGATGTGCTTTAGTAAGGGGGCCGCTAACAACTACCACCACCTGGAACACCAGGATAGAAAGCATTTCTATACTCTCCAAGTCACTGTTATTTGGAAGTTTCACCTGATCGTGTACCTCTTCCAGGTAAAGGCGACATCCTTCTGCTGTTACCACATCCAACTTAAAACCTTGGAACTTCAAGATAAATACTTCCATGGTCAAAATCCCAGCAATATGCCATAGGATCCAAGAAATTCTAATCGAAGACTCTTGTTTATTTCTCTGCAAAATGAATAATTTTTTCCCACTACTGCATTCACCATCACCACCAATTCTGCGATTTTATCAGTGTTACCAGGGATATTACAGTCTATTTCTATGACAATATGTACTTTCCACACAAGAACAGGCTGGAATGATTGTTCCTGTACCTTGCTCTGGAAAGTCTAATTAGATTACTTGACTAGCATAGCTTTGGATTGTTCATTTGAATGATATGAAAAATTCCATGCTAAAACAAACAACAACCAAACAAGAACAGTGTCCACCTTGGCTATTAATGATGGCTACAGGCTCAGATGCTCAACACAAGCCTGCTGCTCTAATATCCCATGAGAAGCAAGAGCCCCAGCTGGAAAACAACAGCAAAGAGCACTGTCTACCTGTGACTGGATCCTCTCAGATTCTGCACAGCAGCTTCTAGAAGAGAATAACTTCGATATCATTGTCCTTCCCTTTGTTTCCACATGGCTTCATGACTGGGGAAGTGGCTGTGCTGTTCAGTTCTCCATCTTCCCCAACCTCCTCCAATAAAGATGCTCATCTCCTAACAACCCATGCAGCTTCCCTGTCCTATGGCTTCAGATTCACCAGAACGAAGCTCTTCTGAAGGCCTGGATTCAGGTGTGAAGTGCTACCAATGGACTAAACCCCAAAAGAAGGTAGAACAAAGCAATGAGCTCTATAAATGTGGGAGCAAATAGCACTGTACTCACACTGCCCAAATTTTACTCATGTGCACTGTTTTGACAGCTTTGAGGCATTATTTTAGGTACTCTTCAAATATGATCTTTTGATATATTTTACAGCTTTTAATGCTACAAAAAGTGTGCAACATACAAAGAACTTAGAAAACCATACCAAAACCCAAAAGGGCTATTTAGGAGTACTTTCAGCACCATTGGCTCCCAAAGTAGTGGATCATAATATTAGCCAGCCTCCACAAGTTTATTTTAAATGGCTGCTGCGGAAAAAAGCTCAGTTCAGAAAGACTCTTCTGGCTCAATTTAAAATCATAACAATCACGGTGTATGAAATAATACTCTGCCTTAAAACTTGACACAAAGATTTTAAGATATACAAAGGTTCTCCAATATTGTAATGCCTAACAGCCTCTCAGCTACTCTGCTACCTTCTCTTAACATCCTCCTTTTTTACCATTCTTGCTTAAATAGCTTCATATTAGGTTCACAGAGGGGATTTTTTTTTAACCTAAAACTTTGATCTCCTAGACAGGATCCCAGTTCCAAATCTGTGATCCCAGTAGGCGAAGCAGAAGTGTTTACAGTCAGAGATCAAACTCCATCTCTCAATAGACAAATGATCACTTTAGGATGGCAACGATATGCTGCCATGTTTTTTAAAATTATTCACGATGTACAGCTCTAAGCAATAGAAACATTTTGCCTATTCCATTTTCCCTAAACCAATCCAGACACCACACTGGATAATACAGCTGTGGTGGGGCAAAACCCAGCAGGTTAAGTGACTAGAGCACTGACCCAATCTTCTCTTTTAACTATACAACAGAGAAACTCAAGTTAAATCTTTCTCCCAGCTTCATGCCAACACCACACAGCCTACCTGAGGTCTCCAGGATTCTTAGAAAGTTTTCAGAAAATGCCTTTTTCAAGTATTTTAAGTCTGAGATACTGAACCCCAGTGAATAAAACTGACACTAGAGGATAACATTTACTAAATAATCTTGGAGAGCATCACAAAGTCATGATGGGTTTCACTGAAATGCCTTGAGGGAGGAAAGTATTTGGGGAAATTACTTTGGGAAGAGCTGACATACAAAGAGAAGAATTTAAATTCCATCAGCACCCTCCCCAGCAGAACAAGTTTAGACCATGGTTTATACAAGAGGATGCTGGAACACTTCACAAATGCCTGGAGGAGGGGAGGGAAACCAAAAACCCTGTAGTTTGTGTTTTGTTGTATGCTTTTCCCCTTTGTGTAAGCCTTACCTGTGAGCTGCTCATGGAAAGGAAGCCAATATAGCCTCAGAGCACGTGAGAAGGGTTTGATGTGGACAAGCTCAAGCCACACTGCTGAGTGCCTGAGCTGGAACAAACTGCATTATTCCAGGCAACCCTGCCCTATACACTGCTGCTATTTCTGGAGTCAGAGGTGAGAGTATTATCAGTGATGGTTCACCATATGTTTGGTGCCTGCTAAAACACAGACCACAAAGCAAAAATATGAAACACTGCAAAGCTTTGTGTTCTGTTCATCCTTCCTACAGCTAGTAGGACATATACATCTAATTAAGGCTATTAACAGCAACATTAAAATGAGAGCACATCTTTAGAGACGTGAATCAGTTGAGGGAAATGTTCCCTAGAAGCACACCTTCCCAGGTGATTCCTAGAGACAGAAAAAGCATTCACCATGGGAGTTCCATTCCAGTACTCTGTTTCATAAAAATACAGGCAAGATTTACAACATAAAAAACTGTTCAAGCCTTTTCTTTTTTTGGCTTTAAAACCTGGTGTTGCTTCACACGACTGATCAGAAACAAGTGAAGATGGCTGCTGATCACTGCCTGGAAGCCTCCAGTTAAAAAAGTAAGCAATGTTACTACATTCACAAAAACTCTGACCTCTGCTGCAGAGTCAGCTCTATAGGCTTGCGTAAGTTAAGACAGATGTCTCCACAAATTTGAATATCTGTGTCATGGTGAGAAATCCAGCACCTCACCCCTCACACAACTCAGATGCTGAAGCGTCAAAAATACAGTGTGTTCCTAGAAGCAGTTCAAAAGGAACAGTCAAGGAAGGAATCGGGGCTGTACATTTACAAGAAGTTGTGGATGCCTCATCCCTGGAATCATCCAGGGGCTTGGAGCAACCTGATCTAGTGGAAGGTGTCTGTGTCCATGGCAGGGGGCTTGGGATGAGACAAGCTTTAAGGTCCCTTCCAACCACTCTGTGGTTCTATAATTCCATGACCAAAAAAGTATCCAAGTCAACACAATGTCATAAGTGAAAAGCAAAACAAAATGCTCGACAAATAAAACTAGAGTTCTCCGCACCTGCAGTTAATCAGGACCTTGTATAAGTGGAGACAATTTTGACTAGCCTGTCTGAATTTTACAACAAGAAGATTACATTAATATTGATTTGTTTAGATCACCATGAACACAGCTAAAGAACTGCAGTCTCATGAACAATTCCTGTTGCAAATTACAACAACTGCAGCATTGCAGTGATTTTACTTGAAAGTAGTTTTTCTGATTTTGTGACATACATAGATAGGCCACAGAGACAGATGTAAGCCAAAAAATCAATTTGATGAAGAGCGAGCTTGCTGCAAGCTTCTTCCAGATCTTATTTCAACTAGCTGAGAACAGCCTAACAAAAGTTGACTCAGCTCAAATCAAGTCTGGACTGTCACAGAAAGTCTACAAGCCAAGCAGGTTTGGGTTTGTTGTCTTTTGTTTAATTCCATCAAAACCTTTTTGTAGGGCAATTACTTCAACACTTAGAAGAATGCATGCTCTACTGAGTTTGTTTTGCAGTTCACTTGGTGCATAGTATTTTACCCTGCAATAACAGAACAGTCTAGAAAAGAAAGCCTCAATTAGCAAACTACTGAGCATGATGAAGGCTGGTGAGCTTCCTATTAAGATTCAAAAGATCTAGACAGCAAACTTGCTACCAGATTAAGCTAGTCATTATTTTTTAAACAAAAGACAGCACATTTGCCTGACTGATTTAGCATAGCAAGGCTGTAAGAGCTATTTGGTATTAACCCACACTGTTACATATAAGCACTTAATTACATCAGCATAATCACTTGCATTCTCTAAAAGAGACTCAAAACTCCTGAGAATCAACTAAGAAAACTAAAAGTTTTTCACAAAAGAGCACACAGTTCTACCACTAACTGGAAAGGAGTAAAATACTTCAGGTAGGTAGAGAAACCATGAAAACTTACTACATTAACTACCTTTTGCCACCTCAGCACTTCTCAGCAATGCATTGCTTCAGGCAAAGATGCAAAAAAAATAACAAACGCAGCAAATAGTCATTCCTGTCCTGCATGATGATGGTCATTTTTCCCTTTGGAGTTATTTGGCAAAAGGGACATTCCATGTGTACCATTAGTCTTTAGCCTACTGTTACTTAAGGCATCAGGTGTTCAGTTTAAGGCAAAATTATAGACATCACAAACAAGAAATGCACTCTAATGCAAACACAGGAAATCTAAGCTCACAAAGCTGTAAGATCTACAAGATACACTTATCTAAAGGAATAAAATTAAGTAAACTCATGCACAAAACCCCTAAAGACAGCACAGAGAAAAAAGACACCTCTAACTCTTGAAGGAGATTCCTCAGCTCAGAGCTGCAGACATTCAGATACCGGCGTTCCAGGACAGTTTTTATGAATGTCACCTCTGCTCAGAAGTGGAACAGGATGGGTTTTCATCTCCTGTCTTGATGAAAAAAGGTTTGCAATTATGCCACAAGCTGGTACCCAGGGAAAGTAGGATCTCTGCTCTTCACCTAATGCACTGTGATGGATACTGATAAACTGAACATCCAGAAAATCAAGGTATCCCATGATAACAGAAAATTATCAGCTAACGGAATTGAAAAATCTTAGTGCCATAGCAACCAACTTCACAGACTTTAAAACTGAATTAGTCAGAAGATCAAAAAGAAAAAACTATTTTAAAGCAACATTTCAAATAAAAAGGCAATTACCTAGACCTTCTATTCATCCAATTCTTTGGGGTATATTATTAGGAAGAATAACTGCAAAGCTTTTTCCAAAGCAAGTGTGCATTTTCTAAAGACCAAAGAAGTAGAATCCGCTGGAAAAGTGGTGCATGCATGCAGGAAAGCTACATGACAAAGAACACCTAGTCATCTCTGCACTAGAAAACAAATACAGCACTTCATTTCCCAAGAATAATCCCTCCTCAAAACATTCTGTTCCAACCATGACAACCCAAAGCAGCACCAGCGAGATCTCCTTTCCTCCAGTACAAGGGAGGAGAGAGTGCTTGCAAAACACAACCTAGCTGTACCTGTCTCTACTATAACAACCAACCGAGTCTTTGCTTTTCAATATATTCAGCTATTCGGTTCAGTAAATCACCTCCCCCTAACACGGCTTTCTCACTGCACCCTGAGCCAAGCCCAGGCTGCACAGCCTGCATCAAACCCTGTTTCTCCCCTTGTATTTCCACTCCTTTTCTCCTTGGTATGCAGAGCCGCAGCAGGCCAGCAGTGCCAGCTCGCTGGAGGAAGCAGACCTGTAAGATAATCTCTTTTACTGAGCCAAATATCCCAGGCCAAACTGATAGACAATCAGCTACCACAAGTACCAGCCTGCCAAGAACAGCACAGAATTAAGAAAAACAAACCCGTCCCCAAAAAACCCACAAAAATAATTCTCTCTGGTAAGAAAAAGTGCAGCTAAGGATATGGAGAACTGAGAACCTGTGCTCAGTGCTCTGTTCACAAGACAGCAAGTCCAGGACCTGGCATGAGAGAGACCATCTTCCCCTCTATTCAGCTCACACACGGCTTCAGCAAGAAAAGAGTACTTTTAAATATTGCTACATCCTGAGATGAAGCCAAAGGCTGATGCCAAAGTAACCAACCTAAAAACAAATCAAACTTTTAAAATATATTTAGTATTTTACTTTAAGATTTATCTACAAAAGCCAGGAGGAAACTGGGCTTACACTATCCAAACACAAAGGAAAAGGAGAACCTCCGAACAAAAATGCAGCTAATCTTGATTAAGAAGCCAAGCCTCAAGAGAAAAACCTTCAGTGCTCCAGCCTTGCCTTCCTGTTGCTCATGTGTTTTTCAAAACTTAATCATCTCAATCCTTTCTCCTAGGTCCAGCCATTCTCTTCCAATGGATTTGGATAGTCCATCTTCCATTTCATGAATTTTAGAAGCAGGAGGGACCATCCTGACCATTCAAATTAATTTGCATCTACCACAAACTGTTGTAAATTCTTCATGAAAGTCAGTTTAAGACAGAACGGTATCTGAAAATTTCTAAATACGTCACAGGCTTCAACTCGTAGAGTCCAGTCCCAGAGCAATAATTAACTCAATCTCTTAAAATTGCAACACATTTTTCCTTTAAGTTAGCTCAACTCCAACTATATTGGTAAGAACTCTCCTTTTATTTTTCTCAGGAA
This sequence comes from Rhagologus leucostigma, assembly GCA_013397725.1. Classification (NCBI taxonomy): domain Eukaryota; kingdom Metazoa; phylum Chordata; class Aves; order Passeriformes; genus Rhagologus; species Rhagologus leucostigma. Next base: position 132,681 of record VZTD01000444.1, on the reverse strand, counting down.
CGTAACAGTTCTTAAAACTCCTGTGTCCTTTTCAGACTTTGAATGATCACCAGGTCAATATCCCTTAGAAAGAAGGGAAAATGTAAGCAAAGCCCTTGGCAAGGCTTAAGGTACATCTTTCAGGTTTCTGATCACTGCCTTTAAAAGAACCCAACCCTTTGAGTGTTGATGTGTGAACCAGATGATAACGCTGTAGGCACTGTAAGAGCACCACTGGAATACTAACTGCCTGCTCCTTTGCAATAGTAATGACTGGAGAACCAGAACAGCCTCCATCCCACAACCACAGACTTACCAACCCAAGAAACAGGCAGTTTCTCAAAACTTAAACAGGCAGTTACTTTAAACACTTCACCTGAAGGCCAGGGAGAATGTCTGGAAACTTTGTGGGAAAAAACCCGTAAGTGCTGACAGAGATGGCCAACCCTGTCAAGAGTGTCTCCACCACTTGCATTTCCTAAGAACTAGCCTATCCTCATGCTATGTTTAATCCACAGCCCTCAATTACTTACAGCTCTTAAGACAGGTAAGACAGCCAGTCATTTGCTGCCACAAATGAGACATCTCAAAAAGGGTACTTTAAATGCCAGCCTCCACCTGTGCAGAGGAAAGCTGAGAGAAATGGAATAACAGTACCTGCTCAAATATGACATAATGTCGTATGTCGAGTCAAAACAAAACCTTTGACCTTTAACTCAATAAATTATGGAGATAAAAAGAGGAAAAATAAAATAAAATAGCTACTGTGACAGATCACACTCATCTACCTCAGTGCAAGCAAAAAAGCTTCAGGCAAGCCTTTACATTTCCAATCCATTTACCAAAAATGGTAAAAACACTAGAGAACCAGGACAGGGACTGAGCACGCACAGCTTTTCCTACAATTACAGTATTACCAAAAGAGATGAAGACTCCAAGCATGCATTACTGTCTGGTTTCTGTTCTCCATCTCTGATTTTAAAACAAGTAATTTCACTGACACTATTTTATCAGATCACTTAAGGAGCTCAGGTACATACAGAGTGAGAAATAAAACATTTAAATGGAAGAGATATGACAGTTCCCAGCCCATGAAATGGTACACGCTCCCTAGTCCATTAAGTCACATCAAATGAATTTTCTGGCCTTTTACACTGACTACAATTCTGAAATAACAAGAAAAATACTATTCTTGAAATACACAGCTTTCATGATAACTTGTTTCGTTCTTAATCCAATCCTCAACACTAAGAGAGCCCTATTCTTTCCACAAGGCAGCACATTCAGGCTCAATTACACTGTCTTTGCCATAAAGGTGCTACCAAAGAAACGGAACCATTCAGGATGAAGAAAGTAGCAGGAGGCCAAAACTTTGATCTCTAATCCCAGCTTAACCACAACTATTTGATCTTGGAAAAAATACTTAGCCTATAATGCATTAGCATTACACAGAACAATATAATGCTTTAAATATTGCACAATCTTTACAAGGGCAACGCAAGCAAAGCTCAACAATTATGGTATCAAATTCACTCACCAATTAACCAGATGTAATGTAGGTTTTAACAGTAAAATCATGCTCCACTAGCAAACCAGATAAGAGAACCACACTGGTTAAGATTATTTTCATCCCTTTTAATGTTTCCCACCTCAAATTCAACAACTCAGTCATGCTTCAAATGCAAATCATCATTAATCAAGCAAAAATCGTTACCTAGCAAATATATTAATATTTCATGGGTTTATTTATACTTTAACCACCATGCAAATCAGTTTAACAGGCAGCTCACAAAAAAAGGGCTTAAAGGCCGCAGCCAATGTTCAGTGAAATGCAAGCTCTGAAGTCCTTCCAGAAACAGGCTCGCAACCTGAATCCTTTCAGGAAAAAAGCACTTTGGAACACAGTTTTTAAAAATATAAATATACTCTACCGCATTCTACTCTTTTATATCATGACAAAGAATTATGTGAATAATAATTAAAATCTTGATGACAAAATTTAAGTCACTCAAAACTGTAATATATCCAGTGCACGAATACTTCTAACTAGAGGGAAGTTAATTCATCTGCAAAATGCACCCAAAAAATGTGGTTTATTCTATTTTCTGATTATGGTCAAAAATGTTTAAGCTGAGTAGCTCTGACCATGACCATTTCCTTTTCCAATCAAGGAGCATCCTTCCCATCCTTCTAGTACAAAAGCAGAGAGGATTCTGCACTACATTTATTAAACATTTCTTTGACTCAGTGGAAAAATCAGTGGTAAAAAGTATTTGATATCTGTCTGGGGATCTGACTATTTTTCCTTCAAGAATTCTAAAAATACACAGTGCTTAAATAACTCTTTTGATAATACTTTAAATTGACAGTCTACAAATAGCCTCTCAAAACCAAAACTTTAAAATTTACTATTTGGGGGTTTGGTTTGGGTGGGTTTTTTCATTTGTGTAGGGTTTTGGGTGCGAAGTTTGGGGGTTTTTTTACTATTTTCTTTGTGTCACACTGTTCTTTACTGAATATTTGTGTTAAACTACTTCTTTCAACATTTGCCTTACAAGTTGGGCTCCTGTACCAGTCAACCACCGACTCAACACTCCTGTTCCTTTAGATTCAGAACTACCGAATGAAAGCAAGGGAGGATGTACTTGAAAGACATCCACACCTAGAAATCAGCAGATGCTGAAACCACGTGGTTGCATTCACACTGACTAACAAAACAAGCACACCTTCTCTTTTCTCTGTATTTTATGGACTCAAAACGAACGTTTCAAGTAGTTGTTTCTCCTGGTTATTCATATTTAGAAGTGTCCTAGCTTACCTGTATCACACTAAGAAAAACCAATGGATAATCCTAATAGTAACACTCTCAGCTTCAAACTGAAATTTTCTCCACTTTAGAGAAACATTTCTTATGAGAAAAGTAAGATTACCTTAAACACCTATAGAAAAAAGGCTGCTTCTGCAGCCTAACTGCATCTAAAAATCCTACTTGCTACTTGCAGCAACTGTCTGCAAGCCACACACTGTCCTCACTGACAGTATCACACACAAAACAACTCCCCCAAATCTCTATTTATTATAGCCTGACTGGTTTTAAGTGGCCTGTAGATCCTCACCCATTTTAAAATGTAATTGTCACTTTTCTGGTATCATCCAAACAAGCAGTCAGATGCTCTTAGAGTCAAAAGTAAAGGTTGTATCAACAACAGCCAATACGTCACTTATTTCCTCTGCTGTCACCTCCAACACAAAGGAAACGTCTGAGACAACATCTGACCCTGTTCCCTATCAGCTGAAATGGTACCCAATGTTTACACCTCATGACTTTTATTCACAATCTAAATATCAAGTGTTAAACAGCAGGGATACACAGAAGTCAGCTATTTTAATTAATTTCTCAGAGCAGCTCTCCGTGAAGTCATTTTTACGTCAGGATGCAGCCCATCACATCCGTGTTACTCGGGGCAAACTGCTGAGGGTTAAGACCAGCTGACAGTGCTCTCTGCAGGGTGACAGCAAATAAGGACAAGGCTGCAGAGTGGCACCTTCAGAGCGAAAACTCCATCCAAAAGAGCCCTGAGATGTCCTGTCGATGCCTGGGATATCACCCAGGAAAAGATTCACCTTCAGTACAGGGCATCAGGCAGCACTACAGCTAGACAAGACCAATGGCCAGCAAACTACTGACATCAAGGCAGCCTGAGGAATAGGAAAAGGAAAACCACAAGCAGACATAACATTCAAAGAGTGGAGTTCTCAGGAGATATGCAGAGCCAAGATAAGGGTTTGTACTTGCTGAAAATAAACCGTGATGCAAAGCGTTCCTTCATCTTCGATTTGATCTTTTCCCTCTCCCTGCACGGCCCTGGGTCCCAGCCCTGCGCTCACCCCCCTCTGTGCTTTAACTCAGAAAAACGACAAAACTATTCCAGCAGAAAAACGATAAATTAGACCACAAAAGGGTTCACCTTGCTAAAATGGCAGAAAACCAACAAGCACTGGAACTATGAAAAAAAAAGCAGGGAGGGACTATGCTACTGGAAAGAAAGGAACAAGAGCTTGCCTTTTTGGCAGGCTGGCAGCTTGTGAGCCACTGCCTGTAAGGTCAGCTTCCAAAATCCTCTCGGATAGGATGCCTCCCTAAAAAGGGGCCGAAAGATCCCAGACAGGTGAAAGAAACAGCAAGTGGCAAGTTATTCATAAAACACATTATCAGAGCATTTCATAACTGTGACAGATGCTGCAGCAGGACTCATTTAAAATACCTACCACGAGTGTCTTACTAACTACCCACCCAAAATTAAAATGTGAAGTTAGATACAAATCTAAATTAGCTTTGCATTTTAAGCCAGAAGTAATCACTGACACTTACTGGTTCAAGACTCCCCTCGGTCAGAGTAACCATTGTCACTGCCATCTGCTGAACCCATAATAACGGATGAGAAACGAGCCCAGGTTTTTCCTAATCGCATTCCCAATTGGGCAAAACACCATTAAAACTGACCCAGCCTGGCATTCCTATACTTCACAGCAGAGAAGCCAAGAATTACACAGACCTCAAGACCAGAACAGCTCATCAAAGGCACGTCCCCCAAAGGCTGCTTCAAACCGAGCCCAGGAATGAATGAAAAGATTGAGCTGGAAGACTCGGAGGTGGCAACTCAGTTTTTTCTTGAGCTGGACTTAAAACCGCTCACGACAGATGTTTGGGAACAACACAGATTGCCCTGTTAACCTCCCCATAAAGTCAGCCAGGTCTAATGATTGTTTATCGAGTTTCATACACGCACAACAGAGGACTGGAAACCATCCGCCTCTGCAGCCGAGTTCTAGGCGACGGTGGAAACCTGAACGTGAACAAAACATCTCGTCAGGTCACTGCTGCTACGAGCACGGCGCCTTCACTCAGCACTACGCGAGCTGGGCTCTCCCAGACCTCTGGAAACGAATAACCCCGCAAGGCACCGGAGCCAGAACACAAAGCCATCCCTCCGAGAGCTCTCCCTGCCCGGAGGGCGCTGCGCGGGCGGCAGCGCGGAGCCCCGAGGTGCAGATGAAGAGGAGCTGCTCTCCGGAGCCCTCACGGCCACCTCGCAGCTAGCTCGCTCCCTTCATGGAGCTCCGCAGCGCAAACTCCGATTTTTAAAACACAAACCATGAGGGATACGCGAGGCGGCGGAGCGGCGGGGCGCGGGCGGCGCGGACCCCGCTCTTTGTTCGCCGCCGCGGGCAGGCCCGGCCCGGCCCCGGGCCCGACCCTCACCTCGCGGACGTCCTGCAGGCACTCGAGCACGGCGAGGTTGTTGGCCCAGCTGTGCTTGGAGCAGAGCCGCACCACGTCCTCCCGGCACACCGCCTCCTCCGACAGCTTCCACCCGCTGCCCGACCCGCCGCCGCGGGCACTCCGCGGGACGGCCGCGCCCGGCCCCGCCGGCTGCCCCGCTCCGGGTGGGGCACCGCCGGCACCGGGAGGGCCGGCAGCAGGGCTGGGCACCGCCGGCCGCGCCGCCAGCGCCAGCAGCAGGAGCAGCGCCGGGCCCGGGCAGCGGCTCCGGACACGTCCGCACGGCGCCATCTTGGATCCGCCACCTCCGGCGTCCGCCCGCCCACCCCGCGGCACGCACGGCGTATGCAAATCAGCGCTCCCGTGACGTCATCCCAGTGGGACACGCCCCTTTCCCGGTGAGGGGGCGGGCCCTATCTGGGCCCCTCCTCCAGCACGCGCCGTGGCCCCGCCCCGGCCGTTGTCGCCTCAGGAGTACGAGGCGCCACCTCAGGGGCCGGCGCGGCTTTACGGTCCCGACGGCCCCCGCCGCCCCTCAGGGCTCCCGCACCCCCTTAGCGGCCCCGCAGCCCCTCGGCGGCCTCGGCGGTCCCGCAGCCTTTCAGGGGACCCCGCCACCCTTTAGCGGCCCCGCATCCCCTCAGCCGCCCCGCAGGCCCTCAACAGTTCCCGCAGCCCCTCAACGGCCCCCGCAGCCCCTCAACGGCCCCCGGGGCCCCACAGCCACGCAGGGCGACAGTGGCGAGCCAGCGCCGGTGCCGTGGACGCGAGGAGCCGAGCCTGGGCATGCTCAGCCGGCTGGGAAGGCGACAGCCTGTCCCGCGCCTCTCTCAGCAGGTGTCCAATAGCTGTGGTCAGTCTTTGCGCCAAATCTCTCATTTCCCACTCACACCTCGGCTGCCCCAGCGACTGAGGTGGTAGGAGACGTAATGGGGAAACTGAGCTTTGCGGAGGACACGGCTAACGAGCGGGATGACGAAAAACATCTACTGAAGAAGGAAGAAAAAATACAGAGATACAGAGAAAAATTACAGAAGAACGAAGAGAAAATGCAAGCGATCAAAGAAAAAATTAAGAGCACTGAAGAAGAAATGCAGGATATCAAAGAAAAAATAGAGAAGAATGAAATAAAAATACAGGAGTACAAAGAAAAAATAGAGAAGATCAAGGAAAATATACGGAAGAACGAAATGAAAATACAGATGAAGAAACAAAGACTAGACGAGATCGAAGTAAAAAAACAGAAGAATGAAGTACAAAAAGAGAACGTAACAAAAATATGGACGAACAAAGACAAAATACAGGAGATCAAAGAAAAAATACGTAAGAACAAAGAACAAATACAGCAAAACAAATTAAAAATACCAAAGAATGAAGAAAAAATAGAGAAGAATGAAGAAGAAATACAGAAGAACGAAGTAAAAACAGAGAATGAAATAAAAATATGTAACCACAAAGAAAAAGTAGAGGACATCAACAAAAAAATACAGAACATCAAAGAAAAAATACAGGAGATCCGAGAAGAAATGCAGAAGAACAAACAAAAACCAAAGGAAAGCAAAGAAAAAGTACTAAAGAATGAAGGAAAAGTCCGGAAGAACAAAGGGAAACTACGGAAGAATGAAAACAGGAAATTGACTGGTTGCTAAAAACACCCAAAATCTTTAATAAAATGCTGACATTCAACTTTCCTGCTGTCATTTCTCCATGCTAAGTGCCAAATTATCAGCTGGATTGATCTTCTGCCTATATATGGATGCACTCCTGGCCACTACTGGCCCCTCCTGGGGCAGGATGCTGGGCTGGCTGCAGGGAATGGGATAAATCCAAGAGCCTGCACCAGGGGGGCCTAGCCCTGGGGTAGCCGCAGAGAGCTGAACAAGGGCAGAAAAATCACATTTTGGGGGTGCCATGAGACAGCTCATTTTCGAGTTTGGTGGGTTGGCTGTACCTCCTGTGCCGTCAGTGCCAGACACTATTTTGGGGGCTGGGATTTGGCATGTCACGCTCCATAGCGGCTCTGGGCTTTGTCCATGGGAATGGAGAGAAATAGGCTGTAGGTGTGATCTGGTCTCCAAAGCAAGATCTACAATGGCTGATCTCATTGTAGATGGGATCCACAAGTTCCTCCTAGGGCAATAAGAGGGGGTTGGATGCTGCATTTGGTGATGGATCATCTAAAAGCAGTGTTTGCAACCACACAGCCCTCCTCGGAGCAGCATTTTGGGGATGCCACAGCCCACTCCACCCCAGCAGCCAGACCCAAAATTTCATGGTAAAAAAATACCTGTCCAGGTGTTGGGGCGGTGGCAGCGGTGGGACACAAGTCCACCACCAGCTCAGCAACCACAGCTCTTCAGATGTCCTGCCAGGATCTCACCAGGCCAGCTCACAGCACCCTCCTAGGATGGGTTTGCCCCCAAATCTCAGATTTGCTTCCAGCAGCAGATGGAAATGGGGGACGGGGAGAATCCTACCTCAATTCGTCTGCCTCTTTGACTCCAGGAGCAGTTTTCCCAGCACAAGCTGGCATCAGGCCAAAGTCAGAAGCTTTTGCTTGCATGCCAGGATGCTTCATGGGTGTGCCCTAGCTGCGTGAGCCAGAGTGAAGCAGAGCTACAGGGCTGCTCCCTTCCTGCTCCGGGCTGCCTTGTCCTGCCTGGGAGAAACCCTTCTCTTGGGAACGCCACAGACTGTCTTACCCAGTCCAGGAGCTACCAGAGCACCTTGAGCCCAGTGCGGCCACCAACCTGCAGCCACCTCATCCAGACGAAGGCAGGGGCAGGAGAGGGAGGGGCAAAGTCTCCATGCTTCTTGTGTTTGAATGTCACACTGGGACACAGCGCTTGGGAAAATGACTTTGTGCTGGCACCCAGGGGCTGCGCAGCTGGGAACACTTGAAAACAAAAGCCAGCAAAATCCAGCCCGTGCTTGGCAGCCTATTTGGTTTAGTGGGAATTATTTGAAGAGTTAGCCCAGTGCAAGAGCTGGCTCTGATCCTCCATCTGTCAAAGGATGAGGACAGAAGGGAGCAGTGGAGCTGGGTTACAGCTCACTTCTTCCCACACCTTTGGGAGATCTCTAGAGACTCATTTTTTGCTTAAGGAACACCTTCTCCTAGCCTTGGATTTTACCATCCTGTGTTGTCCACTGTTCAAGAGGCATTTCACAAAAGAGCCCTATGCTTACCATGTCCATGCAGTGAATTAAACATGGAGGAGGCTTTTCTTTGGGCACAGCGACATCTCTGCCGGTGTGATGACCCCAGTGGCTCCTTGCAACTACAGCCCCTCTCCTTTGGCAGGAATTCCCTTATTGCCTCATTTTAAGCATTTTAGCAGCAAGGCTAAATGTCACCCTCTGGGTGCTGCATTATGTGCTTGCAGTCCCCTGCTTTTGTAGTGGGCAGCGCTTTGCAGTCTCATCACCTCAAGTAATAAACCCCATTTATATGGCCCAAAGCTCTGCAGAGCGAGGCCAGGGTGAGCTGAGCTGCTGGGACACCTCTCGCTCCTTCCCAGCAGTATCCTTGCTCTCCAGCTCACCACTTCAGGGAGAACAAAAGTTCTTCCTCGGTCCATGCAGAGGAGCTGCTCCAGTTTTTAATTGGATACAGACTGTTTGCTCCCATGTGGCAGCTCTGAATCCCAGCTTAGCCTCCACACAGTGCCCTGAGGCCCTCTTCCCTTGCATGCAGCCTGGCTCAGCTGCCTCCCTCCAAAGCTTTGCATCCCCCAAAACTTCAGCACCGCCTTTCCCGGTGGATGATCCTTTCCACCAACAAATCCTGCTGCAGAGAATCGAGTTGAGCTGCCACTCAGTGCTATTTCTTGCTGGCTAAGGGAACAACACTACTGCGTGGTTTATTTGCATGATACACACAGGTTCACCCCCACTCTGTTTCAGGTTTTCTTGTAGGTCAGAGTCCTGCAGTGCTGCTGCTCATCCACATTTGGGAAAAAGCAGAAGACCAGGAAATACTCAAGTTCCAAGGAAGCTGTGAACAAAGAGGAGACAATATTTCAGCTACAACCCTGTGAGTGTTGAGGACAAGGGGAGTTTTATGCCTTTCAGGCACAAAGTTTCAGCCTGCTGTGACCTTTGTTTGTCCCCAAAGAGTGATGCTGTTGACACATCTTTGCCTCACAAACCCTCGGAAGCCCCAGGCCGTTACTTCAGAGACTGTTGCCCCCCATACTGATGCTGATCTGTGTTGCAGTTAGCACCTACCTTAAGGAAAAAAGATATGGGCAATTTTCCAGCCCTTCCTCTGACCTGCGACAATTCTTTCCCGATCCCACTTATGCTTTCCCAAGCACTCAGTGCTGCTGCCAGCTTGACGCCATCGGAAGCACAGGGGGCTTGCTCCCCCTTCCACGACCTCTGCTGCTAGCGGAAGCACCAAATTGGACTTGATGCAAGACCAAAGCCCCTGGACCCTCAAATTAATTATGCTTCACAGGGTGGGATAATCACTGAAATTAGTTTGAGACATTTATTTTCTCTTGACCAGCACATGCTGGAGAGAGCCTGTTACCTGTAAAGTTTGTCCCAAGGATTAGATAAGCTTTCTAGGGCATAGATCCCCAAATTCCTCTTCCTTTTGCACTTAGAGGCACTATTTTCACAGAATATGCTGAGTTGGAATGGACCCACAAGGATCATTAAGTCCAAGTCTTAGGCCTGCACAGCACCATCCCCAAGAGTCACACTATGTGCCTGAGACCATTGTCCAAATCCTTCTTGAACTCTGTCACTCTTGGTGATGTGACCACTTTCTTGGGCAGCCTGTTCCATTACCCAATCACCTTCTGGTGAAGAACCTTTTTCTGATATCCAACTTATACCTCCCCTGAAACAACTTCAGGCCATTTGCTTGGGTCCTGTCACTGGTCACCACAGAGATCAGTGACTGCTCCTTCTCTTCCCCTCATGAGGAAGTTGCAACTGCAGGGAAGTTTCCCCCCAGTCTCCTCCAGGCTGAACAGACCAAGTGACCTCAGCCACTCCTCATATGGCTTCCCCTTAAGGCCCTTCACCATCTTCATTACCCTCCTTTGGACACTCTCTAACAGCTTAATATTTTTTTTTATATTGCAGTGAGCAAAACTGCACACGGTACTCAAGGTGAGGCTGCAGCAGTGCAGAGCAGAGCAGAACAATCCCATCCCTCGACTGGCTGGTGACGCTGTGCCTGATGCACCCCAGGACAGTTTCCCATGGGCCCGCAGAACCCAGTGCTCTGTAATACCAGGGCACCCACAGCTCTGGCTGCCATCTGAGCACAGCTCACCTCTTTCAGCAAAGAGAAGTAACGTGAGCAGGAGGCCTTTCTGCCTCCTCAGCAGTATGTCTAAATATCTTTAACTATCATAAAAGCAAATAAACAATGATAAATATCATTATCTTAGGTGAGAGAGGCTGTTGATATCAGCATGCCTGACTTTGCAGGCTGAGTGCTCAAAGGGGCCAAGAGCAGCTCGGCCAAGGGCAGTCCTGCTGCTGAGGCACTGTGACCCCCTCTGCTCAATTTCCAGGTGACTCTGCAAGGCTGAGAGATGCAGCTGGACTCAAACAGTGTTCTCAGCACTGATTCACATTGCAGATGGAAAAAGCCTTCACTGAAGGCTTGAAAAACTTGCTAATAGAAATTTGGAAGTATCACCCCAGCAAGGGAAACTGTGCTACCTCTTCCAGCCTCTCTCAACAGTGAAATCTGTTCTTTCACATGTACGTGTTCTGGCATTCAATGCAAATCAAATCCCACAGAAAACAAGATTTTGCTTTTTCCTTCTTTTGTTTCCCTTCTCCTGCTCCTCCCTGAACTGTTTTTCCCCATATTCTCTGTCCTTCACAAACCAGCAGAAAGGTGGGTCTGTTAAGGAATTTAGTGCCATGGTAGAAAATCTGCAAATCTACAGAAGCAGAAAATCTTGTCACGTCTCCTCACAAATGGAAAAGGAGAACTAAATGAAATCCCACTGGGATGCTCTGGCTACCTCAGTGTAACAAGGTTGAGCTTAAGCTGCTTGTTTCACTTGCTACATCGTCTGGTTTTAATCCAATTTGATTTGGGACAAAAAGTAGCTGCTTTTCTGCCCTCCGGGAAGCAGCGGGTACAGCCAGAGCCAAGCAAAGCACTGGCCCATCCTGCCTCGTGTGCACACACACCAAGCTGTACTCATTTCTTGGCTCACGCTTTGCAGATGACCTTTTCTCATCTGCACAATTTTTGACTATTTGTCAAAATCTCACCAGAGTCCCTTCAACAGCTAAAGCACCAGGGTGGGTGCTACAGCAGCGAAACTCCCATGATGTGGAGGCTTGGAGCTGGCTGCTTCCTCACCCTATGGATCACCAGAGTCCAACACCAGATCATCCCTGTTAGAGCGAGATGTGGAGGACAGCCCTTCTCCGAAAGCATGGCTCTCTAACTCCAGCTTCCCCTTCCCCTCCAGCCACCCCCCAACACCACACCTCCCTAGGGAGCAGCAGGGGCTGGATTGTTGCCAGCCAAGCAGCCACCACAGCCAGCTCTGGCCAGCACTGCACTGTCCACCAGGCCTGCTTTTACAGGAACTAAAATTAAAAAAGGTACTGCCCTGCAATAGCCTGGAGAAAAATATTTTAAAATGCCCATACACAGCTAAGAGCAAGGCCCTGTCTGCAGGAGCCACAGCACTGCCTGGCTTTACCTATCGCCTCACACCAGATTTACTACAGGAATTGCCAAGGGGCCACCCTGCTCCACGATAACAAAATCTTCCCAGAGACAGAGGCAGAAATAGCCACATAGTGGCTTCGTGCCTGAAACACCAGCAAAACAGCTCAGCCTCTCATGACAGCTGCCCTGCACAGTGCAGAGACACTGATTTGTTTCATCCTTCCATCCCAAATCTGCCCCTTTGACTCCAGACAGAGATGACCAAATATTTAATTAACACATTTGACCTTTTATCAGTGCTCAATGCTGATGGCTTTCTGCATACCAGTTAGGTGCGCTTTCCTGCAGCCTGCTGCAAACTTGGGAGTAGGACAGTGTTACAAGGTTTCCTCACTTATCTTTGAACATTTTCTGACACCCTGTGTTTGAAAACTGAGAACGTGAAAGTGTCATCTTCCATTATTTTAATAGCATTTACATTTGTACCTCTTATTCCTATATGGTGGTATAAAGTAGAAAACAAGTCTTACCCAGAAAATCAAAAATCAAAGGACTACCTAGAAAATCAAAATCAAAACATTTTAATTCTTTTTCCTGTGTATGTTTAAAACTTTCCAAATTTCTTGTGGTAAGATGAGGTTGGAGTTGACAGAACATAAATGATGCCTCAAAATAGCTGAGAACAAGAAGCTCATTGTACTAACATGGCAGAGAGCATCCTGTTCCTTCTGGTTTAGCTGTTACCAGAGATCTTCTCACAATGTCATTCTACCAACCCTTAGTTCCTGACCATTGTTAAAATTCCAAAAAGTCTCACGTCAGTGAGTTATTTTCATTTAAAAGATGTCCCAGGTGTGTAGCCTGACCTTGCTCAACCCTTTCTGTTCCCCTCACCTGGTCAGAACAGGATGGTTCAGCAAGGACTCATTCACTAAACACCTTCATTATTTCAGCCTGAAGCTCAGTGTGACCTGGAAGTAATACAAAGCAAGAGAAACCTCACCTGCATAAGGGAATGTTCGTAAGACGTGCAGTGAATGTCACTGAGACCTATTTTCAAAGTACAGCAGCACCAGTTATATTTCATAATTATAAACATTTTATTTTTACAGTATAAAAATATATGAACAAAATACTATACAGAAAAATATAAAGTTAAGTCGAGGTCTTCTCAGGCCCATTTAAGACAAGCAGGATCACATTGTGCAAGCCCCAACCTTCAGAAAATAAAATTATCCTGGCAGTTGAAGTGGTGGCACACTCAATCTGAATAGGACAGCTGCTGCTCACCATGTCCAGAGGCAGAGGTGTGCCAAGGGATAACCTTACAGCACAGGGAACTTGTCTTGCAGCTTCCAACATCCTCCCAAGTTTGACTTTGTTACACATAAAATGGAACTGATGTCCCCCTCCGTGACCTGACCTGGAGATGAACACCCCAGCCCTCAGAGTACTTACAGTAAGGTGCCACGAGCCCACCTGCCCACACACATCCCCGAGCTGTGATCCCACCCCAGGGGCTCACATTTACACAAACCAGTGGCTGCAGCACACTCACATAAACACAAATGGATGCTCTCTGTGACCAGTTGTGAGCTGGAAACTGATTTAAGGAAGGCAAACGGTCAGTAAAAACAAGCTGATGAAATCTCTGAGCTTCCACTGGTTCCTCAAAACAGAAAAAAGCAAACTCTTCTATCCCCAAACAAGAAAAGCAGCCAGCATTCTTTTCCAATGTACTGGCTGTTTCACTGCATTCCTGTCTTTAAGAAAGAACACTGGACTGCAGCAGCCAACATTACAAGAATCATCTGCCTCTTTTTCACCTGTACTTCTCCAGGACTATTTTAATTTTCCACAACCAAACTGTCCAAGTTTGCTTGCAGGTAAAGCAGGAAGGAGAGAAGGGAAAGAAAGCAGAGAATTAAGGAATTACAGTGTAAATTATATGCTCATGGAAAAATAACACAAAGGAAAAAGGTTCTCTGTAGATTTTCCAAGCCTGTTCTCTCTATGGCCCCAAAACAGGATCCATCCTGGTTACGGAATAACTGCCAACTGACCTTAGACCTTCAACAGAATGTTGGGAGCATGCTCCCCATAGCAGTGAACTTGCCTTCACACTGCACATCGGCAATGCTACGAGATGCCTTTTCATCACCTAGTAATCACAGCAGGATTCCACAAGAAAGTGCAGTGGGAGTCTCAGGTCTTCAAGTTCCTCTTATTTTATTCATTTGTAGCAGAGATTTGAAAGTCCCTGTGCTGTATTCACAGTGGAAAAAAAAGTGCAGCAACACACACTGGAGACACTCCAGGAATTATTGCTGTGCTGACGCAGCTTGTGGAGTTTGACTGAAAAAAATTGACAAAAGAAGAAATAAGGGCAGGCCTAAAGAGGAATACAGAAAAAGAAAGGAATTGCTCTGGGCACCAGCGCATCCCAGTTCCTCTCCACTGCCAGAAAGGTGCTGTAATGGATCCTGTCTCCTGTAAGCAGCAAGTGCAGGACTGAGCCGTTGTGGAGGGTTATCAGCAGCATATTTGGACAGTCTGTGGCAAGCGTAAGGACAGCTCACTGCCACTTGTAGATATTCACCATCTTCTCTGTCAGAGTGGCCAAGAGGTGTGTTTGGTTCACTTCCAAGGGGCAGATATCCAGCACAGGCAGGTCAGCTGGCAGCTTCTGCAGCAAGGAACCACTTCCAGCATCCCAGAGCTGTGGGAGGGACAGACAAGATCAAGGATTGCAGGATTCTCCCCTTCTACCCAGAAGAGACCTTCCTCTCTCCAGAAAAGATTTCCTCAGTTTAGTCATAGGACCCTTTCTCTACTTCCACACCCTGCTTGATTGGTCTTTAACAGACTTGCAGCACAATGCCACCCTGACCACCCTCTCTGACCTCACTCATGAGCTCTCATACAGCCTGTTTTCCATCTTCTGCATTTAGGCTGCTTTTTCATACAAAGAGCAACCCTTCTCCTCCTCTTCCCCATCATTCCTAAAAAGCCTGCATCCTTCTCCTGCAGCACTTACCACACTAGCTATCCCACTGAGTCTGTTACACCACTCAGAGGACCCAGTTGTATCAATGTGCCCAACCCCCTGTTGGGCTCACCGCCTACATGGGCTTTGATGGATGGGGACCGCAGGCCTTGGATAAGACTTGGAGTCCCATGCTGTCAGAAGTTACACCTGCCACAGCAGCACAGCTAGCATGATAAGACAACTCCCACCGAATCACACTGATGCTGTGACTGATAAGGCTCCTCTCCTAAGAACTGCGATAAACCCTTACACCACACTGAAAGGAGCAAGACATACCAGAGCAGAATTGGATGCCTCGTCACCAGCACACACAAATACACTCCCGTCATCCTCCGGGCTCTGAAAAATGGCATTTTTGGTCAGCAACTTGCAAGTGGGCCCAGCATTGAAAGTCTGAACCGGGTTAGAAGAACACATCACATCTTCAGAGGCCTCTGTCAGTGGGCTGCAAGTCAACTCCATCATCACACAACGCACACATGGGTTATTTTTACCTGTGTAGTAGAAATGAAAAGGTAACTTGTTAAAAACGTACTCACAGATAGGCTTTAGCTGTAGGAATACAAGCAGCACCACCCTGCAGCTGCCTCCTTTTGCCCACCCCCAGTTTTTATCTATGTGCAGATGCTCACTGCTCTAGTAAGAGCAGGTGCTGTGTTTCTGCTGTGCCCACAGCACCAAAGCTGCTGCCGAGCTCAGCCCAGCGCAGTGAGAAGCAGTGGGCAGAGCCCTGCAGACACACCCCAGTACGTACCAGGCCTGTACGTGGCCAGGCAGTGCCGTGTGTTGATCTCTGTTTGGAGATCGATGCAGCCTCCAGGTTCCAGGGGCAGGTGATGGGGCCGGTAGGAGTCGCCAGCTTTCCGTTCCCAAAAGCAGGCTCCTTCCAAGGTCCCAGCCAATATTCCGCCATAAGGCAGTGACGCTGAGGCCATCCGGGGCAGGTAGGAGAGGGACACCATGGGGCACCTGGAAGGATCATTGGCAAGAGTCAGTGCTGTCAGCTGCAGCTCTGCTGGTGTCCTGCGTGCTGCTGCAGAGCTCCAGTTCTCTAACTAGCAACATGGCAAAGAAAAGGGCTTAAGCAGGCTGTGAGATGGTCCTTCAAGCAAGGAGTCCCAATGGATGTGTCAAGTATAAATTAAATTCAACTTAACTACTGAGCCTTATGTTTTACAGAAGCACCAGACAGCACACATCAGATGAGCACAAATCAGCGTTTGATTCCCAGAGTATAAGAAACAGAAGCATGAGAATTTCACACCTCTTTGTGATTTGTCCTTTCAAAATTAAATACTAAACCCAGCTCCAAAACAAATTCAGCTCTTCTGTTTATGCTGCACCAGTGGGTCTATTCCTGATCCTTGTGTGCCTTAAAAACAGCACAAGTGCGTGGCACGTGCGTAAGTTATATATATACACCATATAACTTTATGAGAGACTTCTCACACTTCTGCTAAATGTGAATTTTTGAACAAGAGACTCACATAATACAATTTAAACTATTGCAATTGTTGTGTGATTTATGGAAAAAGCTCTGTTTAACTTGATGTATATTAGTTGAGAGGAATGACGAATCCTTTTGCCATACCTGGACTTCTGAGGGACCAGTTCTTGGACGTGAGAGTTTGTGTCTCTCAGATCATATATCATGATAGAGCCATTGACCAATCCAGCATAGACATAGTTTGTATCATCGAGACACCAGCAGCAGCTCCACACAGGACGGCCAGCATTGTATGTCTGCACCACAGTGTTTGTTGCCAAGCTGCAGAAGAAAAGCAAAGTGTTGGCCAGTTGCACAAGCATCTACTGATGAGAAAAGAGCACAATTAAAGTAAGCTAATCTACTTTTTAAAGTATTCAGACAAAAGCATCTCTCTTTAGACCAAATTCTCAATTAACTCCTCCTTTACTCCAGACATGAATCTAAAAACCCAAACAGAATAATCCCTTGGATATTGTCAAGTGATTTATAATTCTTCCAGGCCAATGCTTCTTTTCCCAGATTGATCTTTGGAGACTGGGAGAGGAAATCCCACAGCAGGATCTCAGCTGCCTTACTGGCAAGAGAAAGCTAAGTTACTTTTCTGGAAACAATTAGGAAAAGCAACTCTGGTGTAATCCCGTAATACCACATATTCCTGAGATCACAGGGCTCATATCTTCAGATTATATCTCTCATTAATTATTTCCCCTCTTTTTACACAAGAGGGACAGTATTTATGCCTCAAAAGAATCAAATTTAAGCAGGAGTGAGACAGCGAGTGGGGTAAGGACAGTTGAAAGCACGTTTATAGTATTAATTTTTCCTTCTACAATCAAGTTTCTGAAGAAGAGGGGAGTCCACAGAGGGGCACAACCCAGAATAGCAGATGAAGTTGGTATCAGATCAGGATGTATTTGCAAAGGGCAGCATTGTCAACATGCATTTGCACACTGAGAACAGCAAGAGACAGAAGACTGCACGTATCAAAGTAACTCCAGATATCCTTTGTAACACATGTGCTTCTCCCCGGGGAAGGTGATTATGCTCAGGACTCCAGAGAAAGAAGTAACTGCTCCCAGGTAAGTGTAAGGGGAACAACTACAAAGACCTAGCTGGGGAAACGCAGTTTGCTATCAGAGCAGTGACTGGGTCAAAACAACAGGACAAAAAAAAACCCTCCAAAAACCAAAACAAACTCAGTGCTATTTTAAACAACTGCAAGCCAGAGCAGGAGACATAAAGACATCTTGGATAATTATTTTGGGGAGGATGACTATGAAATGAGTAACTAGAGAAGAAAGATGACCAAAGAAGGACTATTGTTTCGGAGGGAGATTGAAAAAGGTATGAAGATGCTGCTGAAGCAAACACCTAACTCCAAGACATTCTGGGATCAAGCACAAAAGCAAGAGGATCACAAGCTCTGATGCAGCCAACCAGGCAGTAAGAGGCAGATATGGAAGTGTCTGGTTCCTTGTTGCAGTGTCTGCTCACTCTTCAGATTAAACCATGAAAAGAATTATCAGCTTAATCAGTTAGAAATCTGACACCTTGACTTAAGCATCAGAGACAGTTTTGTTTACTTTTAACTAGTCTAGCAAACGTTTGAGTGTGGTTACAGGAAAGCAACATTCTGTACATCTTTGTTGCAGGATTAAGTTCTCTTCATTGCTTCACTTGTGGGAAAGAATTGAGACTAATTAGTCAAACAACAACTTATCCTGCCTAACCCAATACTGACAGCCAGATTGGACAGAGATGTTAACATAACTCAGTAAGAATCAATCAGCCAGTAAAGTTTTGAAGCACTGTAAGATTAAGACTGAAGAGCAGCAGAGCAGCAAGAAAACACACTCATAAGCCGTAAATTCTAACAGGACCGAACATATTTTTCTCTCAGTTGCTGCATAATTAGTCTCCAACCTGCTGCTTTAAGTCTATGCCAGCTCTAGAGAGCCTCTAGCACATGCTCAACAATGCTGTTTAAGCATTTCATATCCCAGATCAATTCCATGATCTGCAAGAAGTTTAAAATCAGAGAAGTCAACATCAGTGCAGGCAAGGAAGAGCCCAGCCTAACCACCCCTTATTTCTGCTTTATGCTCTGCAATTTCCCACACTTCACATTTCCCTGCAGTAACAGAAAACCAAGTGGACAGTAAATGTCATGTCTATATATTATGTTACATTTATTCTCAACACAATTGGCCAATCCATGCTGAATCACTTGTTTTCCATGGGAAAACAGAGAGAGGTAGCTCCATGACACCTCCACCTTAAAGATGCAAAAGCATCAATAAGTCCTTCCCTCTGGTAGTTCCCACATGCAGGAAGAATACACAAACCTGATCTCATCTTCGAAGCATCTTTAAGAAAGCAGAATAGAAATCAGAACAAAATCCAACCCAACCTCTTGCACACAGCCAAACCCTGCAGGGACAGGCAGCAGGGCTCACCTGGTGAGTTTAAGAGTGCTGTCCAGGGCAGCAGAGAGCAGCAAACCATCTGCTCGAGTGCCAAAAGCCAGGCCCCGAATCTGTTTACTGTGGATGGGGATGTACTGACTGCTCTTCAGGTTGGCCAAGCTCATCATCTTAACACCACAACCTGCCACGGAAGAAGGGTAAAGCAGATTATTGCAAAGCAGCATATGCATAGAACTTGCTATTCTATGCCAGAACTACAAAGTCTGTATTGAAGCCTGTGGTGGGATGAAAATGTTAAGTCATTTGCTCTTCTGGTTAAGAACTGCCACAAATCATTCGTTAATTCAAATGGCAACAAGGCTAAATCCTTAAGGATCCCAGCCAGCAAGAGCAAATTCAGTACCAGTGTCACAATTCTCGTTACAAGGCCCGCTGCTCTTCAGCCAGCTTCTTCAAAGACACTCTTACCCAGATAAAGCCACGCAGAGCAGGATTACACGGCTATTTAAGAGAACAAGCATCACAGCAAAGAATGCTTACAGGTGAACTTAACCTGTGTGCTACAAGAGTCACCACAAAGCCTCCATTCAGAGATTCAGTCCCTGCCTACAAATGCCAGAAAAATGAGACCAGTTAAATGCGGAAAACCACTTTGTTATGCCTAGATAAGGCACATTAACCTCAAACCCATTAACCAAATAAAGTAAGTTTCATCAGTCAGAGAGCATTTTGCAAATAAGTGCTCTCAGACTCCTAATGCCACATCTATAGCACTGAAAAAGCTGCTGGCACTGGTCCAGATGTCAGGTCACTGGCCCCTGGACATAACAGTGAGACAAAACCAGGGCTGCCTGTGACTTCTTGGCTTCCTATTTCCTCATTAGGAAACAGTGCTTCAAGCATTCATATTAAAAGGAGTTTGCTTTTGGTTGGGGTTTTTTTGGGGGTTTTTTTAAGAGTACTGACAAATCAGCTGCATGTGCATCAATCCACCTACAATTTGGGAAGCAGTGTTTCTTACTTAACCACTGGAAGCTTCTCTGCAGGCCCCACTGCCTAGGCCCTTCTTTCAGAAGGTCCACCTTTGCAAGGATTACCAAAGGTGGATGTAGCATTCCAGCAGGAGAGCGGGAGACACTCTGCTAGGACTCTGCCATAGGAGTGCCAGGGAAAACAATCTCCTTTGCTAGGCAGAAGCTACCAATGCAGGGGCCAGATGAACTACGGGGAGTCTTATGAGTATTCTCAGTTTACAAGGCACATGTAAAGGCCAAGCAGAGAAGCAGTGACAAAGCAGAGATGACATTAACTTTTACTTATGAACCCCCAAATGCTGACTTGCTTAATTACCAGGAATAAAAGTAGACTGTGGAGAAGGCTGTGATACCACAAGACAACTCAGTGAGTCACAGTATGCCATTACTCTGCAGTTCCCAGTCTGAGACACCAAAAAAACCTTTTCCAAGTGGTACTTGCGCTGGCTTTGGCTGGAGGGGAGGCTGCCTGGGAGGCAGGTACGGGAGCTGCCAGGTTGCTGCGAAGCGCTCGCATGGTACTGAGACACCAGAGCCTTCAGCTCCTGCAAAGAAAAAACCCAAAGAACCTTAAAGCATCACCAGCAGTGTAACCTTCTGTGCTCTCTGCTTCCCGTGTTCCAACTGTACTTGTTCTGAGATAAAAGAGGGAAATACAGTCCCATTTCCATGCTATTCCTGAAGTGCTACATTTCTAAGTCCATGGCCTATGACAGTGTGCAACACAAGCATTCAAATGCTGTGTAAATTCTGGCAGAATGTACTCCAAGTCTCTTATTGTATGTATTACAACCTGTGAAAGAGAGGACTCTTGGGCAACACATAAAAGCCAGTAACAATTATTACCAGATCAATGCTGTTTAGAAGAGAATGAACTGCCAAGTATTATGTGCCGCTAAACCACAAGAGAAAGTCAATTAAAACCATTTTCCAGAATTTCCAGAATAACCCATAAAAAAATAAAAGCCCAAGATTCAACATAAAGGGCGTTGCAGGAAACAAGTCAGTCTATTTAATGACGATGACCCTGTTCTTGTAAACCCTGTGCAGCAAATTCCAGGAACGACACAACTCTCAAGAGCTCCAGTCCTGTTTTCTACCACCTCCTCCCCTCTTTTCCTCCACCTCAACTGATGAATGCTCAAGGATACTCAGCAAAGGCATGGCCAAGAACAGCTTCTATGAGGAACAAGGTATTCCTCGAATTCCTTTTTCTGCTGAGATCATCAGGGGTGATGTGGGAATGCAGGTAGTGGCACCAGCATATTGTGAGTCAACTACAAGTGTCCCTTCCCAAAAAGCATTTTGACCATCTTGTAATCCAAGGTCAAAACCAGACAATGCAGAATCTCAGGGTTATTTAAGAGGGAAGGTATACTGAAGGAAAATTGCTACTTCCTTTCTGTTGTCTGAGCAATGCAGGTTCTGCTTCAAACACTATTTAATCCTTAAACAATTAAGGGTCACAAGAGTGATATTATGAATATATCAGTAATTGCAAGTCAGCCTCAGTACTGAACCAGCCACCACCACTTAACCTGCATCGAAGCAAAGGCAGCAGTTTTCGAAGAGGCAAGATCAAAGTTCAAGCTCTACATTAATAGTTATCAAGACCTATAACTTTTGGAAGGTGCTCAAGACGAGAGAAGTTCTGACACTTTACAGAGGTCTGATCTGTTTAGCATCAAGCACATTGCAAATGTCCCAAGGGAATATAAAAATTTAAAAAAAAAGAGGAAGCTGAAGACTCCAGATGATCCCATTAGAGCAAGAAAAGACAAAACAACCTGGGCAAGGAAGAAGAGGTGTGAGGGTTGTCAGGATGCTTATGATGAAAGCTGTAGCTTCAGGCTTGGAGTAAGCAGTCAGTGAAAACACAGGTAACTTAGAAGAAAGTAACTTTTAATCAAAAATTTAATAAACTTGTTATTTCTAAAAGGTGAAGAGAGGAGACAACAACCACTGGAGATCACAAGAGTTAAAATTATTTGTTACTCTGGGGACCTTACAAAACTCTCCTTGTCACCTGCACTCAACATTCAACTTTCACACAAGTTATTAAAATGGAAACCAGGCAATTAAAATCACAAGGACTATCAGTACAATGTTTACATTTAAACACAATGGACAAACCCAGCAGAACCAGGAAGTTTTACTGGAGGCACATCAGCAAGGTGATTAAAAACGTTGTGCTGCAGACAAATTCCACTAATTGTGCTCAAAAGAACATCCTGTTCATTATGTAAAAGCCCACACTTTCCTTTGAGATGTGTTGTAGGGTTTTCCTGATGCCTGGTATCAACTAAAGGCCTCGAGAGCAGACTCCTCTCTCTGCACATGCTATCACTGTTTCTAGATTTCAGCTCGCCTTTGCAGTGATGAATGAACACAGTCACATGGGGGAAAGAATGGGCTATATAGCAAAAGTCTTCCTGAGAAGCATGCAGGAGAAGCAGAAGAGCACAATGAATAGGAAAGAAAAACCACCAGCTACAATAAATTCAGAACAGTTTTGAGTATTAGGTTACGGCCCTAATAGCTGATATGAAGCTTTCAAGACAAAGGCAGGTATCAATGACTGTCATTCTCTGGCTGTTTCCCACAGAGCTCTTAGAGAAGCCACACCTCCCACCTTGCACTGCACAGACCCAGCCCTGCCTTTAAGAGAGAAACACAGGACAGGACAACCTCAAGCTGTGGTGCAGCACTGCAGACATTCCACCTTGCACCTCCCTTTGGGGTTCGGGTTCAAATTCAGGCTAAATGACATGGAGCACTTTTAACTGGCTTCACGATAAACAACAGCAATGAAATACCAGCTTTCACTTCCCCAGACATCAACTGGAGGTGAACACAGAGATCACAAAGATGAACAATTTTTATACAATAAAACAATTAGCCTAATTTTTTTTTCTAGAGGTATTGGATACACAAGTTTGTATTGATATTTTGCCATTCAATTTTTTTTGGATGCTCTGAAAATCCTATTTTAAAAAACTTTTCCATTACATCAAGCAATATAAACTGATCTCTGCAAGGCTCACAATTACATTTGCTTTCTTCTCTGCAGCAGCATGCAGTCTCCTGTAATTTCCTTGCCAGTCCTCCTTTTCCTGCTCCATACCCAAACAGAGCTACTGCTTCCCATGTGCAAAAATCAAATTTCCTACCCCAGCTGATCAGTGGCATTAATATCAGAAGGAAGAGATGGTTTGCTTATCATTAGCTACTTATACTAAAAATGCTGGCAGACAGGAGG
This sequence comes from Rhagologus leucostigma, assembly GCA_013397725.1. NCBI lineage: Eukaryota > Metazoa > Chordata > Aves > Passeriformes > Rhagologus > Rhagologus leucostigma. The sequence continues at coordinate 109,497 of VZTD01000444.1, read as the reverse complement.
AGTACTGCAGTAGCTCACATCTCATTCCCAAGTTCTTCCTGCTCCCAAAGGGAAAACATTAGGTAAAAGTAAGGTGTCAGCAGCACTAGTTCCAAAAGACAAGCCTGAACCTCCTGTGGTGGGCAGGACACAGCTCAGCACAGCCACCGCTCCTGAGGGCTTTCTTCCAGAGCTCTCCTCAACTTCAAGTTCCTTTTCTCCTGTATTTTCATATCGCTAAAGACTTAAAAACCATCAATTTCCAAGTCTCAATAACATTACATACTTCAATAACAAAATACAATGAACAAGACCATTAATGGGTAAGAGCACAGAAAAATGCATATGAACCTAAAAAAAGGTCGTAACTCGTGCCATGACTGCTGCTGGGCACAGCTCAAGAGCACTAGCAACAAAAAACCCTGAACAACCCAACCCTACACTGCAATCACCCAGCCAGGGCTGGGCTAGAAACCTCCCAACCTCAATGCTTCTATGCAAATAGTTGCTTTACTATATGACTTCTCATAAAACAAGGAACTCATTAGGCATCTGCTCAAAATATAATCAAACAAGTTAAAGACTTAGGGCAGACTTCCTGCTGACTTTTTTTGTTCCCCAGTATATTGTTTTACTTTCAGTTTATTCATAGTATAAACAAGCACCTTAAAATTGCTTCCAGCATTTGCATTAACCACTACAGGACAGTGATGAATGCAGTATAAACACTGAAACAGAGCTTAAAGAACATAGGGTACTTAATCTTTATAACATGTGACTTCAATTCAGTTAGACTGGACACTCCATCATTTAACACCAAATGAATTGCAGGAAAACATTATGGACCTGCAGTTTTATCTTATTTGCATTTTTCTTAAGCCAAAGTTTGAAGTGGACCAATTTTCTTATTAGTGATAATGAGCATATGGCTTCATGCAAGAATTTAGGGAATTTATAAAGCTTTATCTTATGCCACAGGAAGACTTCAGCAAAGAGGATGTTGTTTAATGTACACATATGAATAGCCAAGGCTATAAAAAAACATCCAGGAATAAAGAAAAGCGTAAGATTATAAAGCATAAAATTATGTAGCCTGCTAGACAGTGAGAGGGTATCATCTGCCTCATACAACAAAAGGTAGCAAAGCTGGCAATGAAACAGGCTCTTGGAAAACCTAGCACTGGTGGAATACACCAGCTAATTCACAGTTGGAAGCACTGGCAGAGTCCATAATTTATAGGAATCCTGCAAAAGCAGCTGGGATGGGTTACAAAATATCTCAGTATTGCATAAGGCAGAAGGAAGCAGTCATTTAACAACCCATCATTTATAGTCAGTAATTTGTGTTCTAAGAGGTGCCTCTCAGCAGCTGCTCAGCCTGTGTGTACAGCCTCCCCTACTGACAGGCCAGGTCCCAGGGTACCAGAGGGTGCTAAATGTGAATGTTGACTAACCTTCAAAAAAACCCAAACCCCTAAGGTTTTTTTGTTGTTTTCTTTTGATTTTGCAAGTAGCCATGCCTCTTCACAAACTGCTTCTCAAAGCCTCTTGACTAACTAGTGATAATAGGTCATATTACAGGTTTACTATGGAGATTTCCAAAGCTTGTTTTGGTGCAACTACACGAAAGATGAGAAGAGTAAGTCTGGTTCTTTATTACCATGCCTTTCCAGGCAGCACAAAACCTGAGGAAGAATCTGCAACATCAGCAGCCAAACAACTCTACTGCTGGGCTGCAACTTCAATTAAGCCTTAAAAGCACAAAAAAAGTCAGTGTTTTTGTAGCACACATGAATATTCCAGCGCAGGATGTTTTTACCAGCTTGGGATGATTCACCAATTGAGTTTATTAAATCTTGCTGATTATTAAAACTGGAATCCTGTCTTCTCTCCTCTAAGGGAACATGGAAAAGGCAGGTTGAAGAGAAAGAAGTCCTCTGTGTATCTATAGCATGAGACTCACCTGAACTTGCTTGCGGAGTTTGCTGCATTCATCTGTCAGAACCTGGAGCTGGAGACGGCTCTGTGCAGATTCCAGCTCTGCCTGTCTCCGCAACATTTGCTCCTTTTCTAAAGAGCTGGAGGAAGGAAAGAAAAGCAATCCTTAGGACTAGGTATTATCTGGGATGCTTTTCTAGGCTGTCAGTTCCTGCCCTCTGATTTCATCCCACCACAAGTTCTGGCAAATCCACAAGTAACGGAAAACCTGGCATTGCACTAACCCAATACACTCACCTTGAGATATTCAGTTATGCAACTGTTCTGAATGACTCACTCAAGTATTGTTCCAACAGCCTTTCTCCTCACCCTCTCCAAAAGGACTAAGTTAGTAGAGGAGAGTGAAAGAGAAACCAATATTCTTTCCCCTACAGAAACACTTCAGCAAATCCTATGCCATCAATGTCCATGTAATACACTGTGTCAGTAACACAGCACATCATAGCATAACTACATAACAGCAAGATCTTCACGCTTGTCTCTACTACCAGTAGCTAATCTTGTATTTCAGGAAAATACATCTGTACCAGAAAAAATGATACAGATAAATTCTCTGTGAATGCCCATAAAGAACCCACACTTACTACCTCACCTTGAGCCCAAAATGCATACACACCATTTAGCAGCAGCACTTTTGATAAGTTACTTGAATTTATTTCTCTTTCATACAGGCTTATATGAAGGAATAGCTAAAGTGGGGAAAGAAACACAAACACTCCTTAAAATTAGCTGTACACTTGGTCTGTGTTGCCCACTGCATTCTGTACTTCAAAAGCTGCAATATTCCAGTTATTTCTGTCGTTCATATGCAGGGAGCTCTAGCTTGCCTGAGTATTTTGCAAATGTACAGACTAGCCTTGCATTTTCCAAAGCACAAAATTCTGTCATTTCCTTATAGCTTTTTCATGTGATCTTTTTTTCCTGCAGAAGAAACAGGTGAAATGCCTATTTAACCATCACAAACACATTCTTTATATAAGTACCCAGAGCCTGAAGGCTGGTGGGTTTTTCTGAATGTGACAAACAAACCTCACGATCTTATACCTAATTCAAGACTACGTGCAAACAATACTGATGCATGCACACACGCATCTGTGCTCCACTTGTGGCTCTGTGCCACAAGGCAGCCACTGCCAGAAGCTCCATGGACTCACAGGCAGTCACTGCTCCCTGCCTCACAACAAAAACAGGAGGTAGAGGAAGGGCAGGGCTAGTGGGGAAGAGCTGCAGTGAGGGTCTGAGACACAAACAGAAGTCAGACAACTACCTCTCCCTGAGAGATAACAAGATTTACACACCCAAATGCCTTCTGTGTTTTTGAAAAACATATTATATATAATTTATTTTTCTGTGTTAATCCAGTAAAAGAAACATGACTGTTCTAAAGGTACACTTCAAACACCAACAGGCTGTGGCAATCTGGAGAGAAAAGAGATTCTTCCTTTCATGACTGTTACTCCTCAATCATTTCTGATCTATAATTACCAGTATAGTGAGGTTTCTGTTGAAAGATTGCCTTGAAAGAACAGTGGTATAGTTGTAGATACGTGAAGAAACCCCAATTAAATTCTATTCAACACAAGAGTCAGAAGAACTCAGATATCTGCAGCCTTTTAATTTCAGAATAGTATCTGTGACAGCATCTTACTGAAAAGAAATGAGTCCCCATTTTCATACCTGCTTTTCCTTTTTTCAGTACAAATTCTACATTTAAGTTGGAAAGGGAAGTGGAGTCATAGCAATGCTTGCTGACCTTTTGCAAGTAAAGCTACATGAAGAGTTTGACAAAGCAAGATGGAAAGTGATTCATATGAGGTATTACTCGGTTTAATGCATGCAGAAAAGATGGCAGAAAAGGTCAGCTATTCACCCTCCTTGCATTCCTAACTATGCCTTGCTTTTCCCATCTAATGATGAATTAGCAATATATAGCTTTTTGGCATCAACTCTGCATGTTCTCCCATGATAACATTTCAGGATACAGGACAAGACAGCTTTTGCTGTTTCCGGGCCACAAAATGCAAATTTCCGTTCCAAAAGAAAATTGAGATGTGCAACACAGCAAGGCCTTGCTTCTTTAAATCAGCTACACTCCTGATAAACCCCAAGGGAATAAACAAATTGCTTTAGGCAATACAGGAAATGAAAGCATGAAATAGATGCCAGAGTGCAGCTTTCAGTGCCAGGTGCCTTTACGTGGAGACTCCATACCTTCTCATGCGCTCCTGCTCGCTGGTATCCAGCGCTTTCAATGTGCGGGCGTACAGGATCACGATGTCGGAACGCTTGGCCTTCTTATTGCACTGAAATCAAACACAAGCTCAGTTCATCTACAGGAATTTAACCATGCAGCCCTGTGAGTCCCTAGGTATTGTTTTATTTAGCACCGAAGGGAGGGGTTGTCTACCGGAAAACAAAGCCACAAACACACAGCATGTTTGCGAGATGCTCCCTCATACAGACACCAGAGCTCTAACCAGGGCTACACAGTTTAAACAACAGTTTAAGTTGCATCTCCTATTGTACCTTTAATAATCCATCTCCTTGCTTCCCACTAAATGTATTCTGCTAATGCACCAGCAAGGCAGCATGGTTAGGTACGTTCCAGGGACAATAAAACCCAAATCAGACAAAGAAAGGAAAACAAGAAGATCTGAAACAAAACACCAGCCCAACCTCAGGTTTGAAAACACCAAGACTTGCTGCTTGGCCAACAGACCAGGGTTTAGGAATCCCTGAGTATACTCCCAACTATTACTTCTGTCCTATTTTCCTTTTATCAAATTCTACAGGCCCAAATCCATAAAAGTGTTCCAGTGTCGTATGAAACACTGACGTCTCACTGATTTGTGACACACAGGGGGTCAGATATGTCAATAAGTTTGTGCATCTAGCTGCAACCATTTAGTACTTTATATTCACCTTAAAAAGAAGGCAAGTTAGAACTTGCAGATGCCATAATTTCTTCCAAGTTTACTGTTTTACAAATATTCTTTGTTGATGAGAAAAGAGGCAGTGAATATTCAGATCGAGTAACCTCTGCTAAACATTTAATTACTGTGTGTGCTTCAAATGCAGACTTCTCTATTACTTAGGAGCACGAAGATAACACAAGCAATAGTTTCAGAGCAGACAACCTCTCTCCCTCTGTAAAGAACTGCCTTGCAAAGCAGTTAATGGCTAAGACAGTTTTCCTGGCAGCCAGCAGCTGCCACTGGCAGGATCAGGAATGCTGCAGTTTCACAGTAACTTGCACTCAAGCCACTTAGTATACAGACCATGCACAGCAACTCCGGGCTATTCAACCAGAGAATGCCCAGTTGCAAAGGACAGCGACTGAAAGTGAAGGGAAGATGATTTAGCTTCAAGGTTCTCTCCAGAGCAAGTTCTCACAGGAACTTTTCAGTGTTTATATCAGTGGGAGAGAAGGAGCAAGCAACCCTTGAGATGTTAAGTGTTCAAGAAGAAAGCAGTCACAAAATTCCGAAGAGTAAAGGTGCCAGGCAGGTCCCTCAGAATTCTGTCTGGGCCTGAAGCTGGGGAAGAAAAGCTTACACAGAATTGACAGGGGTAAGAAAAATCAACTTTGGGGCTTTGCTATGGCAACAGAGATTCTTTAGGTTTAGTCACAGCACACATCAAGAGGAAGTTTCTTGTTGAGAGGAAGGAATCCTGCTAAGTCAAGCAAGAATACAAAAGCTCTCAAAATGACAAAGCCAAAGAAACCCTGGGCTTCCAGCCACCGACTTGGAAAGTGGCAGAATTGAATCCTATTTACAAGGTATTAGTTGACCTATTTTTTGTCAACATTCCTTCATGGAAAAAAGGAATAAGGAATGGAAACAAATCACAGAGAAGTGTAGACCTCATCAAAGAGGACCAGTTAACCATGGAAGGAAAGCTGGAAAGAAAACCTTCAAAAGCTGATTTACCACTTGCAAATGGATATTAAAGGATGTAACTTGGTTCTCAGTTCACTCTGCAAGCTTCCTAAACAACCTGGTCCTCCTAAAGGCTACAAAAGCAGATGCTGTTCAAAACAGAAGATTAATCAACTGAAAACTACATGAGATGATCTTTAGGGTCCTTTCCAACCCTAACCATTCTGTGGTTCCAAAACAGTTTTCAGACAGATTTCCTGTCCAATAACATATTCTTTATGCTTAGTTAATTGCTTCTAGGAATCCATCTGCTATTTCCATTCCAGGTGGTTCTTTCCAGGACTAGAGCGGGGAATTCTGAAACCATTTCCAAGTTTAGCACTTCAACTCAAACTTTTGCATCTGCTACTCACAAATGCTCTACTTCAGGGAGAAGATCCAAGCCATAACCCATCCTTTAAAGTACTGCTAGTTGTTACTGGCCTAATAACATCAAAATAATGGTGGGGTTTATTACTTCTGACAGCAGCTTCATGCAGCAAGCATTTGTAACAGTTACAGTGATCACATCTGAGGCACAAGTCAGGCACCCGTAGAGTAAGTGCTTTAAGTGCTTTCCAGTGCACATAAACACCCATTTTACCTGAGGGCACTTCCCTGCCTGTCCCTTGAGCCACCTCTCAATGCAGGTGTAGCCAAAGAGGTGCCCACACCGCAGCGCTGACAGACGGTGGTCTCCAGCGTTGGTCCACTGCTCAAAGCAGATTGCACAGGTATCTCCTTCCTCCTCATCCAGAGGTGCAGCAGGAACTGATGGCCCCAGTTTCTTTTGTGGAGTTGTCTAGGATTTAAAATTAAAAAACCAACACAACTGTTTTAGAAAATGCAGCCTTTATCATATATAATCTGTCTCCAAAAGCATTTAGTTCACCTTACTTGCTTTTGCTGGACTTCAGCTTCATCTTCAAGACTTTCATGCTCTGCAGAAGCTTGAGGTGGCTCTGCTTGGACCTGACTGGAAACTAAAGAAAGCATTGCTTAAATGAACTGATTCATAATGAAGGGAAAAGGAATTTTCCTGCTTTGATCTGAAATCATCAGGGCACAAGTTAAGTAGTGACACAGCTTCAGATCAGTGCCCTGGACACAGTCTGTGTGTAAGGCCTTCTACACATAAACAGTAGTGCTGAAAAATTTGGTTTTCTTTTATGAAAAGCAACAGAATTTCAGTGAAAAAGGAGGGGTCTTTTAAGGACAGCAATTGTTATTAGACTTTTCTGACCTGCACAAAACAAATAGACCTGGTCTACAGTTAGGCTGATGTAAGGTTATATCTCTGCATCATTATGCCCTGAGAAAGACAGACACCAATATGCAGAAGTTGCTTTGCTAAGGGATCTAAGCATGCATATTTCATGCGCCAAGAAAGCATTTCCCGTATGCTGGCTGTCCATTCACTCTGACTTCAGCAGTTTTCCAGCTGGTAATTGTCTGAACTACCAATTCTGCTGGTATTCTCCCTATGTTTTTGTGGTGGGCCTCTGTCAGCCCATCTGTTGAGGCACGGGCACACGGAATTGCTACACTGGGATCACCAGCACTAGCCTAGTAAAAAAGGAGCAGAAATCACTGCCTCCTCTCTAGCTCCTGACAAAACAAGAGTTATTAATCACATTTAGTAATCAAGGCAGATACTCTCCATCCAGTGGAAATATTACCTAACCCTGGCTAATGTCAATAAAGTTTTCAGCCTCTGTGGTTCTGGGCTGTAAGAGGAGCCACTGGCTTATATAAGCAACAAGGGAATTCCAGAAAAATCCAACAGAGAGCATATGTTCACACAATAACATACAGCACTTAACAGCTTGAGCTCCTGTCACATGTAAAACTAGCCCAGAGCAAGCAGATCTGTTCAAAAGACACCTCACAGACGTACCCTTTTAGAAAAGGTAATGGCCAATCAAAACCAAAACTGAGGGCAGAGAGTAAATCATAAGGACATTCCTTATGAGACTGAAGTAAAAAGATATCCTTGTTCTTGTATTCTCTGGGCATCAATAACCTTGACTAGCAAGTAAACTATTTGTCACTCTTACATAAACTGTGCATGTTCATCACAAACAATGTCACTGAAGCGTGTGTCGGCCTGTGAACATGAGTTTAGATAAAGAATTGTGAGACAGAAAGATATGAGGAAAGAGAAAGAAAAACAAAAAAGCACCTCCATCTCCTCAGCTAAGTGTCACAAGTTAGAGGAATAAAAGCTAAACTGAAGCAGATTGAATAATTTTAAAATACTGAATCAGATCCTTCTCTGAAAGGACTTGCTGATGTTCCAACTGTGACCTGATGTACTCAATAACACTCCTTGATAATATATAACAGCGGAAGGATGGCAAGCAATAATCTCTAAATTTAAGTTACAAATAATCCTAGAGATGTTCAGATTAAGTAGCAGTCTGCAAACAGCAAAAAGATTGCATTTAACATTACGGTAGCAATCACCCATTGCTGCTGCTGCTCTTAGGAGCTGCTTGCCAGGAAGCCGTGTGGCAGCAGCCTGCTCCTGTCAGCTGTGGGCACAAAGATCTCTGGGCACCGTCTGTTGTGGAGCACGAAAGGATTTGCCTGCTGAGTTTTCAAACAGCAAGAAAAGTGTCTGAAAGCAGTCTCTACACAGCTCCAATACTGCACAAACCTCCTGAGCTTGCTGCTGGAAGTGTCTCCTGGGCTGATGGTAACAGTGGTGCTGCTGCCTCCACTGCTTCCTCTTCCTCCTCCTCAGAAGTGCTGCTGTCAGAGTCACTCACTTCTACTATCTCATCTGGGTGCTGTTCCTGGGTGTCCCTTGCCATACGGGGGGACTCCAGGTGTGGAACCAGTCCTGCAGCTGGCTCTTGGGTCCTGCTGAGTTGAAAGTAATGGTCCAATGCTGCCCTGAGTCCAGAAAAGCAAGAAACAAAAGCCACAGTCACTTCAGGTAAGCTAAAGTCTCAGCATGTTTCTCCACGAACGTTCGCAGGAAAATTCCCAGGCTTTGACTGCAGCAGGAAGGTGTCACAGTTATCACGTCAGGCCTCGTCTGGTAGGGGGGCAATCGCACAGGATAGTCCACTTTGTGAACAACCAGCAGGATCAGCAACAATTCATTTTGCTCGGTTCAGAGAAAATATTCTCATTGCAACAATGATATTGCCTTCTTTTGGGGGAGAAGGGGATAATGGGGTTGGAGAGGACAAAAGCAAAGTAGTATCATTCACTAATAAGCCTAAGGAAACTCCTAATCTGTCTCTCCAACCCTAACTTAGCCCTGGTTCCTGTAGCCACTGGTACTATGAAATGTACGATGCTTGCACTGACTACTTTGTGTCTAGTCTTTCTACTTTCCTTCTTTTCTACTGGAACTTCATCCCCAGATAGAAACATCCTCCCCTCTCCCCCCATCAGTTCAGCTATCATCTCAATTATCCTTCAGATTCAGAAGAGTTTCTCAGGTTGCCTTCCAGCCCTCACAACTACAGTGACCTTCACAGGCAATCAGAGGGCAAACAATACAGTGGTGTTTAATCAGCTGGGAGAAGAGGAGCTCTTGGTCTCACTGAACTTAAAAGCAATGCTTCAGTTCATTATAATTTCACCCTTGGCATGTACAAAAGCTAAAAAGATGAGACAAAAACCAAATAAACTAGAAACTGGGATTTCTTTCTGGCTGGAGAGCATTCCCACTCATTCCCTCTTAATCCCATCACAAATGGTATTAAATAGAGAGGATTTTTTATTTTGTCTGAAAGTAAAAAAACCCAACCAAACCAAAACAAAAAACCCCAAAAACCCAAAAACAAACCAAAAAAACCCTACAGAAAAATATTCGTTTGTATGTTTGTGAAAGTTTCTGCAGCAACTGTCACCAGAAGATGTAATCAAAGGTGAAATGCAAATCAGAGCACAAGCTCCACTGAGCTAAATGCTGACTGGAACTGCCGAGAGTCAGCACTGCTGCAGGAATCACGGACAGGAATCTGGCTGCGCAGGGGGAACAGCGGCAGCAGAAGCTCTGCAAGCAAAATTCAAAATGCAGAAGGGCTCAGAAGTCAACACCACCCCTGCCAACACATGAAACAGGGGGATTCACTTAACAAGGGCAAAGAACCTGCCAGAAGAGACCAGAAGTTGCTGTGCTATTACTTAGCTTAAAAGGTAGGTGAGGTACCCTGGATTTGGCCCCAGCCACACACCTGGGCTGGGCTCTGTAAGCCAGGAACCAAAGCAGTTTTGAACTGATGCTCGACTCGATCAGAGGGCAGTTCAGACCCAGTTTCATCTCTGCTTTACCTGGTGCTGATTGTCCTCTGGGAACCACCAACTCTCTGCTGCCTGCGAGCTCTCCTCAGTTGCGGACGCTGTGTGAGCTGCGGCACAGGCAGTGGCTGGTACAGATCAAACGCCCCTTGTAGCCTCTGCAGCCCACTGGGGGCCGTGGCAGGACTCGGTGGCGGGTCAGGCTCTGCAGCTGCTTCCCTTGTTGTACCAGCGCTGGGTGTGACAACAGCATCGTCAGCAGGAAGGGCTGCAGCGCTGCCTCCTCCTTCACCCAGCAGAGGAACGTGGGACGAGAGCGCTGCGTGACCAGAGGGCTCCGGGGCAAGCGTCTGCAGGCTCTCCACTGAGTAACCAGCCACTGGCTGGAGATCAACTTCCATCTCTTCTTGAGCCATTTCTGCAAAAAGTGGAAGAAAACTAGTATTTACTTATAAGTGCACCCTACTTGTAGCCTGATGGTAGCAAGAACCAGGTACAGCACTCAGTGACCGCACAAGCTTTTAGAATTCAGCGTCAAGAGAAAATTTATCCTTTGCAGCAGAGCTAAACCACAAGTCAATACACATATGTGAGCTGGGAGCACCCTCCCAGAGTCCTGGGCTCAGTCTTTGGCTCGACAGCAGCTAGCACCAAAGGCATATCGCAAAATCAACTTAAATAAGCATTTGGATGAGTACATAAAGGTAATGTTTTCTTGCTGGCATCATTTACTTGCCAAGTAAATTCATGTGGATCTTGAAGAACAGTTGGAATTATCTGAGAGACTCTCCCTGGTGAGCAGCATTGCACAAGCACCGACAGATACAGCCAGAAACAAGCCCTATGACGCAGTCCTTTGCTGCACTGCTCTCAGGAGGTGGATGATGTTCAAGTTTCTTCAAATAAAATTCCCTTATCACAACAGATCGCTGTGACCCTTACCCAGAGCTCACTGAGCAGCCCTTCAGGTATTTACCAACGCCAGGCAAACCCAGAAAAGGCATGACAGCAGAACATGTGACTGAGACATTATTGGTACCAAGTTATCTGCAGCATCAGCATTTGTGGACCCACATTCAGCCCAAGACTGGATAAACATGAAATTTGCAATAAAACTGCAAATATATTATTAAGGATGGTTGCCCTTCTACATCTTTGGCATATGGATTTCAGGTAACCACCTGAACAGGAGTACTGTCTTGGGGTTTGAAGAAAAACAGGAGACAACAGTTTGTGCATTATTAATTCTTATGCTGCTGTCAGCCACCAAATTTAGAGCACTTTGGTCACACTGTTCTTACAACACAAAAAACTTCAACATTATTTCATTAACTGAATGAACAGATGAACCAAAAACTCACAAAAGTCCTTTATTGGAAGAGGTGTATGGATTAAATTCTGCAAGATGCTGAAAGTCATTCACATTCTCCAAACAGTACTTAAGCAATCATAAACCTGAAAGGCCTTGGGCATTGCAGACCTTTAGCATTATTTACAAGCCCAAAGCACAACCAAAACTTACCCAGCTAGGGCTGTATAAACAGAGCAAAGGCTGGTTGTAGTATAAAAAATAGCTAGAAAATGTATACAAGAATAAATAAATGAGGAGGTACTAAAGCTCAAATATTTTTACAGACCTTTTAAGAAAATCTAATTTATGAGTCATTTCATCATTCTTATCCTAATTAACAATTCAGCCTAAGCTGGGCCAGAAATAGATGTTACCACCTCCCACCAGAACAGCTGCACGGCCAAGACACGGTAACATTCAACAATCAAGTACTGCATCTCTAGCATTATGTTCATGTTCATGATAGAACTGCCACCTATAAACACAATAAACTCTTTATTTTCACCATACGTGAATCACGATGTTAAGGGGTTGGACGAGATTGCTTAAAGATACAGTCCCAAACCCCCCTGCCATGGGCAGGGACACCTCCCACCAGACCGGGTGGCTCAAGGCCTTATCCAGCCTGGCCTGGAGCACTTCCATGGTTGGGACATCCACAACCTCCCTGCACAACATTTTCCAGTGCCTACTTTAACCGTGAGATTTATGAAAACGTCAATACTGGCATTTTCACGGTTAAATCTTGGAATTTGGCCCAAAGGAGCAGTGCTTCCTCCAGCCAGCCAGCTGCCTCCCAGGCAGTCCCGGGAAGAGCCCGCAGATGGAGGGTCTCCACAAACGGGCTTCCTGGGCCCAAAAGAGAAACTCCGAGCGCTTCCAGAGGGCAGAGCTTGGCTGGCAGCCGCAGGGCTCGCACCCGAGGGCTGAAGGCTGAAGCAGCAGCTTCACCTTACGGAGGGCACCCAGACCCCGCTCCGCACCGCCCGCAGGGGTTCTGCCGTACCTGCTTTAGCATGAAATTAACCAAAAAAATCCCCGAACACGACCCAAAAGAAACACACGCTCCACAAGCGGCGGTTCTCTGCTAGCTTGTTCACAGAGCTCGCACACTTTAACGATGAACCCGTCGCAAAAAGGGCATGGGAGCGAGATATCCCCCCCCTCCGGCGGCCGCAAGCAGCCCTAGCGCTCGGGAGGAACGAGCCGTGCTGGGGGACTCGGCCCGGGCCCTGGAGGAACGAGCTGTGCCGGGGTCCCGGCCCGCTACCGGCCCAGAGCGACCCGCCCCGGCCCCGCTACCCCCCGCTCACCTCCACCGGGCCCAGCCGCCCGCTCGAGCGCCGCGCCGCCCCGCCCCCGCCGCCCTATTGGCTGGCCACGACAGTCGCGCCCGCTGCCATTGGGCGGGTGGAACCGTTCCCGCCTTCTCATTGGCCAGTCGCTCTGTCCGTCTGTTCAACGGAACTGGGAGTGACGGTGCGGGAGGCACGGAGGTAGGGCCTTCTCTGATTGGTCAAAGCGCTGCCGGGGAGGCCGGCTGATTGGGCAATGAGACCCCTGATGGACGCAGTGGGCGGGACAAGTGGGCGGGGCGAGGTTTTTATTGGCGGAGACGCCGCAGCGCGAAAAGAGCGGGAACGCNGGGGGAGTTCAAGGGGAGCCGGAGGCGGCCCCAGGACAGCCGGGCCCCGGCAGGGGCCGGGCCAAGGAGAATCACAAATTGGGTCAGGTTGGAAGGGAGCACAGTGGGTCATCCGGTCCCACCTCCCTGCTCAAGCAGGATTGTCCTAGAGCGCGTTTCACAGGATTGCATCCAGATGCTTCCAGAATATCTCCAGTGAGGGAAACTCCACACCTTCTCTGGGCGATGTTGCAGTGTATGATCACCGAGATAGTAAAGAAGTTCTTCCTCATATTCGAGTGGAACTTCTGTGTATCATTTTCTGCCCATTGCCTCTTGTCCTATTGCTGGGCACCACCCAGCAGAGCCTGGTCCATCCTCTGACGTCTCTCTTCAAATAGTGACAGACACTGTTGAGGTCTCCTCTCAGTCATCTCTTCTTGAGGCTGAACAGACTCATCTCCCTCAGCCTTTCCTTGTAAAAGAAGCTATGTTCCATCCCTCTGGTCCCCCCAGGCTTCCTGCTGGCCTCTCCAAGTCACCTCACCCCCCAGCTGCCTCCGAGGTGACCCAGGCACGGCCCCTTGGCGAGGCGAAGGTATCACACACAGAAACAAACACAGGCGTATTGAGCCCTCAGTCTCTGTGAGGGGGAAGAGGCGCGAGTGGGAGCCCTGGGCCTGCTGCCCCTGGTCACCCGGCCCCGTTTTCCACAGTTAACTCCCTTGGTTTCTGCTTTTCTCCAGGTCAGCCAGCCAGTCCACTATCTCTGCAAAACACAAGGATGGCATTAATCAACACAGAGTATTCGTTGTAGGCTTGTTTGGGTTTTTTTAATGGATGAGAAGGTGGCTTTCCCTCCCTGATAATGACCGTGACATGGAGTCACGCTCTCCTCGGGCCAGCACAAAGGGGCAGGGATTAGCAGGGGACAGGCCTGAGCAGACAGCACAGCCCAAACAGAAGTAGCCGTGTTTACAGAAAAACCCTCGGGAACACCTGTGATAAGCTGTCCTTCCAGCTCAGCACCATGCAGTGGTGGGTGTTGGATTAGAGTCAGAGTAATAAAGCCATTCTGTTTCCTCAGTGTGGCTTTGCCAACATCTCTAGTGATATTTTGGCATTTTCACTTCAGCCAGGGCGATTCCCTGTGCCAGGGTCTGCTGAGGGAGGTGCTGGTGGGAGATGGAAGCACAGAGATGGGACACACAGTGGGTTTTTGGACACATTTTCTACATCTCTTGTATGGATCTGGTCCCATAAGACGGAGTGGATGAGATTGAAGGAAGTTTTCTCCCTTTAGACAAATGAACCGAGGGAAAGGTATGACCTCTGTGACTTCAAACACACCAGAAAGGTTCCTCTGTGTTTTCCTGATGTTTCTGTTGTATTTCCTGATGGAGACCAGTTACTCGTCTGATCAGACCCAAACCAGCTTCAGAGAGAGTGAAAACTTCCCTGTCACAGAGCAATGCCCAAGACTGCAATTTACTGTTCAAAGCCCAAGGCAGGAAATGTTCCTGCAGAGTGTTGTGGCTGCTCCTCCAGTTTATGGGATCTGCAGGACCTGAGTGGGGATTAACCCACACACCCCTACTTCCAGTTCAGTGCTTGTCTGAGAGAAAAAGCTACTTGTATGTGATGCCAAATGAACAAACAGCCTGGTGATTATTGTCATGGCATGGGTAAATAAATGTTAATTGTGAGGTCTGGAATTTGGGGACTTGTTAGCATAAAAAGAAAGGTCAAGGCGAGATCCTGAAACACAAAGCCAGGCAAATTCATCTGGGAAATAAGGGGCAAACTGCCTGCTGAAGTAGCTGATCGAAGGATGCAAAGGGCCTGTGGAGCAGGTGCCCAGGACACTTACCCTCGGCAGAAGGGCGTTGGGAAGGGTCGAAGGCCCGGCACTGTTCAATGACTTTCCTCATGTCTTCAGGACAATCTTCCCCGAGAGGATCCCAGTAATGGTGATTGCAGATTCTCTCCACGATCTCCTCAGGAGTGCAGCCTAGACAAGTGCAAACACGAGTGTCGGGAGGGAGCTCTGCTGCCACAGGAGGGTGCTGGGGAGGAAACCCAGCACAAAGCCATGCCGAGAGCCTGCTTGCAGCCTATGGCAGGGAGAAGCCAGCTGGGAAGTGACCCAAACTCCATCTGCAATGAATCCCACCGTATTTGGCACGACGCTGTTGGGCTCCAGTAGAGCAAGAAGTGTTTATGCTTAAATGCACAGGACCATCCAATAGAAACAAAAATGATTTGCATGTTTGTGGTTTAAGCATGTTGCTTTCTATAAGCTGTCCTTTACTCTACTGGAGTTTCAGGGGAAGCTATGAAGCTGTCATGCAGAGCCAGGCACACCAGGCACTGCCACTGGCACCTGCATGGGATGCTCAGGGAAGGAGCAGGGAGCATCCAGTGCCAGACAGGAGCCACACTGTGCCACGTGGCTTTTACGCAGGGAACCAGATACTTCTGTCTCACCTTCAAATGGGATTTTGGAGGTTGCAATCTCTGCCAGAACGATCCCAAAGCTGGAAGGAGACAAGCAAGAGTCTCAGTATTCATTCCACCATGTATTCCTCCCTCCTAATGGAGAGGACTGTTGGGCTATGCCAACTGGAAGCACCTGCTTATGTGTCTGATTAAACCTGGCCTCCTTCCATAGCTCAGCAGCTTCTCTGCCAGACACCTGCCTGCTCACAGGCATCTCCTGGGAGGGACAGACACACCTGTATATTTCACAGGGCCTCTTGTAAGGGTGGTTGATGTCCTTCAGGTTCTCCGGAGCGATGTAAGCCAACATAGAGACTTGTTTCCAATCCTTCCGGGCTTTCCTCTTGATGGATGATTCCGTTTCACACAGCTCAAATCCTGACAGCTGATTGAGAGAATAAGAGAGAGAAGAGAAGTAGAAACCTGTGGTGCAGCTAGGAACTGCCCTGAGATGGAGAAAACAGAGCGGGATGCTCTGGGCAGCAAAGGCTGGTGTGCAGCCGTGTGTGCTGCCCAGCACGGGTCTCTTCCTGCAAGCAAAACCAGAGGTGAAGGCAGGTGAACTGCTCCAGCTTCAGCTCATCCCAGGCTGGATGCTTTAGGAATACTCACTGTGCTGATGATAAGACCAAGATAGGGAGGTTTAAGTGCCTAAGGTGATAGGGGAGATGGCACTACTCTGTTTTATCCTGGACCATCACAATTCCCTTCAGTACTGGTGGAGGGAGACATCAACAAAACCATTCAAAATTCCCCAAATCATCTCCTAGTGTGGTGCTTACCTTCACACAGTAATCCCCAGCCACCAGGAACTTGCTACTGCAGATGCAGCCGTGGAGTCGGGACTTCTCCCCTGTCTGGTGCAACCTGCAGGTGGATGGAACCAAGGGCAACACGTGATGATGACAGTAGACCTATCCCCACCTTGGTGCTCCCTCCTGCTGTGGAGGGAAAGGCTGACATGCATCCAGAGAAGCCAGCAGCTCTCTGCCTGTCCTGGTGGATCAACCCCGCCAAGCCAAGCTTTCCAGCAGGTGCTAGAAGAGCCACTGTGGGCGGAACAGCAAGCCTTGTGGATGAGCAGGACCCATGAGGAGAACCGGCCATGCTGTAGGGTGCTTTCAAATCTGCCCTGTGGATTTGGGGAAGGGGATTTCCACTTTCCAGGCCTTTGCAGGCTTGAAGCCGGATGCAGGAGACAGTGACCAGGGTAGATGGGTGCTACTACATCCAAATCCGCTACCTACCTCTTCACCAGCCTCCCATGCCAGTGTCCCAAGGTGGTGTCACTGGGAATCAGCGTCTAACAGGATACCACTGCTTACTCTGAGGTACCAGGAAGCTGCACACAGCTTTTGGATCATCAGGTGGAGTTACTCATTGATCTGTACAGGAGCTCACCTGTAAAGGCCTCTGGCGGCTCCCAGGGCCATCCGAATGCGGATATCCCAGGAGAGATGCTGTTGCTTGTTCAGCACATCCCGCAGCGTCCCATGCTTGCAGTACTCCATGACAATGGAGAAGCAGGGGCTCCCATCTGCAAGGCAGAAGCATCCTGCCTTGTGCCACCTCTCGGGAGGGGACCACAACAAGCCACGTGCCACCAGCTAGCGCTGGGGATGGCAGGGGAGGAAAAGGGTGACATTAGTGTGACACCCCTACCGTTCTCCTCAATGCAGATCCCATACATGCGCAGGATGTTTGGAGACTCAAACTTCTTCAGGGTCTGAATCTCCTTCTCAAAGATGTCTCTCACCTTGCTGTGGAAAAGGACAGCATGGTAAGATCCCTGGAACAAGGCATGACATGGTGCTGTGCCACCCTCCTGGGGGCACACTCATTCCCACCCAGGACAACTCACACTGGGTCAGTGGTCAGTGGCCTCTTGAAGGTTTTGATGGCAACAGGGTACTTGAGGTACTCGCCCTCATAAAGGTCATAGCTCTCGGTGTCTTGCAGGTGCCTGTGGAAAGTGAGGTGGTCCCGCTTGATCTCAGTGATGTCTTCTCTTTTACCAACGTTGACCTTCTTCAAGCCTGCTCCCACCATGTGCCAG
Organism: Rhagologus leucostigma; assembly: GCA_013397725.1. Classification (NCBI taxonomy): domain Eukaryota; kingdom Metazoa; phylum Chordata; class Aves; order Passeriformes; genus Rhagologus; species Rhagologus leucostigma. The sequence goes on along the minus strand of VZTD01000444.1, from coordinate 91,810 downwards.
AAGGGAACAAGGGAAATGTTAGGCAGGGCTTGGGGGGAAAGGACACAGTGCCCAGGGTGCAGGGGGTGTGACACTGACTTACGCTCCATCTCACGAATGACTTTGTTCAGCTCGCTTTGCATCCAGTCTACCTTGCTCTCCATACACTGCCTGTTGATGTAGATCTCCTCAGCCACATCTTTGGGCTCCTCGGTACCTGGGAAGAGAAACAAGCAGAGGATGGGCCACTGGATGAACAAGCATATCTGTGTGGTTTGTTTTTCTCATGGTTTAAATGTCCCTTTGGCTCTCCATGGCCATGGCCGTCAAGCCAGAGCTGGGCAGCAGCTGGAGCAGCTGGAGAGAGGGGCCAACAACCAGTTGCAGGGAAAGAGGGTTTGCTAAATGCACTCACTTGCAATCACCTGGTCCAAGAAAGCTCTGTCATCCCTCAGGTCCTCAGCATCCTGCCTGCGACATGTCTTTGACTGGAAAACTTCCAAGAAAGCCTGCTTCTGCTCTGCCTGTAGCAGGAGCGAGAGCCCCTGGGCAATGTCCTCCAGGCTTTCATTCACCCAGACAAACTCCTCACCAGCACTTCGGGCTCGCAGGAACTTCTGGATCCAGCTGGTCTGGCTGTATTTCATCACCAGTTTCTGGGATTCCCCCAGTGCCCAGAGCAGTTTTTTCATCAGTTCCTCTTCGTGGTGGGAGATGTGCTGTCGTGGCTGAGCCCTAAGGATCCTCACTGGCTCCAGCAGGATCTGGATGCGCTGCACGAGGCGCTGGCACTGGTGCTTACAGCACTTCACCTGCTCGAATTGGGCATGGATGGCCTGGGCCACAGAGAGGACCCTCTCCACAATGTCCATGCTTGCAGCAAAGGGCTTGGCCACTGGGGATGTGGGCTGGCAGTGTCTGGTGCAGGTAAGCCTCAGGCACTGCTCGGAGATCAGCTGGATGCAGCTCTTCCACGCCTTCCACCCTAAGGAACACCTTGATATGTCCCACCGTCCTCCCACAGCCCTCCACATCTCCAGCTGCTTTGCTTTCTCTGCTTTGCCCGGCACTGCAGCTGCTCGTGCCGACCGGAGCAGGCACACACAGAGACATCACTAGCAGCGGTAGTAGCACATCTTTCTCTGCATTAGCAAGAGATATTTTGGCTTGAATTATGTACATTAATTTAGTGTGAGCCATCCCAGAGAGCTTCCACCCAGAGGAGCAGCGACATCATTGGTCCAAGGAGGATCCCCTGGGCAGCATTCCTGGCTCCAGCTCCATGTCACCCTGGGGTCCTGCCCACAGAGCCCGTATCTTTGACTGTAAAGATCTATTTTCATTTCTACGCAATGTCTCTCTCTATGGTCACCCATCTAATAAAGGCTTGCACGTCTTCACAGCCCCAGCATCCCCAGCTTCTCCACATTTTCTCCCCATAGCTCTGTTCTGCCCACTTAAGATTTTAAATCAAGCTCTTTCTCTGTGCTCAGCATCCCCACAGGGATGGTGCCTGCTCCCCAGCCCACATGCAGGTAGCAAGGACAGAAAACCACCCCTGTTGCAGGGAAATTAGCAGCAGCCACTCTGATGCAGCCAGCGCTAAGAGAGGGGTGCCAGGTTCTACTGGCTGGAAACAAGACGGAAACGCACCCAGAATCCAGCTGCAGCCACTCTCCCGTCCTCTTCAGGCTCTCTCCAGCACAGCCCCCAAGGAAGAATCTCGTCTGCTTGCCAAGAGAAACTGTCTGTTACCTGCTCCTGCTTCGCTGACCTCGGCTGCCTCCGCAGACTGGAGGGACACGGCAGGATGAGCACGGGTTTAAAGCGTGTCACAGCGGAAGGGACATTGTGCAACCCCCTGGAGCTTCCCACGCCATCACAGCTCCCAGTTCCCGGAAAGCCACTTGGGGTATCCCCAAGGGCTGTATGCCCTTGTGCTGGGTTTTGCCTGATGGAAGAAGGAACTGCCCACAGGAAGTGCAGTGGGGAAAAGGGGATGGGGAGGTTGTGACCCCTGTATTGATGCTTCTGCTATTTAGAGCAACACAACCCATTCTGCTGTGCTGGCAGCTGTCGGACGGCTTGCCCAGGGCACTGGAACACTCACAGCAAGGGCTCTGTGCCCTGCTGAACTTCCTGCATGTGCAGCGAGACCCTCCAGAGCACATCCCTGCTCCCCTCCCCACCCCTGAGCCCCAGGACCCCAAGCACCAAAGGAGGTGGGCTGCGGGCACCGGTGCTGGAAACAGCGCTTGACCTCTGCTGGCAGCACAGGAAATTTTGCAGACGGCTTCGTCAGAGGGCCAGGCTGATTTTGGGAAGCTCTGGGGCGCACGCGACACTCTTGCCCAACTTCAGAGAAGTGAGTGGCGGCTTCTGCTTACCCAGAGCCCCGGGGTCACTCAGGTTTGCTGCAAATGTCCCCTGCAAAGCTCCTACCTCACCGTGGCTGATGAGGGGAGCCAGGAACGGTGGCTCCGAGGGCCATCAGCACCTGGAAAGGGACACAGCAAGGGTGGGACAACATGCAAGCAGCCCCGGGGGATACATTTGCCAGAGCCTTTTTAGAAAGTTTTATTTTTCAAAATATACAGTTTATTTACAATTGTAGTGTCTACAGTTTTACATATACATTTATTTCAAACCTTTAAATATCTGCAGTAAACATTAGGGAAAAAATAATAAAAATAAAATCACAGGATCAGCAAAAAAAGGCATCTCATAGTAATTGTTTTCATTGGAGTTTGAGTTTCAAGTAGCCAATGTCTTTGAAAACCATGAACTTGATAAATCTGGCAGAGAGATATGGGTGCACTGGTTAGAAAAAAGGCACAATCCAGGCCTGCGGGACCCGCCCCAAAAGGGCTGCAGGCCAAGAAAACCCTGTGCTGAGATCGGGCCAGGAGAAGGACAGGGAATCCCCTTGGCACGAGTTAGGCAATAGGGTTAACTGCAGCATGTTGGATGCCCTGGGGAGAGGGCACCCCAGGAGAGACAGGGGCTCTGGCAAGGTGCCAGGGCAGAGGAGGGAGGGTGGCATCAGGCACTTCATCTTTCAGGCAGCAGATCTGCCCGTGCATCCATAGCCTGGAGTGGGAGGGCAGCGAGGTAGGGGCAGGAGTCCACCAGGGAACCCCACAGCCTCTTCCTCCCCTTTCCTCACCATCCTCAGCCCCCCATCCCCTTGGCCAGTGCCACAGCTGGACCACAGCACTCCACAGGGATGCTCCACTTTGGAGTCACTGCTGTGGCACAGCCCCCAGCAAGGGGGCAGGGACCAGCTGGCCTTGCTGGGGGCTGGGGAGGGACACCAGCCCCAGTCCAGGGGGTACAGAGCCGCCAGCTGAGCACTGAGCTGGGGCTGTCAGTCCTCCTTCTTAAAGGTCTCCTCAGGGATGAGTGTCCGGAAAGGATAATCCCAGAAGCGTGTGCTGATGCCAAAACCTGTGGGCAGGGAAGAGAGCGTTCAGCCCACAGCACCACCATCATCGAGGTGTTGCAAGGGCTCTGCGTTAACTGGTGAGGGAGGAGTGTCCATATTTTGGGAAAGGAGGAAGGCAAAGTGAGGGCAAGGAGGAAGAGCAGAAGGAGCAGGAGCTGGCTGGGCCATGCCAACAAGCCCCACGGATGATAGCTTATCTGGATGGGGTGTTTTCTCCTAGGAAACCGGGCAAAGGGCAGGTTGAGCAAGCACTGGGCTAGGGAAGGTGTGGGGCGGATCTGGGGAAGCCCAGGGCCTCACCCTACACCTGTCAATGCCTCCCAGCAGGAAGAGATGCTGCCCCAGGCAGGGACAGGCACCCACACCCCAGCACCATGGGGATTTGGCCTCTGCCCTGGCATCCCCAGGCAGCACTGATGCCCACCAGTGAGGTGGGCTGCTGCCTGCACCCCTGCGCTGCTCTGCCTCCCCATCCTCAACCTGGGAGCCGGTAAATGTTCCCCATGAGCTACAGCACCTCACATGCTGCTTCCCTGGTAAGGCAGTGCTTGGCTTTCCCCATCCCAAACCCCAAATATTTTGGAGCAATCAGCTGCACGCATGCAGGTAGACTGGACTTTGACAGCCCTTGCCCCTGCCAGCATGCACGGGGAACATGGCGCTACCTGATTTTTGGTGTTCAAAGTGGTGCTTGACGTGATAAGCCTTCAGGCCGTACAGGTAGGTGCCCTTTCTGGGGGAGCCGTAGTGGAGGTAATAGTGCATCATGTCGTAGATGACGTAGCCGCAGAGCCCCCCGACGAACACCGAGAGCCCCAGCACCTCGGGCAGCAGGAGCCGCAGGACACCGTAGAAGAAGCCGATCACTAGCGAGGCTGGCACAGGAGGGAAGACCAGGCGGGAGCTGTCGAAGGGAGACTGGAAGCAGAGAGGGACGGTGGGACAGGCAGCTCGTAGCTCACCCTACCTCCCCCAGCACGTCCCTGCCGAGCATTAGGGAAACCCATTTGGGAGAAGCCAACACCAAAAACCCTTTCCAAAGTTGTACCCGGTGGCGAGAGCAGCCCCCCACGCATGCCAAGGTGGCCAGGCAGCTGGTGGCTGTAGCTGGCAAGTGCCCAGGTTCCACAGCGCCCTTTCCTGCAGCAAAGCTAGAGGGAAGAAGCTACGGCTCTTTCAGTCTTCCCCCCTTGCCCAACCACAGAACTTGCAAATCTAACTCCAGCTCCTTCAAGGCCGTTTTGCAGCCCTCGCTGGTATTGGGTAAGTGCCTCGCTTGGGATGCCACCAGTCACACTGAACAGGCACAAACAGGCTCTGCCTGGGCAAAGGCCACGCACTAACAGGCTCCAGTGGGGCAAAGGCCACCATTCCCATGGCCCGGCAGGTGCCAGCGGAGGCGGGAGCTGCGACTCACCTTGTGATGCTGCCCATGCAGCAGGAAATGCAGGGTGATGAGATAGTAGTTACTAGCGGGTGGCTTCATGTGGAAGACAAAGCGATGGATGAGGTACTCTAGCAGGGACCACAGGATCATTCCCAGGAGGAAGATGAAGGGGAAGTAGTATTTGTGGACGGGGATGGAGTATTCTGCACAACGAGATGTGCGGTGGTCAGCAGGGCAGGTGACGTGTGGGTGCTTTTATCCATCACCATCCTCCCACTGGCGTCAGGGTGATGCTCAGCTCTCCCTCCCACCTCTCATCCACCTCCTGCCCTGAGCTTCTCTAGGGAGCTACCTGCCCAAGCACTGCTCCAAACCATATTTTCCTTTGATTCCCATTAATTTACAGGAACAGTCAGCTTCTTGCTGCCTCAGGAAGCCAGTGAGGGGGGTTCCCTGCATTCCAGATGCCAACAGGGGCTTGGACGTGCAGTCTAGGGACTGCGTCATCCTTACAAAGCTGCTTCACCCACCAAAACAAGGCAGGAGGAACCTGAATTGCACAGGCAGCACTCGTGACAGTAAAACAGTGCTGTTGGTGTTGGTGTTTCTTTTTTGGGGAAAAAGAATAGATTTGTTGGGCACTTTCCCCCGCAGAACATTTTTCAGCCACCTCCTTCTTTCAGGGTTGGCTGCCAGCCCTGTGCCCTTCCTAGCAAAATTTGAATTTCCCCCAAAACCTGCTTATTTTTAGGAAAAAAAACCCACAAAACTTGTCAGCAAGGTGCCAAATGCCACAAGGAGCGGGGGGTGCCTGTGCAGCAGGCGCTCCCCACCCCACAGCCGGGCACAGCTGGCACTGGGTGGCACCTTGCAAAAAAAATAGGGAACCCAGTAAAAAAAAAAAAAAAAAATACAGACAACAAAGAAGACAGCCTGCTCCGGCCACGCTTGTTATTCCCGGGGGAGCAGGGAGCAGACAGTGGGAGATTCAAGGACAAGCGCTTTGGGCAAACAAGCCCCGCACTGTGCGGCGCCGGCGGCGCTGAGAGCCGGGTTTGTTCGCCCGCCACGCCGGCATTCAGCCGCGGCCCGGGGTGGGCGTCAGCAGCGACTGGAACACACCCCAGCACCGGCAGGGCTCGGTTTTGGGGATGGAGGGACGGGAGGCAAGAGGGAGCAAAAGGCAGCCCAGGTCAGCAGGCTCTGTGCCTCTACTGATTTCCTGGGGGGAACAAATCTTGTGGTGAGAGGGGATGGAGGTGGGCAAGCACCGGTGGCTCCATGCAGGGGACACGCTGGTGGCCGCACGGAGAGGTGCTGACCTGCTGCTCTTGCATGTGGCTTGTGGTGAGCACGTACAGAAGGAGGGATGAGGAAGGGATGCAGGTCTCCCCCCACCCAGGGCTGTCCTGCCCCTGGACCCAGAGCGGGGGAAGCCCAAAGGCTTTGCTGCTGCTTGTACCTGTGGTGAAGGAGGAGAAGAGCCTGGTGTTGCCCTGAGCAAGGGAGGTGTAGCTGACCCAGGTGAGATAGAGCACCACGGGCGTCCACACCATGAACACCACGTACCTACGGGGCAGAAGGAGATGTCAGAGGGAGTGTCCTGCTGGCTGGTGAGCCGTTCCCCCCTCCCTGGGGAGGCACCATCCATGGCGCAGTGCAGACCCTGGGAGCTCACCATGCTGTCTTGGAGAGGAACTCAAGGAAATCCGAGTGGAAGAGGCGGATGGGCCGATCCACAGGCTGGTGCACCCACTCGTCATACTTCTCCCCTAAGTAGCCCACCTGCCACAGCAAGGGCTTCTGCCAGTCCACCAGGTCCTGAGGGAGTAGACAGTGGTTGTAGTGCTGTGGAACCCACAAACCATCCCGGTACCAGGCACAAAGCTGAGCCGCTGCTGCAGGATTTGGGGCTGCAAACCCCTTCCCATGCCCCAAGAGCAGTTGCTTCTTGTTCCAAGGTGCCCTGAGCTCCCCACAAGCAACAGCATGGGGCAAACAAGGGGCCAGACACACACCAGCACCATCTACCCGTGAACACGGGGCTTAGCTCACCCCTGTGCCACCGGGTACCTGCCAGCGGATCAAGGTGAAGGTGGCTGCACCCAGACCTGGCTCAGCATCAGGCCCTGATAACTGCGGCTCTTTGCCTCTTGAGCTGCCAAGATTAGATAGTGAGCAGTGGTATTCCCCAGCAGAACACCTCTGGTACCACACGGATCCCAGCCCTATGGCGCTGCCCCAGCCAAGGACGTTTCTCCTTGTGCAGAGAACACATGGGGCGGCCACAGCTGTTTGGGCACCCCAGTGAGGAGCAAAGTGGGAAGGGATGGGGAGCAGGGATACAGGTGGGAACACAGACTCCAGCACTGCTGCTGTGCACGGCTGAACTCGGGTGCAAGAATAAGGGACCTGTGCAGGCACACATGTTGGCGTGGCATGAAAATAGGGAGGCACAACTGGCAGCACCACCTCTGCCACTGCTCAGCAACCCCGGACGCATCTGCTGGCCTGGCCAGATAAGGTGAATTCTCGGTTCCATCTCTGCGCCAGGACTGAAATCACGCTCGCCCAGCCGAGCCCCAGGCCCGGCAGCTCTCCTCGGGCTGATTGTGCCACACAGCTTTGGCACAGCAATCCGGCACCCGGGATTGTGCTGCCAGTGGTGGGGATGGCTCAATCCGGGGCATCTCAGGGCAAGGAGCCGGGGTGGCTGTGGGCATTTTGGGGGCTCTGCTGCAGGCAAGGATGAACATGATCTCACAGGGGGGAAACAACCCCAGCTGGTGTATGGGATGGGAACAGAGCCATTCTCCACTGGGGAGGTAGGGGAAAAGTCAAAGCAAAAAGGTCACTTTGAAATGGCACATTCTCTTTTAAAAGTGCTCAGTGATAAAATATTAATTTGAGGGGTGAAAGATGTTCTCCTGCTCTAAAAAAACCCCCAGCTTTCTACAAGATAAAAGCATGCTCCCCAGCCAGCAGGGACCATGCAAGCTGGGGTGACCAGATGGTGCTATGGAGGGCAGGGACAGCCAAATGCACCTTGGGGACAAATTCCCGCTGTTGTGGCATGCTTGGAAAGCAGCTGGCAGGGCAGGAAGCACCCTGCACACAGAGGGATCACCCTGCCCAGGCTGGGGAATCTCTTACTGCTCATTACGAGTGCTCATTACGAGGCAAGGGAAAAACAATAAAACAAATAAAGCAATAAAATAAATAAAGCAAGAAAGAAATAAAAGCAAGCAAGGTGCGGCTTGGAAACATTTCCGTCTGGAAGGGCACAGCCGCTGTCAGAGAAAGCCATCTCTCCCATGCTGCTGCAATGGGAGCCTCTCAGCGTGGCCACGCCTATGCAATAAAGCATGAGCAATGCCATCCACACCAGGAGAAAGGGCAGAAGTGCCTGGATCAGTTCTGCTCCCTCATGCCATCCCTCCCATCCAAGAGGTCAGCAGAAATCCAGCACTCATTTAGGGAAGAGGAGACCTGGTGTTTCCCAGGAGCACTCCAGCAAACAGTGGGCTGGAGAAACTCCAGGGCTCCTACCTTCTCCACATCCACTGTTTTGTAGCAGAGATCTGTCTGCTCTGGAGTCTGGGCTGCAGCAACCATCTCCTTCTCATCCACTGTCTCAGAGAGGCTCTGAAAAGAGAAGGAAAACCCTGTGGTGAAGCATCAGTGGCGGATTCATTTGGGGATGGTAATGGCTGTAGCACGCAGGGGTACGGCCAGAGTGAGCTCCTGCCTGCTAAATAAATATGGGGAAAATTCTGGTGAATTTAAGTCAGTCAGTTCCTGCAGAGCAGGTTCCTGAGGGGAGCAGCTGCCAGTGAGCTGCACTGCCCTTCGGACTGTGCACTGAGCATCGCAGGCTCAGGGCTCTTTGGAAACCTCCTGCCCAGCCCAGTGTTTGGAATATCCTGCCCGCTGCTGGGACAGCATGGGTGCTTCAGGGTGGCAATGCAGAAACTCTGTGGGCCCTGGGCCAGCATTTCCCCCTGCAAACGGGCAGTGCCATAGCAGGGGTCACCTTGCCACTGCTAGCAAAGCAAGGGGCGTTGCTAGGTTAGTGCTCCCTTCTCCCACCCCACTGATCTCCAGCAAAAGCTCAGCTTGGCTTTTTGGTCCCTGAGAAAGCTGGGCTGGCAGACCTGGGGAGTGTGGCACAGCTGGTGCCACCGTCCTGGCTGAGGACACAAGGAAAAACACAGAAGGAGGGACCTTGTCCAGGGAAAGAGGCAAAGTGTCCTTCACAGAGTGACACTGGGCTGGGTGCCTTTGCCTATGGAATACGGGGAGTGGGGTTTGGCTGTGGCTCGGGACAACACGTTGAGGCACAGGGGACGCACTGGTGCAGTGGTGGCAGGATGAAGACCCAGCTGCAGTCCCACTGCCAGGGCGGGCTGAGAAACAGGAGAAACCTGCCTTGTCTGATGCTTGGAAGCAAACACACTGCCAGCTGCCAGCACCAGCCTCCTTCCCATAGCTGTGCCAGCTCCGGCGCCGGCCGTGCCGCTGGTGGGGGCCTTGGTGAGGTTGCAGCGTGCCCATGCAAACCCCAAGCCAGCCGTGCCCCCCGGCAGCAGCGCCGGCTCCCCGTGCAGGACGTGCCAAACATGCCTTTTCTCCCGCTTTGTCACCTTGAGTTACCCATTAACCCGGAGCAGGGTACGGCGTGGCCCGGCAGCCGCAGCACAGCCGTGCCCGACGGGGCTCCAGCTGTGCTGCTTCCAGAGAGGAAGGGTTTTCTCCCAACCCCTCAATGGACGCCCTCCCCACTGCTTCGAGAGGGATGTACTGCCACCCTATTGATGGGAATACTGCCCTGGCAGCTGCAGGAGGGCCTGGGATGCAGGGGAACCAGTGTCACCTTGCCAGGACATCAGGACTTTACTCTGTGCCTTGCTGGGGACACCGCAGCAGGGCTTGGGCACTGTTTGTCAACAGCAGGCACTCCTTGCAAGCTGTGCTCCCACCCCATTTCCCGGGCTAGCCAGATTTCAAGCCTCATTCTGCTGGTACAGGAACTGCATTACCCAGCTCTGAGGCAGCCCCTTGCCTGGGGCAGAGGGCAGGGAAGGACAGGGGATATTTCCAGACAGTATTTCCAGGCTGGAATCCCACTGGCATCGATTTTACTGCAGGCAGAGCACCCATATGAGCTGATGCCGTGTACTACCACACCTCTCTGTGAGGATTCCCACTGCTATTTTCCACATTGCACACTCTGTCCTTCAGTCAGACATTCCAAAACCCTAGGGCAGGTGGGATGCCTTAAAATCCAGCGAAGCATGCTGAATTTATGTTTTTGCCTCTGCTCTGCAGATGCTTTGGAAGAAAATTTGGCTTTAAGAGAGTGAAACGGCTTATCCGTGCCCTGAGAAATGGGCTGGTGCTCTCTACTTTCACGCTTGCACCACAACCTAGCCAGCAGCAGGAAGGATGCTTAAGAAAGCTGGGCTGACGCAATGCCCGACACCTCTCCTCCCTTTTCCGAAATGTTCACACACCTCCAGTTCCCCTGCCCATGGATGCCTGAGCACCGTGTCATGGCTGGAGGCTTCCTGGTCCTCCCAGGTCAGGGAGATGCACTGGGGTGCTCACATCCCACCTCACCGCTAGCACCTGGGCTGGGTGACATCAGTGAGATGCCATTGCCCTGTGTGCTATGGCAGCTCTCTCTCAGCACCGGAGTCATCTCCTCCTCCTCCTCCTCTTCCTCAGCTGGGGAGCAGGAGGAAGGCTCTCCTCTTGCTCACCCTGGGGCTGGCACTGAAAGGACCGGGAGCTGTGGCGCAACCAAGATGCAAACCATGCTGGTATGTCCCAACTGGCTCCCCAAAGGGTGGCCTGTTCCTACCTGCCCCAAGCACGCAGGGGCCCTGCTGGGATCAAGCTCCACGGCACCCAGACCAGTGCTGGGGCTTCTGCCCATTCTCCTCCAAGCAGGAGGTGGGTTGGAAGGAGGCGGAAGGGCTGTGCTGAGCTGGGCTCTGCTGTCACCTGTGGGTGGTGGAGATGCATCTGAGTTGTCCCCAGGGAAACAGGTCCTGCCAGGGAAGATGAACACAGGGGCTGATGTGAGGAAGGGAAAGTTAACGCCTACGAGGCGCTGCTGCTGTAAGTGAGTGGCAGTCCCAGCAAGGTGCCGGCTCTCGTGCTGGTAGACAACGGGGCCAAAACCCAGGGCGTGGCATGATCCAGTGACTGTGTGACCCAGCATCCACCTGTGAGCATCCGGCTGCCCTGCGTGGGTCAGACGGGGAGCTCAGCACTGGTCCTGCACCAGCTGGAGAGCGCTGTTTGTGCCACCCCAGTGCTGTCCTGCATCGGGATTTGGGGCATTAAAAGAACAAAATTCAGCTGTGATGTGAGCAGATACAGACAGAAGGGGCGATCCAGCACAGGGCTCGGTGTTCCTGGGACGCAGGCAGAGAAGCTGGAAACCTCTCCCTGGCCCAGACAGGGCAATGCTGCCTGCAGAGAGCTGCTCTGCCAAAAACCTGGACCCAGGGTTTTTTTCTACCCATTTTCCCAGTGAGTCAAACCCCAGAGGAGTCCTACCATACCTCTGCATTGCTCTAGAGCCCCCAGCACCTTCACTGAGCTCCTCAGAGGCTCAGTTTGCTGGTGTCCACATGGGACAAGCTCTGTTGGCAGTGCAGGTACAGGCATGTAGCATGAGGACACCCCAGGAGGTGCAGAGAGCCCAAGCAGGGCCCTTGCTTGTGGTGGCACCATCCCAGCACCACCATCCTACCAGCATCATGGTCCATGGGGAGCGGCTGGCAGAGACCCATGAGGCTGTGCCTTAGCCCAATAAACACTGGGTGCAGCACGATTATTAAAAGGAAGTGAATTTAACTCCTCCTAATCATAGTAGCAATATAAAAAGCCACTTCTTGTTACATCACCCCCAAAGAGGTGCCCCAGGTGTCCCGCCTACATCCAAGTGTGCTGAGGCTGGGACAGAAAGCCAGGGCGAGCCTGACATGCAGCAATACAGCCAAGAGGAAGAGAAGGACACTAAACCTGGGAAGGATGGAGGATTTACCGTGAGTCACAGCCATGTCATGCAGCCCAAAGAGGCTGTGATGAAAGTCTCTCTTGCTTAAACTGGAGGGGTAATTAGATGATCCAGTTCCCTTCTAGCAAGAGTGTTAAAATCCACTGTCTAGTTTAGGTAATTATTGGTACTCGCTTTGGTCTCCCCTATATGTCCTGCTTGCATAGATAAAGTGTTTGGGGGTTAATTTGTCCTTAGCCAAATGGGTTTGGGTGATGCAGAAAAGGGACCTGTGGCTGAAGGAGAGAGCCACAGGAGGGGGCATGGAGAGGCCAGTGGGATGAAGGCTGGATCTTATCTTCTTTCTCTCCCCTGCATTAACACATTTTCCCCCCTTTCCAAAATCCTGGAAATCCCTGGGGGAAGCAGGAGAGGATGCTGGATGCCTGTGGGACCACAGCATCCTGAATCCCTCAGCACGGGGATGATGCAGCCCTGGGACTTCCAATGGGCAAGGAGAGGCCCTGGCAAAGCTGTGGGGATCTGGAACCAGACTGGGGTAACACTTCCTTCAAAGAGCTGTTTTGGGTGCACCTGCCCCAAAGTACCCAAAGCATGAACCCAAGCACCACCAAGGGCATCAACTCTCCCTAGAGAGGATTTTTGGGGGATGGGGAGTAGGGCAGAGCAGCTCACACATCAGTGCATGCCGGACACGGTCTCACCATGCAGCAGGCAGCTCTAATCCCTCCCCTGCGTGTTACAGCCTGGGATGGTTTATCTGGCACCAGGCAGTGTCTGATCTCCCTGCACCCTGGCGTTATCATGCCGTGTATTTGCATTGGGATGGTGGCAGCTCCCCTCGGCGCGGGCTGCGGCGCAGGAACCCGTTTGTCCGGTACCTTCCTTCGCCCCAACCCGTTGGGCTCGTCACGCCTGCAAGGAGGCGGCGGCTCGGCGAGTGTCCCAGCAGAGGAGGTGCCACTGCCGGGATCCATCCGGGGAAAACGCAGGCATTGCACCGAGGCTGAAACAAAGCCCTGTCTGTGGCGCTGGGGCCGAGGCTGCGCCCTAGGGAGGACACCCAGCGAGAGCAAACAACCAGCCAGAGGGACCGGCCGGTCACCGACCTCGCTGGGATGTCTAGAGGGGAATGCCACAGCTGGGCTGGTGAAGGGGGCTGGACTGGCCCCGCTGCTCAGCATCCTGCCCACAGTGTGCTGGTGAGGGCTGGTAATTGGGTAGCAGTGCCCAGTGACACCCAGAAGCAGCGGAACTTCCCCAGAGAACTTTCCCTTCCGCCTGGACAGCACGGGGCTGGCACAGTGGGGACAGAGCTGTGTCATGGACAGCCATGCCCCACACCAGGCAGTCAGGGAGACGGCTGGGCTCCTCTCCCCAGCAGTGGCTGCTCACCACTGGCAAACCCCAGTGCCCTGCGCCTTGGTCCCTGGTTGAGAGCTGACAGTGCCAGGAGGGGTTTCCTGTCCCATTGCCCACCCCGTGCCATACAGTCCCGCTAAAACTGACACTGAGCTCCATCTCCTGTATCGCTCCAAAGACCCCAACACCTCCATGCCACATTGGCACCCCGGAGCCACCCATCAGCCCTGCTTCCTAGCATGGCCAGGGTGGGATGTGGCCGTGGAGTGGGACACTGTAGGTACCAGGCTCTGTGCTCTTAGCACCCTATGGGCCTCAGGATCCCCTGCACGTCAGGCCTCACAGAATTCCTGGGAGCCAGGAGGCACATGGGACCTTGGCACCCTGCACACCTCAGGCACCACCCATGCAAGATCCCAGGAGCCTCAAACACCCTCTGTTCCCTTCACCCCTCACGCCCTGTATATCCCAGGCCCTACAGAACCTGATCCTAGGGGTCCTGTCATGCTCAGACTCAACACACACCATGTCCCATACAGCTCAAACTGAGGTCTGGGTGCACTAAACACCTTATATGCTACATGCACCCCAAATCTTCCTGTCATGTACACCCCAAAGCCTATCGAGCCTCTGCATGTCCTGAACAGCTTGGACGCTGAGAAAGCCTGAACCTGAAGTGCCCTACAGACCCTGTACGGCTCAGACCCCGCACAATATAGATCCAGGGTGCCCTACAGACCCTGCACAGCTTAGACTCCACGCACTCTGGACTTGAGATGCTCTGTATACCCTGCACTGCTCAGATCCCAGAGAGCACAGACCTGGAGCACCCTACCTCGACCCAGGACACAGGGCATCCTATAATCTCTGTACATCCCAGTCCCGGGATGTGGGGCGCCCTATAGAAACGCTGTACGTGTCGGCCCTGGGACGCCCTATACAGACCCCGCACATCCCGGAGTAGCACCTGGGATACCCCATAGCCCTTGTTCATCCTGGACCCGGCACCTGGGGCACTCCACAGAGGCTGTATATGCCGTCCCCGGGTCCCCCTAGAGCCCGTGCCCACCCCGGTCCCGGTTCGGCCCGCGGCGGTACCTGCTCGTCGCCGGGCTCGATCTCCCCCACGTAGTACTGCTCCAGCCAGCGGCGGGCGTTCGCCGAGTGCCGGTGGGGCGGCCCGTCCAGCGCCGCGCTCACGTCGGTGCCGGCCCGGCGGCGCAGCAGCTGCTCCCCGCCCGGGTGCAGCCGCACGAAGCCGCTCAGGTCGTACAGGCGGCGGTGGCAGGAGACCAGGCAGGCGCCCTGCGCGCAGCGCGCTCGCACCTCGGCGGCGCTGAAGGACCGCGGCCCCGCCGTGGCCATGGCCCCGCCGCCGGTCCCCGTCCCGGTCCCCGTCCAAGTCCACTCCCGTCCCGGCCCGTCCCGTCCCGGCCCGCCGCCGCGCTCTGCCCGCACCTGCTCATCTGCATACATGCACATGCAGCCAGACCGCGCCCTCGGACCACGCCCCGCCGAGCCCATTGGGCAGCCACGGACGGGTGGGGCATGGTTGGGGTGGGGATGCTCCGCCCCACCGCAGGTACTCCGGGCCGGGAAGGTGGGAATGAGGCATCCATGGAGAGGCAGAACGGGGAGAAGGGGACGCAGGGCACCCACAGGATGAATGGGGAAACGGGGCGTCCCCAGGGGAGGGGAGTGTGTCCCCCAGGGGCCCATGGGTACGCTCAGGGTGGGGGAATAGGGGGTCTGGGCAACCTTGGGTGAGTTATGGGAGGCTACTGGGGTACCCCGGGGTGGAACTGGAGTATGGGCATCCCTGGGGCAGAGATGGGGCTGTGGGGGCATCCCGGGGTGGAAGCTGGGGAGTATAGGGCACTCTTGGGGGAATCATCCCTCCCAGGATATCAAGCCCCCTTCAAGGTCCTTGGTGGCCAAGGCAGGGGAAACCCCAGTCCCGGCTCAGAGCGCCCTGGGAGAGCAGAGCCCTTCCTGGGGTCACCCGGAGGCCAACCCACCCCAGTGTCACTTGCTGCCAGGCACCACATCCTCTCCCCAGCTGGTTGCAAATATATTTCAGTATTTAATTAAATTTGCAATTAGCCAGGGGGGCAGGAGGCAGCCCCAAACACCCTGAAGAATCACAGGCAGATAATTCAGAAAAAATGACAAGAAAGGAGCTTCCCATGCATTTTTTGGGAAACTTTCCCTCTGAAGTGTGGGGGGCTGCTTTGGGGTGACACCCTTGACCACAGGGGCTGGCCACGTGCCAGCAAATTTTGGCGTTGCCGGCCACACCGGCCTGCAACCCATGATTAAGGTGGGGTTTGCCATCCCAGGAATGGGGAGCCCCCCCAGCCCCACCTGTAAGGGTGGGTCATCACACCACCCCAGCCCCCCGGCTTTGGGGTGCTGTGGTGCGCTGGCCAGGCATTCACTGAGGCCTTTAATCAAGGTGGATGCAAAACCTGCTGTGGCGGTCGGCATCGGCTCCACCTTCCCACCCAGCTCCCGGCATGGCCCTGCCACCTGCTCAGGGGGAAAAGTCCTTTTTGGGGTGGGCCAATCGATTTTGCACCCTGATAGGAGCAGAAGGGTTAAGGGTGGGCATGCTCCTGGCTGGGGCTGCTGCAGGGCACCTGGAGTGCATGGGGAGTCCCTTGGAGGGGTCTTTGGGGGCTGGGAGACCCCAAACGAGGTGCTGGAGTGGGACACTGTCCCAAAAGGGTTCCCCAATACCCTCAATGGCCAAGGTGGTCCTGGTTGTGGTGGGTGAGCTCAATCTGGCGCAGCCCTCTGGGGCACTAGGGTGGCTTCTAGACGGACATTAAAGATTTTTTGATGAGCATGAGGGCAAAGTGGGAGACAGAGGCAGATCTAAATGAGTTGGGACTCTGAGCTGGAGGCCTCTGCACCCAATCCCAAACCAGGGACCCCAGACCCCAAGCATGCTCAGGTGCAAACTATCCCTTTGTGGGGTGCTGGGGGAGACGGAGGGGATACCTGGCTGTGACCCCACCACGCAGTCCCCACCAGCAGGTCTTGCCTGTGCAGCCCAGCCCTACCTCGGGTTTTGGGGCCATGTGTTGGCAAGGGCCACCCTCTGTAATCACAGCTCATGGCAGAGATGGGTCCAACCTTTGCCAGCCCACAAAGCTGCTGGGTGACCTGTGGGTCCCTGCTGCCATCCTCTCCCAAGCACACGGGGAACCGTGGTCCTCAAACGTACCACAGCAGGGCCCAGGGATATGAGCCAGGGTCTTATGAGATGACACCTCATATACCCTTGTTACCTCCTGGGTGCTGTGGTGGGGCTCTGTCCCACCATGCAAGGCACAAGGGTGCCCCCACAGTGGGTGAGCTGACCCCCAGCTCTGCAGTGAGAATGAGGCAGCAGGGGGACCCTGTCACCTGCAGAGCAGGGCTGCACTGAGCACTGGTGGCACTGGGAGAGGGACGGGACTGGGACCGAACTGTACAGCAGACACCAGCGTAACAGCACCAAACCAGCAGCAGACGGCTGTGCCAATGGCCTGTCCCTTCTGCTGTCCTCATCCCTGTCCGTGTACCGTGCCAGCCCCAGGACAAGCAGGATCAGAGAGTGTAGTCAGCTGCTGATCAGCCTGGCTGAAATGAGAGCAGCCAAATGGCTTTGGCTCATCAGTTCCTGAACTGGTTTGCCCACCAGACAGACGGACAGACGCTGGGGCTGGCACACAGGAGACAGCAGGAATGTGCTGCTGGGCTTGGGGCAGGATCAAGCCCTGCAGCGCTGGAAGGGCTGATGCTGGGATAATGGAGCCCTAGCCACCAAGGAGGAGGAGGAGGCCGATACAGACTCGGCTTGGTATTGCATCCATGGGGAAAGGTTTTCCCTCTCTGCTAAACACTCCTCGTTTCTCTGCCAAACTCGATCATCAGGGATTAAACTTCCTTCACACACGGAAAGCCTCAGTGGGATAGGGAAGACACACCACACTTGCTACACCCTCAGTAGGAAAACAAATAGGATTTAAAATACCGACAGTGGCCTTGAGGGCACAGCGTGGGTTGTCGTGGGAGCTCTCTCCCTCTTCCAGCCCCGTCCTTGGGAAAGCTAGCATGGGTACACAGGTAACAGCCCTTGGGATGCATGTCGCAGGCAGCTGAAGCAAGTTTTGGCAAGCAGCTGTTCAGGGTCGGACCTAAGGTCTTCTACCCTTGGCATCCTCCTCTGCACTGGCCTGGGAAGGGTGCCAGAGCAGGTGTGGGGTGCGTGGGCATCTCTGCAGAGCGCTGCTGGCTGGACTCTCTGGACAGAGGTGGCCTGGGATGGAGCTCCTCTCCTCAGCAGTGTCCAGCCTGGCAAACCCGTGGCACCAGTGATGCTGTGAGGGAAATGGTTTGACACCCCTCCCATGTGGCACACTAAGAGCTCGCTCCTGCTCCGTGCAGAGTGGCCTCAATCCAATGCCCCCTTGGCTCCTGCTCCAGCAGGAACCATGGAAGGGTCACCCCCTGCCCTGCAACACAACTGACCACGCTCCTGAGCACTGTGCATCAGCTGAAGGTGCTATCCAATTCATCTTGTTTGACGATGGCAACATCCCCAGAGCTGGTCTGGCGCATGCTCTGGCCAAGACTCACTGCTTGAGCAGTGCCTGCCTCCTCTCCCTTCTCTAAAGCCTTCAATTCAGAGCGGGATTTGGCCACACTGAAGAACCTTTTGCACTTTACAAGTTATTCCAAAGAGTAGGTGGGTGCTGGGACAGGCAATCGGGGGTGGGCAGCACGCCACCAAGGGCTGGTGTGGGGCTGGTGTGGGGCACCACCACCGCCCCATTTCTGACCATTTACTGCTGCCCTGCACAGCAAAGGCAACAACATTTCTCTCTTCAACCGGCTCCACGCAGGCGGGAATGAGCCGTTCGTGTTTCCCTGCAATAGTTACTTTTGCATGGAGCGAGGCTGCTCCCAAAGGAACCACCAGACATGCTGCAGGGTGTGAGAGAAACGCTGGCAGCATCCGGGAAGAAATTCCACCTACCTGTGCAGGGCTACACAAACAGCCACGGCAAGGGCTTTTCCGCCCTCCTGTGAAGTGCCGGCCCTGCTCCGCCTCAGGGGCATTCACATACTATGCAGACGGACCGTAATGGACTATAATGACACACTAAATACCACGATTTGTCGGTCCATCACCTTTAAATAACAAATCTCCTTTCCCTTCCAAGCTACAGGAGCACTCAAGCATGGAAATGAAAATACTTCCAAGCTGAATGGCTGTCACGCAGGAAGGCGGAGGGCGGGAGCCCTCTCCCTGCAGCTCCTGGCAAGGAGCACCCTGGCCCTGGGGCTGCCGCGGCGCCGGGCAGGACCCCGCTGCACCCACCTGCTTTCCTGGGGGGCAGACGCTGCCCAGGGCCTCCCCAAACTGCAGGATGTGGGCTTTGGTTTTCCGGCAGCTCAGACGCCGCCCGGCTTCGCTTTCCCGAGAGGAGTCTCACAACCGCGGGCAGTTCCCAATCTGTTCCCAGGCTGCCAGCACATTGTCCCAGACAGGGCTGGGGGACCCAGCACCCCCTGAGCTGTCGCGGGGCTCTGCTACCACCGAGCCCCCTTGCTTTGGGGTGCAGGGAGAGGGCCATGGGTGCAACACTCACCACCCACTGGGAGGGAGAGCTGCTGGAGGCTCCCCACAGAGGGAGAGCCAGCAGAGCAACACCAAATTCTATCAGAACAGCACTTAAAAAAATAATTTTAATGTTTTAATTGTTTAAGATACATCATCTGTTTATTCCACAGCAGGATCCCACAGCCTGAGCTAGCACGGGGGTTGGGAGTGGGCATGGCACGTGGCCCACTCAGCAGGCAAGCGTGGGAGAAGGGATCAGTGCCGGTACAGGTGGGGGTAGCTCCAGCTGGCTCATCCCTGACCACACATTCGCCCAAATCCAAAGCTCAGGCTGAAGCCAGCCCTGGAGAGGCACAGGCTGCATGCTCCAGGTGTGCACACACTGCACAGCAGCGTCCCTGCACTGGGACTGCCCAGCAGGCACAGCCCCAAACAGATCCATCCAGTACATTCTCCAGTTGATGCTCCACAGAAAGAGAAGTCATAAACCTTTTGCCTCCATGGATCCCACCATTCCTCCAAATCCCCTTTTTCCCTTGAAACTGCTGCCTCCCTGTTCAAGAGCCTCGTCACTCCAGCAGCAGCAAATCTCAAATTATCCCTAATTTTCCCCATAGTGCTTGGAGACAACAGCCAAAAGGAGCTGTATGGAATAAGTGTCCTCTTTGTGTTTTCTCAGTGAGGGAGAAAAGGCTTTCCAAAACACCACATCTATGGAGAGATAGCGTGGATCCCAAAGTCAAAAGGCAGATGCCTTTCCCAGTCACCAGGAAGTGTCACCAACAAGACAGGGACAAGTTAAAGTGCATTTTATCACCTCGTCAGAGCAGGAGATGGAGACACCTTAAAGCCTAACAGTACTAAAACTGCTGGAAGCAACTAATCCCAGGGACCTTGGGTGCTTGGCTGGGCTTTTCACACCAGCCACAGGTACTGACCAGTGAGCAGAAAGCGATTTAAAAAGTAATCCTGAAAAATGCCATTTTCTTCTCTTGCTTTATGGGGAAATCTAAACAATGTAAACAGCCGTTCAAAATAAGGACCCTGCTGCTTCCAGAGAAACTCTGAGCACAGTTCTATGGACTATTTCCTCTTCAAGCACCATTTACAACTCACCTTTAGAGCTTACTGTTGCTTGAGAATTATTTCTGCCTTAATTGCATAAAACAACTGTTTTGCTCAGTATGAGCCCATGTAAGGAGGCACCTGGAAAAGACTACATTGCTGGAGCGAGTTTGGCTCTGCCAGGTGGGCCCTTTTCAGGGGAGCTTTCAAACACCTCTTCATCCCAAACTAACCAATATTCACACACCCTTCTGCAGGAGAGAGCAATTTTTCTGGTCTGGCATCCATTGCCAGCAATGGACACAGGGAATTTGGTCAAATTGGTCTGAAAGCAACCTGGGAAGCGTAGGAGTAATGGAAGCACTTGTAAACATCACCACAGCACATTACCAGGACATCCTGCTTCAGCTCCTTGTGACGGATCTCCTCCAGACAGAGCGGAGCAGAGCTGACAACATGGCTTGGGAATTAAATATTCAATGAGTTCTTGGGTGCCCCGCTGTCCCCGCTGCTCAGAAGGTGCTCTCGAGCAGGCAGTGGCACCCACAGCCCGTGGGACAGACCTCCTGGGTGCGAAACCACTCCATCATGTGGCTGGTGTGGCCTCCGTGTCCGCACGTCAGGCAGAAATTGGAGGAGCCCCGCACGGCCACGTGGCAGATGGCGCACTGGAAGGTGAAGCCCTTGCAGATGGCGCACTGGGTGCCGCGCACCTCGCTGCGGCAGTGGCTGCAGTACACGCCGAACTCTGCCGGAGGGAACACACGGAGAGCAGGACAGTCAGTGCTGGCAGAATCAAAGCAGCCCTGCATACAGCCCCTTGTTCAGCAGATCAGCCCCTTAAACTGCCCAAGGATCTGCCTCAAAGCTCCATCAGGATGGGAAGGCGTTTAGAGATCTTGGTTTGTTCTCCATATTGGATTAAAGGAACAGGAAACCGGAGTGTTGGGGCACTGACTGGCCCACCAATTCCCTGATGGCTACAGCTGTCTGCTGGAAATGTGGGTTGCATTTCAAGCTTTGGAGACACTGACACATGAAGACTTCCTGCTGGTCTCATCCACCTCTTACCACTAAGAAGTGTCACTAAGCAAACAAGAACAGCCTCAATTTCTCATCAGAGAGCGCAGAGCACACCCGATGCCTCCTGTATCAGACTGTCAGCCATGGAGCTGCAAAGGCAGTGGTGTTAAGTCACCTGTTTTCACACCAGTTACTCCTCAGAAGTTGTCCTGGGTGACAAGGTGAGACTACTGCTGTTTCTCTGGCATCTCTTACTTGTTTTTCTCCCCCCAGGTCAAGCACATCTGTTCCCAGAGGTCTGTGAAGAAGACAATTTGGCAGCTGTCCTTAAGATGAGCATCTATGCTACTGAAAGTATTTTGGGAGAAAAGTTCTCTTTACCTATTTGCTGGCTAGCACACCTAGTTAGAGATCTTGCAGTTTTAACATAAGGACACTTCAGCCCAAGATCAAAGATGAAGACAGGGTATTTCAGAGGGAATAATGGACATCCATCAGCACAGAACTGAGCACTACTGGCATGGCAGTATGTGCATTTCCAGCTTTGCTGGAGAAATGTTACAGTCTTCAAAGCCCTTGAACCAACACCTGCAAGTCTCACCTCCACCCAGAGCTGTGAAAACATCAAACCCATCTACTAGCAGAGCTAACCTCTGTCAGAGATTAAATGCCACATTTTCAGTGACATTTCAGTAACTAATGGACACTTCCTCCATGGAGCAGGATGCTCTGCCTAAGACGGAGTAAAACAGCTTGGATTTTGCCTTACTTGCAAGCTATCAGTGATGGATTGAGCAGGGGGCGGGGGCCTGTTGTTCTTAAGTGTTGAAGGATGCTGAAACCAGCTTGATCACACTACCCCAAATTAGACCCATCACACAGACAGGTAAGGCAAATGCTTCCTCACCAAGGCTGGCATCAACAGGGATGTGAAAGCCCTGGTAGGGAAGGGGGAGGCAGATGTTTGTAGAAGAAAAAACCAAAGATCTGATAGCATCTTACTCAAAAATAAAGGACGTTCTGCTAAGCAGGCAGGACGACATTTTATCTAAAATCGTGTGACTGACAGTCAATCACTTCATACCATAAAAGACCAGTTCCGATTTTAAATGGTGAGAGTTTTTAACACACCTCCCTTGGGTGTGTCTGAAGATCCTTACCTTGGGTGGGGACACCCCGCAAGGTCACTTCTCAAAGCTGAGTGAGATTTGCCCATGGTCATTGCTATGGGTGAGCATCAATGTCTACCGGATAATTATTAAGCTAGCTTTGATATTATTAATAACCAGTGCACTATCTTACTAGTTTAAATTTTCTATACTGTGCGGTAAATAATTATGATTAAGGTAGGTCTTTTTAGTCTAATGATTATCATTACATTCATCAATTTAAATAAACCCTTCATATTTTATTCATATTAAATAATTGGTTTGCCATCATTAATCCTGTGGAACAATTAGTACCAAGGTTCAATTACACCTATATAACAATTTTAAACCCTCATGACTCCCTTGGGTGGGTCTCTCAGATAAACTTTGTCCATTCCATCCATGACACATCCCGCCCTGCAGATTGCACGTTCCTAAGCTCCCGAGGCAGAGCTGTGGCTCTGCCTGGGCAAGTGGACTAGATACTCACCAATTCCCTTGTGGGGATCAGGAGGACATGAGACAAACTTCAGAACCTCAGCCCGTTTCTCTCGCAGGCCCCAGCGATAAAGGATTTCTCCATAGCACTTCTTAAAGTCATCAAATTGCTGAGTGTTGGCAGGATCCAGCAGCCTAGAGGAACAAACAGGCTTGTAATTGATTGCAAGTCTCAGAGACTCTGGTTGCAACCCTCTTTCCAGCAACGGCTATGCAACCAGCTCACATTGCTGGAAATGCAGCAGGGCACTTCCCAGGTGTTGCTGAAACACTGCTGAACACAAACTGCTCTGGCCTTGACTTGTTCTACGCTCCAGGGTACACACTTCGTGGGTGGACTCCCCTTTGGGGCCCCCACCATGGCCTCTTAGGGGGGTATCGTGTAATCTCAGCAGCATTGATCTGCAGGATGAACCTTCTTCAAGTAATTATGTGAATGACAAGGTCTAGGGGCAGGTGTGGTACTGCACAGCACCAACAAAGACCTGGCCATGGAGTTCCACGTGACTGAGACAAGTAAGGCACCTCTGAATACCCCTGAGGCATGAGATAACCTACCTTTTGTTTTTCTCATGCTGGTCTTTCTCCCGCTCCCGATGATCAGGATACATTAGGTTTCCATAGCGGAAGTCATCCGGAGAAGACTCGCACCAGGGAGTGGAGGCCTGCTCCGTGTCTTTGTTTGCTGCAAGCACCAAGAGGCTGTGAGTGCATCTCCCTCCTCAAAACTGGGGTCAGGAGGGGCCATGAAAGACCACAGGTTTGCACCCCCATGTTTCTGTCCTGTCTCTGTCCTACCACCCTCTGCATTCCAACAAACACTGCCCCACCTCCAAAAACTAAGTGCCAGCCTCTGCTTGCCAAGTGCTTCTACTACACTTTTGGTGACAAGACAGGAATGGGGATCACCAGGCAGAGAAATCTGATGTGGAGGAATCCCTTTTGCCTTCTGCTTTAGACAAAAAGTAACCAGGCAATCAATCCCATGGAGTTTGCTTGGGAACATTATCCCGGGCAGACCTGGGTTCCTCTTTCCTAGACAGGGAGGACTCCTATCACCAGGACTGCTGTTACGTAAAGGGGCCTCTGTATGCAAGGTACTGCCCCAGGCGCAGGGACATGACTGCTAATAACTGCTACAAGAGATTATCCACTTCCCTAACCCCCATCCTCTCCTCTTCCCCATCTCATCCAGGTGCCTGGATATCACACTGAAAAGTTACAGCTTTGGTGCTAATAGGGCTGATGCTGCCCCAGGCTGTGTATATCACTAGGAATCAGCCAAAAGCTTCAATTCTAACACCAGAGCCCCTAGGAGTGCCTGGTCTTTGTCACCTTTGCAGCTCAGTGAAAAACCTCTGCAGATATTCATGGTACCAACAACCCAGTCTTTCCAACTGCTGCTGCTTTTCCAATGAAAGGAGAAAGCACAGCACTGCTTTTCCCCCTGAACTCTGTGGAATTAGCTGGCTGATGACATTTTGAGGCCAGTTTCGATACTCGTTAAATGAAGTATCTACTAAAGTCAGAAGGTGCAGGACTGCAGGAGCCTTGACATGGATATTGCAAGGCCTGCTCACTTCCAGCCATGGAGTCACACCATGCTGGCCAAACCCCACAGAGCTGCTCTGGCAGAGCACATCTACAATCACAGCCAGTATTAACTCCCCCCTTTCCCCACCACAGGAGCCATCTAAAACCTTGGCCAGAAGGGAGGGAGATTCCTTTATTTACTAGCCAGGTCTCATACCTATGCTCCAGCCTCCAGTGCCAATTCCAGGATCTGACATGCTGGAACAGGAGCCAGAGGAAGTAAAGCTGGGCTGTTGAGGGGGAAAGGAGAATAAATCATAGTCATCTACATGAGAGACATTCAAAGATATCCAAGACAAAAGGGAAAGAAATGGCAATCATACGTATCGGCTGTGGGAGGCCAGGTTGGAGGCACGCTGTGGAAAGGGGACACAAGAGCTGGGACACCCCTGGAGCCTGGATTGGGCTTCAAACACACTGCACAGCATGGCCAGAGTCTGCACGTCATGGAGCTGTGAGTAATGAGCCAGCCTGGGAAATGAAAAAGACAGTGTGAAACTGGGCAGAACTCAGTGGCAAAACCATTGAGACTCAAGGGCAGCTAAGCCCTTTCAAGACTGTTGCATACATGGGTTTGGGTGTCATGCCTGCCCACACAAGACGTGTGCACTGAGGGACTGGGTTGGCTTCTCTGTCACACCTTTGAGGAGCCTTCTCCTTCTGAAAATGCTCGTGCCCTAACTGGTGGGAGAAACATGGGAGCTCTGGGAATCCAGCAGTACTTGTGCTCTGATGTAATACTGGAGCCATTAGACTCACTCCCAGGCACAACATCTTTTTGACAAAGCCCTCTGGGTGCAAGTGTCCTGTACCTAGATCACAAAGCAAAAGCCCGCTGCAGGTTTTCTGGAAGGCTAGGAAGTTTCCAGTTTGCTCTGAAGGCTGAGAGTAATAAAGAACAACCTGTGCTGTGCTCTCACTGCTGCCATGCAGCAGGAGAGAGCTCAGCCAAGCAACAGTATGGACAGCACAGCACACAAATCCTGCACTTCCAAGTAGCGTGGATCGACAAATAAAATCAATTACTAATTATGTGCTCTCCTGAGCAGATTCACCGCCTGGAAGACATTTGTAGCTAACACTTGGCTTTGAGGCCACTGGAATGACTTCCCAGTAAAGCTAGATGACAACAGGGAATCTGAAAGTGAAAAAAGGAGCTGCACCAACAGGCTCGTTTAGTGGGAAGGAGGAAACCCAAATCTCCAAGTCAGGCATTGTGGGCATGGAACGCAGAGCCCCATGCCTGGCCTATTGCTCAATGCTGCCCAAGGAAGACCTGAGTGATAGGTAAAAGGTCAAGGGCTGCCTCCTGTATGCCAGAAATACATTTGGAGCTTCTCTTTGTGATGTATCGCAGGCTTGAGACAGGAAAAAAATCCATCCTGTGGCACTACCCCAAATCTAAAATGACCCCTTACACGTACGTAGCTATGGAGAGCTCTGCTTCAGCAACCATTCCCCAACCCCTCCCCAGCATTCAGACACGTACAAGGACTCCAGTAATTGACGTCCAAATGGATGTTGTGCCCAAGGTATCTCTAAATCTGGGTCGGACTTCGGTCCAAGACAGAGATCAGTGGCTACCATGGCCAGTGACCAAACCTGGTAGACAGGAAGGAAAAGCAGCAAAGCTACAATTAGGATTAACCACATTCCCAGGGCATAGGTGTGCACAAATTCACACACAGACAGACAGATAATAATGGAGCTTGTCTGTTTTGGTTTTTTGGTTTCCCCTGACAGCAGGGAACAGTTTCGGTCTCTGTGTCACAAATAATACAGAGAATAACACAAAACCAAAGCTCTCCTTGTCCCATTAGCTTTGTGTTTGGGTTAAATGCAAAAGCAGAACAGTCTATTGTCTATTAGTGCATTTTATATTCAAAAGCCTCAAAAGGGTTTAGATTTGATACAGTTCTTGGGTTCAGAGATGTCTGGTGACAGAAAGTTTATTGGTAAATCATTATTTGCATGAGAAGTATCCTTTGATTAGTTGTGTCACTGAGCACTATTCTCCTAATGCAGCCTGGCACAGACAGGACACAGTTTGCCATTTCTACTTCAAAAGTTTAACCACTTCACATGAAATTTCTCCTTCATTTATCATCCTCTACTCTGAAAATGGTTCCATCTTGTCAGTTTCTATACCAGTGATCTAGGACTGTATTTTCTGCTGTGCCTTTAAAAATGGGACAGTTAGAATATTCTAGGGAAAAGGAAAGCTCCTAGTTCAGCATGAAAAATAACCAGCAGGAAAGGGAAAAGAGCATGGTGCTAAAAAGACAGCAGAAATTAGAGAACTGAAAACATGGACAATAAAGAAAAACCACATGCTCCAAGTACAAAGAACAGACAGAAAAAGCAGTCCAAAAGCTGCTCCTCGTGAAACCAGAGAGAGAAACAGGAGAGAGACTGAAACAAGGACTGGGCTGAGTAAGAGAGAGCACAGAAAGGAAACAGGAAAGATGCCACTTCCTACACTGCTAGAGAGCACATCAAACCTGTAACTTGCAACTCCAGCCTCCACATCTGCTATGAGCTGCACTACAGGCTGGAGTTACACAGGACAGGGAAAACCAAGCAAGAGTTATCTCAGAGAAACCTTGCTGAAGTTACCCCGCCCAAACTCTGGTCCAATGTGGACAAACCAGACTGCAAGAGGAAGAACAGACAAAGAGGAACTAGACCTACTTTCTCTCTGCTGGTGTCACAGAACCCACCAAGAA
Organism: Rhagologus leucostigma; assembly: GCA_013397725.1. Taxonomy (NCBI): domain Eukaryota; kingdom Metazoa; phylum Chordata; class Aves; order Passeriformes; genus Rhagologus; species Rhagologus leucostigma. The sequence goes on along the minus strand of VZTD01000444.1, from coordinate 64,940 downwards.
GCAAGACAACAGCTTGAGTCAGCTTCTGCTTAGGTCAGGTAAGCCTATGCATGTTGCCTGTCCAGCTCTAGGAAGAGCCAAATGCTGAGGAGATGTGCACAGATCCTGTGGCACTGCCAGTTCCCATCTCTTTCAGGTGCTCCCGTGTCCTGTCAAATGTTCTGCCTGTTGCAATGGACTAACCACAGGGAAAAGCATGGGCCACAATAGCCATTTTTCTCCTATTTTTAGCTGAAGGCAAATAGCCAGCCCCATTTTAGGGCCCCTGGGCCCAGGCTCTCTTGGGAGAAGACAGCTGTAGTTAACACCCAGTGCCAGCACAGATGAATGCCAAACAATGGGAACAATTACATAAGTACAAAAAAAATTACGGATCAAAATGCTGACAGCAGCTAGGCAACTCTGTGCACAGTTACTCCATTTGATGACTCAAAAGCAGGCTGCATTTCTCACTTTGCCTACAGGAATTCCCTGAAAAATGCGTTTCACTCAGTTTGACAAAGGGCATAAAACAATCTGTGTGCAGCCCTGGGAAGGAATCTCTCAATGCCCAGAGTCAGCGAGGTGGGCACCACCTCGGCAGCTGTTCCACAGGCCTGGTTCACCAAGCAGACTCCCTGGTACAGCTGCTGAACCCTGGTGGCTGTTTGGGTGTCAGTGACAGCACAAGCCATTGGAGGGTAGCACAGCATGCTGAGGAAGAGGTCTGATTGCACGGCATACCTGTACGAGATCCCTCCGCCCCACAGCCAAGGCTGAGGCAGCATTCTTCTGGCAAGTCTCCTGGATGTTATTCACGTTCAGTCTGAAAAGAAAGGAGGTAACTCAGCTCTGACTGGCACATTACCTACAAAGGTGGGGAGGAACAGGGGGAATGTGGTTCTGGCAGCAGTGAGCAGCCCAGAACCTCCAGATCAGTATGAGCCTCTTTGCATGGCCAGGATTCCACCCCATCCTTCTCTGTTATTCAGGGATCACTGCCATCCTCCTCCCACTATTCATTTTTGCTAATAAACCACACATCGAGTCCAGCTCCACATTAGCTGGGATTGAGTCTAAGCAGCACCATTTCCAAGAGGATAGCAGACCAAACTTCTGCCAGTATATCTCGAAGTCCAGAATCATTCTTGTCCCTTAAAGCTGGTGCCATTGGTTACATGGTCCTGTTCCCATTCAGCCCATCAGTCTGCTCTGGCTGACTCAGAGGGAGATGGAGGCACACTGGGGAGAACCAGGCTGGCCTTCAGCCTGTTCCCCAGGAGGATAACACACCCACTGGGAAGCCTTGACAGGCTGGCAAGATCAGCTGAGGAAACCTACATGGGCTTTTCTGCCTGTCATCAGAAATCTTCCCAACACTTCAACTGCTTGAGATTTTGCAGTACACAGAAAAGGGTAAGGCTGTTTATACAAGATGTCCCAAGAAGAAAGGTCCAACAGGTTTTTTTAAAGAATATTCTTTTTAGTAACATAGAAAAGGAGAGAAGGAAGGGGTTTTTTCCTTTCTTTCTGTCCTCAGAAAGGAAACCTGCTTCTCCCCTGAATGTCCATAGACTGGAAATTCCGTTAAGGACAAGACAGTATTACCAAAGATAAGAAAGAAAAAATTCAGGAACAGGGGTTTTGTAACTATGTGATTTAGAAAGTCTGGAAAAAGGAAGCCCTTTGTTGAAAAAAAAAAAAAACACAAAACCAACAAAAACACAAAAATGCCCACAGAACTCCATCCTTTCCATTAAAGCAGAACAACTTGCAGTACAAACCTGACATATACAACCAAGACTCCCAGTGGGAACATATCAAATACTTCTGACATTAAAAAGCTTTATGAGCTATTAATAGTTTTACATAATAAAAATGGGCATTTACTGAGATTTTTAAGCCTGTGCATGTAACATGAGATTAGAAAAAGAATTTCTACTATAATTTCTCTCTTTAGCAGGTGAAAACCTGAACATTCAGCAGGTGAAAACCTGTAACATTTGCAGTGACGATGCTGCAGCACTACTTCAAACTCTGTTTACCACACCCCATCAGAAATTTCTTCCCTCACACTTTTCAGATTTACAGGAGACAGGTCCCCTCTCACAGGTAGAGGGATACCAAAGAAAGCAGTGAGGCAAGAACAGAGGAAGAAGGTAGAGAAACATTCAAGGATCCATGCTGACTGATGTCAGGATTAAAGCTCAGCAATGCCAAAGACAGCTGCTTTCATTTGGGAAAGGATGACAGCCCGTATGTACTCACATGTAGAGCTCTCCCAGAAGCTTGTGGACAGGCAGCAAACAGGAAATATCTTGGATAATAACTTTCCCAGCAGCTTTGATGGGTCGGTTGTTGGCATCTGTCCCCTCTCGTTTGCTCTTCCACCTCCTTGATTTCTGCAGAACAAACGGCAATGTGTTACTGGGGAAGAGGACAGTGGGCTGCTTGGGACAGGGAACAAAGCACTAGGGTCAGGAATAATGCAAGCAACACCCAAACCTGCCTTTCAGAAGGCTCTGTGTTACCCTGGAAAATACCCATAACATGCCCAGGAGAACAAGCATCTCCATCTGTAGGAAGTGAAAAGCAGGTCAAGGCAGTGAGCTCAAGGTCAAACTCACTCAAAAAATATTTTGTGAGTTTCCCTGTGAAAGCCAATAATAGAATAAATCAGCATCGGGATGCCAATCAAACCTGGGCAAGTTTGGCAGGAGGACCATTCAGTTCTCATTCTCTGGGAACCCTCTGCAGATAGACCACTGCTGACTTCAGCCAGCGTCAGCACGGAGACATGCGGGAGGCAGCTGCTGCTCGCCCTTCACCTCAGGGCAAGCCCACAGCTCCAGACTGCCTCTAGGTCTGTCCTCTCAGGGTGAGAACAGCCCTGTTCAGTGCCAGCACAGGGCTCCCACCTCCTGCTTTATCAACAGCTTCAAACAAACAACTGGCAGATGATAAAGCAGGGCCCAAGTTTTCCTAGCAAGGATCTCTAGCTACTATGCTCACATATACTACAGCTACTTACAGCTGGCTCAGGACATAAGAGGTGGGAGAAGAAAGGAGAGGAACCAACAGAAGGCAACAGAAACAAGAAGCCAAGATTCCCAAATACTCCCTGTAACAGATACAGAGGCCAACTTAAAGCCAAGCTGCATAAAGCTACCTTGACTGTGCGAAACATCACAGAGTATTAGTCTGGTATCCTGGCCTCTTCCAGCTCCTCGCTCTAGGAAAGTGAGGAGGAGGGATGAGAAGATGTGTGGCAGCACAGGCAGAAGGCACTGGAGCTCTACTGAAGGAAGCACTGGCTGCCACACAGGGTTCCAATGCTTTGCAATGCTGCTCTCCTATGGCGTGTTCCCTCACTGCCACACAGAGCCGACGGAGCAACACGGAAGCGCCTGGTCATGCTGAGTTAGGGAGGCTCTCCTGGGGCACTCATGCTGGGGCTTCCCACACCTCATTGAAGCAGAACAGCCCCTCTCTCAAGGGGCCAGCAAGGCAGCCTTGTGGTGATGGCTCTGCAAGGCAGACACAGCTCACACAGGCTCACATTGGTGCTCCTAAAGAGCAGACAGGATACAGGAAGAGCAGGACTTGGATCTGCAAGCAGGGTCACCTCTACTGTGGGTGTGAGGCCAGCTCTGGGATGGCTGAGTGCCAAATGGCTTTTGACCATGACCATGCAGTCCTGTGAGAACGTGGGCAGGCTTATCAGACACAAATGTCCTTAAAAAACTCCTCATGACCTTAAGAAATGCCACTGCCTGCCTGGCCCAAGCTTAGGCCAACGTGCTGAGGAGGTCTTGCCATGCTGAGCATACTACTAACACATGCCACAAGAAGCAAAAAGGATGAGGTCCTAAAGCGTCTCTGAACGCTGCGTGGCTGAGGATAAGAGGCTCCAGCTTGACAGTAAATGAAGAAGGCATTTCAGCCTCAAAGGAGGTGAAGGTGGGTTTTTCTAGGGATGCACATGTTACACAGCATCACCATTCCCCTGAACTTCCGCCACTCCCCAGAGTAAAGAGGAGCAGAGATTGCATGGTGCCCAGTATTCAGAGGTGTGAAACACTGGTAGAAGCAGGGCTGTCAGCACCCAGTGCTCTGGAAAAGCTGACTGACTAGTTCTTTGCCACATCCCCTCAAATCCTAATTCATCCAAGAGCAATCTGCCTGCAGTACTTATCTGGGCCCTGAAGCTGAAAAGCAGTATGCAGTGGAAGGTGGCTAGAATGGGGTCAGGTGGGAGACCCACCTCTCTTCAGTCCATCAGCTCCTAATCAAGGCACAGTCTGGATCAGCTCTGCCTCTCTTGATGTTGGGCAGGCTAATCCTGTTTTGATAACACCTAAAAGTTTAGCTGCCCTTCCCATGCTGAAGATATGGGCTGGATTAGAACAAGGTTCCCAAGTAACAGTGGCACCTGTACCTCATTCCTTCTCAGGGCAGCAAATGCTGTCTCCTAGGTGCGGCAAGGAGCTGCTGATGCTACCAAAACCAGCATACGAGCGACGCTTGGGAGCCCCAGGACAATGACATGCCAGGAGGAAAGAGCTCAGGCACTGTCCTGGAAGGGCTACCAGGCTTATCACAGCAAAAGCTGTTATTTGTGCTGTGTCTGAGCAGATGTTTGAGCCCAGGCTTGCAGACACAGAATCACATTCTGCAGGGCTGTCAACAAGAGTTTCTAGAGCCTGGCAGGTAATTTGGAGAGCAACTTGCCACCTCCTGACCATCTGTAAGCCGGCTGCCCCCAGGACTCAGAGTCGATGGAGAGCTCCCTCTGCCCAGTTTTTGGGAACAGATTCAACCTGCTCCTGCCCCCTGCAAGAGCGGACTGAAGAAGCCTCCCAACAGGCATTTCAAGACTAGAAACATGGACAACACATACCACTTTCCACAGGCAATTTAGTCTTTTTTTTTTTTGGAGGAGGAGAATGACAACAAATGAAGATGAAAATGAAAAAGAACTCTCATGAATGGTTTCCACTGCTTGTTTTTAGCATAGCACCAGACAAACGGAAACACTAAACGTATCAGAACCCCCTGAAAAGTTGGACTCAAAACAAAATTGTCCTGTTTTCTTCCTTTTAACACTGCTTATTTACCAGCAAAAAGAGAAACCCTAATTCTTTACTGGTGCAGCTCCAGGACTGGAGATGGTTGATAGCCACAGGCCCCGCCTGTACTACACTTCCATGCCCACCACTTCCAGCCCCTAAAGCTGTGACAGAAAAAAACCATAAAGCTACACATAGAGTCACCATTAGTCTGAGTTTTGTGCAATTCGGGTTTACCTCAGCTACAGCAAGTAAGAGCTAGGAAAAAACCCCCACAATCAGAAGTATGGGAACCATCATGGATGGGGTAAAGTTCATCACCATTGATAGCAGAAGTTCTACTTTGAATCCAGTAATTGCTGGTGTTAATTACAGGAGTAGCTCTCCACCAGGCAGTAACTGAGTGGTTTTAACAGGGATTACCAGACACAAAGAAAGCTCTAGGTTGGGTTTGTCTGGCCAAGGTCCACCTCCCTCCCACTCTGCCTCTTCTCCCAGGAGGAGGTCCCACTATGGTGTAATCAAAAGGTGTTACCAAGGCTCGGGGGCATTAGGGTAGAACAGAAAACATATCCCTTCCTAGGGGCTGGAGCACAGGTCAGGATGGGGAGCAGGGAACATAACAGTTGGAGCTGCAGCAGAAATCAACATGCACCAAGCTAGCTACTGGCAGCTGAAGGACAAAGGCACAGGTCTTCTGCACTACCCATGACATTTCTAGCTCTTTCTGAAGCCTAGAATCCCTGCCAAGGAGAACTGCATCTACCCAGCCGCTCCTCAGTTTAACGAGAGGAAGATATGAAAGAAAATAGCTAGAGTGATAAGTAAATTAAGACTCATCAGTTCCTCAGAGCACGAGAAGGAAAGAAACCAGAGCATTTATGGCAATCATGGGGTTGGAGGTGACAGCAGGGAACAGCACTGAATAATGACTAAAAAAGCCAGCCTGCACCTGCACCACTATACCCAAGGCTGTAATTTGCTGCAATCTGAGGTGATAACGATGGCAGTAAATGGGTTACATGTAGAAACGGATAGCCCAAGAATAAGCCACCAACTGCTTTGTAGCAACCACCATCATCACTGCATACTCAGCAGCAGGAGTTGCAAAATGCTGCGTGCCCGCTTGGAAAGGATGCTGAACATTTGGGTGTGTGTGCCTTTGGATCCTGCTGAGGCAGACAGTGCTCTAAGTAGGAACCTGAAATGTAAAGTGCCTGTTTCACATCAGCATACGCAAAATTCCAGGGTTTGTGGTATAAACTGGCGTTAGTAGGGCAAAGGTAAAGGTTGTGAACAGAAGAGAACAGACTCGATGCCAAGAGATTAAGCTGCAATAAGACATGTACAAAATAGTTAAACCTGCTCAAGTCAGGTTCAAACTGCTTCTCATATTTATTTTTTTTAAAGAAAATGCAAAAATTGCTTCCTCTCCATAGAAAGCTATGCTCTTTTATTCTGAAAAACTGCCTACAGATTAACTCCCCCGTGTGGCTCATGCAGCACTGCCTGGATTTTCTCTTCGAAATAATCAACATTTACTATTTCCAGCATCTCCCACAGTATCAGGCACCTGCCACAAAGACACTAAAAAAATCCAAGGCCCTTTTGAATCAAGTGCCCCATAGCAGGAATATTTCTTTATAGCTTCCATCAATCAATGGCTGGCACCTACCCTGAAAGACAGGCACTTCAGAAGAGGAGGCTAGAAAGAGAGGAATAATTGCTTCTTGTAAACTTGCAAAGCTCTTGCTTCCTCAAATACCTTGAGCAATGCTGAGCTCTTCTTCCAGAAGGAAGGCATGTGATTTGCACTAATAACCTACACTTCTCCTCGTGTATGCCTGTGTCTTCACCTCAGGCACTGCTGCCCACTTTAGAGAGCCAGTTTAGCCTCTTCCAAAGGTTATCCACAAATACAATCAATCCTTCAAGGCTTGGACTAACCCCTGTATCCCTTTTAAGTATATGTTACACAAAATTATAACTTTATCACATCATGACTTGCTCTTCCTTCCAGGCCAGCAGTAAGGAATTAAACCGTGGCCTTTGTGCTCTACAATTTACCACACAAGCTGGCAAGTTCCTTGCTCGATTTTCTTTCTTTCAGTACGTTCCTGATTCAAGACAGAACTTCATTTCTTGCCTCTACTGCTCACATTTCTTTACTAGCTCTTTGCAAAAAGCCTTGATGGAGTCAAGTAAATTACTTCTGGTTTCTTTCACCTATTATTTGCTAGTACAGTCTTAGAACTGTTGTAATTAGGAAAATTTGATCCTATTATACCAAGTTAAATTAGGTGTTACAGGATTCTATTTTATTCCCTGCTGTCTTATGAAGAGAGCATGAAGGACAGCAGCTGTGAAAAAACAGTTGTTCATGAAGACATTAAGACAAACAGACTTAAAGAGATCATCTTTAAATTGAAATGGAGTTTTCTGATCTTTGTGTGTGCTTGGAAAATGAGTGATGAACTAGTAATTGCCCAAAGGTACAGCACAGTTTGAGCAATCCTGGTATCATCAAGTTGTTCATGAATGATGTTGGAGCTTGAGGGACATGTGGACCTGACTAACAGAAAACAACTGTCAAAGCAGACTCGGAAGGGCAGGTGCCAGGAGGAGGGAGTACCTGCCAGGGTGGCTGAAGTGCAACCACTCTAAATGAATGCAGGGTGGTGCGATTCCAAGCGCTGGGAGAAGATTACAAGTTAAGAAGAAATTCTATTTATTGATCCAGGAAATAAGACTGTGTGGTGGATTGCACCGAGAAGTGGAAGCTCATTTTAATGAGATGACTGATTGTTGTCAGAAACTCAACCAGTTTGTTTCTTCCACAGCTCTTAAGTGATCTTCCCTCCCTCTCCAGCAAAGCTTTGTCTTCCCAGAAATTAGGTGCTCTAATGTCAGTCTCATCAGCTGGTTGATGATATATAATAATCACTCAGCTCCTCTCCAGTGCACTCTGTTTCTCAGAGGTTGATCTTTTCTTACTCTTCAAATTACCCCTTGGCATCCTTTCCTGACCACAAGGCCAGGTGAAACAGGCATCTTGTAGGTCAGTAATTGCACCCTACAAACTACTGTCTGCTCCTGCCCACTCACACGTGCATCTGCTCTTGTGAAACCCTAGGCCCTGCGTGGAGTGCGAGTCCCCCAGCTCTGTGCAGGTTACTCAAAGGCAGGCAGGTGGCATTTTATTCTTGGGCCCTTGGGCAGAAGACAGGGTCATATCAAGGACAGTATTAGCACAGCACACAGTACCGGGAAGTCGTTAATTGCTTGTATGGACCAACGCCGCCGGGCAGAGCGAGGAGACATCTGTACGCGAAAACATTATACCCAGGAAAAGGGAAGAAAGACACCAAGAAAATTAAAGACAAAGGTAAATAAACTGAAATGAAAAGTGCCCTGAACCAGCAGAGTAAAAGATACTGTTCCCAATGGTTCTGGTACACAACGAACAGTTGCAAACCACGACCCCCACTTTCATCCTCACACAATTGTACTACACAGCATTACCTATGGCTCTGGCAGAGCAAGGGCTGCTGTGTGTGTGCCCCACACCAGCCTCTATGAAGACTTTGGCAAACACAAATCTGAATAAAGTCTTCCACGTGCAGTTGTGTTACTGCAAGAAGCATCAAACTGTTTCGTGTGACCTCGTTCATACCATGAATTGAGCAGAGGACAACACCCAGGTGCCCCACATCCCTAAACTCCAAACAGTTTTACTCCTCTTGCCTGAAGAGGAAGGCAGCTAAGTGTAAACTGCATCATTTTTAACACAGCTGTCCAGTGCCATGGCACAGATATCTGCAGGGAGCTAAATAAACACTCCTGCTTACTCTGATTCCCTTTAACATTCAGCGTCCTCCAGAAATTCATTCACTGGAACCTGCTGTAACTGTTCACTTTCATTTGAAACAATAAAAGCCATATGTCAGGATATTAGAAGGGATGTAGAGACACTGCTACTTGGCAGGGTATGTGGAAATTGTCATAATGGGTTGAGAAACTCATTCAGATTGAGTGAGCAATCAAATTCACTGATTGACTATGCCAAATAGCTCCAAAGTAGGCTTTCATTAGGAACTTGAAGATATTTCAGTAGGTACTCAACACAGTCCTATACCAACAACAAATGGAATCTTTCAAAGCACATTACTGTACACTCACTTGAAAAAAAGTTCTGTGTACAGATCTGTAAGAGTCAACACAATAAAAAGGGCTATTTTGGTCAGGTACAATATATTTTGCATTTCTTTTTGCTGATGATAGACAGTCAAGACCATCAACCATGCCTTCAGCCTCTACATCCCCTTGCATCTCACTGCTGGGAGAGCCCTACAGCCAGGAAGCCAAGGCTGGCTGCAGGGCCCCATGGAAGGAGAGAGAAGGCTGCATCCATGTGCTACAGGTTCCTCCAGCAGGCCTCACAGAGAAGGAGAAAAGGGTGAGTTAAAGGAAATCCAGTGTAGTGGAAAAGCAGCAAAACTAAGCTCAGTCCCCCCACCAATTCCCTGACGGGAAGCATAAGGACACCACTGCCACCATCCCCATGTACAGCAAGGCTGAGCCGTCCCCAGGCCCCCACTGGCACCACCCTCTAACTGCAGAGGGAAAAAACAACTCCATGGCATCTTCTTTAAGAGACACCCAGGTTCAAAACACTGACAGCATTGCCACGGTATAGATAAAGCTCGTCCCTTCTGCTGACTACTGCTCTTCAGTAGGGTTTTTTTAAGGAGTTAAAAAGAGGGAGGAAGAAAGGAGGAGTGTGCATGTGTGAATAAAAAGTGAGAAAGATATATATATGTGTGTGTGTGTGTACGTATATATATATATACATACATATTTAATGAGCACAGAAAGACTCAGAGTCAGATTTAGTTTCATTTTGGCTTACTAAGGAGCTCTGCTGGAATCAGCAGCTCCCCTGCCTTTATGGGAACATGACATCTTTCCTGTCTAGCAATGGGCAAATTCCATTTGTTTGCTAATGGTAGTGATGCCAGTGGTTGCTACATGAGATTTAAATATTTGGTTATGGCTGACAAGTTCAGTTTTGGGGCTGAAGTTGTCTGACATCAGAGTTTGATGCACAAAATTTCAACTTTTATTTAATGCAAACATAAAATCCAAGCTTCAGAGCAAGGAGTTAACCAAACTTGGAGTCTGGGCTTTTTAAAACAATCAAAATGAACTAACAAAAATATGTAGCACTGATCTAACAGAGGCCCTAACATCAACTCCTAAAGAATCAGAAAACCTCCACTGAAGGGAGATAGAGGCTTTTTGGGGTTTTTTTAAGACTATTTCATCGGCAAGAACATTTGAACTAGCTCCCTGCTAGGGTTCTTACATTTATTCCAGCATGTGAGGAGATAGCTCGGCAGGGGAACACAGGAATTTCCCCTGGCTTTCAGTAGGCATGGCTGCACACATGCTTTGTTCTCTTGAATTCTTTTACCCTGTGACAAAAATCTTGTTGCCATCAATACAAGGGCTGGGGACACAGGTCACATGAAATTGCACCAAGCTGGTTCCACATGTTATTTTTAGCCTTGTCTGTCATCTTAGAGAGGCTGTGTGTCGGAGACAAGCCTGCTGCAGAGGACAGAGGTAGCTCTTTAAATAAACTCTCCTACAAAGACTAGGACAGGCTCTAATTCTTGTACCAGGCAGCACCATTTTTTCTTTTTTTCAAAAAAAAGTTTGTGTGGGAAAAAAAACCAGAATGGGGACTCAGAGTCTTCTGGGGTCTGTATGGAAGCAGAACTTGCACTGGGGACAGGGGCTCTCCCCACAGCTGGGAGGTGTAATGACATCACGGAAACAGGACACAGTCCCACAGACAGGGCTGCCTGTCACGTCCAGCACCACCAGAAAAACAACATTTCTTTCGGTGCTCAGGAAGAATGGGTGTTCAAGGCTTTGACTTCCTCTGCTCCTGGGACATAAGTTCCCAAACTTCTGCCAGCAGAGTGCAGACAGCTTTTGGCTTTCCCTGGGGTACCTGGAAGCTCTTCACTGCTGCAGCAGATTTGTGTCCTCTGCATGGACAGTTAACAAACTACTCAAATGCCCCAAATTCTGAGGCTCTCAGTGGAAGCTTACTGCATTTCTGCAAGCCACTTCACCCCCTGCTGAAGCACAGTTTGTTTCTAACAACCTGCTCGGCCTATTGCTCCCACAGCATCTGCTGCAGGCACATCAGGCCCTCACAGCTGCTTCACAACTACCCTCCAGTCACCCTACAATTACAACAGGTCTTCCTCACCCACCACGTCCCAGAAGGAAACAATCCCACTCTTCTCCAAAGCCTTGTAAACAGGAACAACAGCAAAACCTGCACCTAAACCAGAAGTATGTGGATCAGAAGATCTTCAGAGAATCATGCAGAAATTATTTTTGTTTAAAAAACCAAAAGGTTCACAGGGGCACATATCCCTGAAAGAGACACCTGAAACAGAAATAACCAACCACATCCCATAGTCCAGGAGAGGCTGGCAGTAAGCTGCAGAGAGCCACAACCCTTTGCAGTTATTTTATCAGGGAGTACCCTGAAGAGCAAGAGCTGCCTACATGTACTTATCTGAAGACTACAGCTACTTAAAGGGTGAGATTTTAACCCTACATAATGCAAAGGGAGACACTGTAATGCACTGAAGGGAACTGTGAAGGGTCAGCATAGAGAAACATCAATATAAGCAGGTCAAATGCTGGAGAGGATCGGTAAAGAACTTACTAATAGGAGATAAATCCATTTGACAGAGTTGCCTGTAAAAAGATGTCTTTTCGAGAGGAATATAAAGCTTCTGTTACTAGCAATGCTAAATGAAAGGAAAACAGATCATGAAAGCTGAAGCATTGGGAGCAGTGCTTTGGTCTGGTACTTACCCTCTCTTTGTAGTAGAAAGAGCTAATGGAGACTTGCTCCTTCTCGCTGCGTGTCGGGCTCCCACTGTACAAACGCAGGTTGCCCGGAGTCTCAGTGCGGATCTTCATCGGAGTAATGAGGCCACTATGGTATGCTGATAGAGCTGACAGAGACCTGGAAAAAAGGGAATACACTTTCAGAGGCTTTTCCCACCAAAACGTCTCACAGGCTCACACTGACATCTCCATTAACCCAAGCTGCCAGCAATGGCGCCGCTGTCTTTACAGAAGTCTCTGCTGAGGCCCGGTGGTGAAAGGGCCCAGGCTCCCTCTGTTGAGGGAACAGCTAACACCAGAGGGGAGTAGCTCCAGTGTAGGACCTGGTATTTTCCTGCTTTCCTGCCCACGACAGCAGCACATCTCAAACGCCATACAGGGCACTCACCTGGGTGTGGGCTCCATCGGGGACACGGCGCGGTGCATGGTCATGGGTCTTGTGAAATACACCAGGTACCCTGAAGACACAAGACGTGGCATAAAGATCACGCAACAAGGAGTAGATTACTCAGGGTTGGTTCAACTTGAATGACCAGATTTCCCCGTGTATCAGAGGCAAGGAGCTGGGTTCTTATCCACTACCCTTAGTGATTTTAAACTAAAAGCAGACAACCACATTCTCTCAACCCAAATCCACTCTCTGCAAACCCACTACAAAGCATGAGGTTTTGAGATGTTTCTCTCAAAACCACGATTTCAAGTGGCTTACAGCTGTTAGAGAAAACACAGGAAAAGAAAATGAGCAAATGCATGCTGATGTTTTAACTCTCCACCAGAACTTGCCAAGCACTGTTACTCCAGAGGTAAGTGAGGTGATGTTTGGCAATGCAGGGAAACCACTGCAGCTTGTACAACTCTGTTCTTCAACAGGAGAGCCCCAGCCATCAGAGGCCAACTCCAAAGCACTCTCTCACAAGCCTCACCCCATATCTTAGCACCTCAAGTGTCTTCAGCCACCTACTCTTGCAAGAATTTCAGGACTTAGCAGGTTTCACTGAGCCTATTCAATGCAGTATTATTCTGTTTTACTTTTGCTTGGGAATTCGGTGAGGCCTGTATGGAAAGCAGCTTTCAAAATGTGCTCAAACTGGGATGCAGTCAGGTCCAGAGAAGGCATGTGTGCATCTGAAACAGCTCAGTGAAAACTTAACAGCTCTTCCTCAGATCTTAACCTGGTTTTTAATGATCTTTACCCTGTATATGCTCTCTTGGAAACCTGGTGTGGTTGTAATCCATATCCCATTTAGAAGAAGTTTCTTAATGACCTTGGGGAAGTTATTTTGGACAACAGAAGGAGTGTACAATGAGAAAAGAGTGCTTAGTATCATGAATATGGTTTCAGCAAGGGGTAAATTCAACCCCAAATCACAGGAATTTTGTGAAGACTGACTGCCAGAATACACCCAGTAATGTGATGATGGTAGGAGAGAACTAGGCAAGGAAAACAGCTATTCCCAGTGTTCTATAAAAAGAGATCTGTCAATGCTTCTGGCATGCCACAAGCCAAAGGTTATCTCTTCAGCTAGCCCTGCATTTCCAAATCCTAAAGCCCCGCATGCAACACCAACTGCAAACAGTTGCTAACTAGTCTCATCTATAAATTTACCACAGTATCACTACTTTAACACCATTCCTGACTCCTTGCATGGCAGTGACCAAAGCCTCATCTTGTTCAGAGGCAAATGTTCCCCAAAACATTTAAAAGGACCATTCCCCGGGTAGCTGTTTTAATGTATCAGTGACAGGGCTGACCTGCACCACAGAACCTGGCTCCAGAGGTCCGTGGAAATGGGATGTTAGAGTCCTGGTAGGAGCCATAGGCATTGGAGACCCGGGCGAACGTGGGCAAGGGGGGTGTTACGGAGTTGGACAAAGCGTAGGGGTTGCTGGACGTGCTGTCCTCTTGGTTCTGAAACAGAAGTTACCCAAGGTCACACTCCTGCCGCCACAGGAGAGAAATCCAGCTGGAACACTGGACATGGCAGTGCCAAGCAGCCTCACAAGAGGTGCTCATCCTTTGAGCCGGAGCAGACCAAGCTCAGAGCACAGTTATTGCTTCAACTGCAAAGGCACTTGCAGGCACATTTGCCTTTGAGGAAAAAGCTTCTCTGGCTGCTTGTCCAGAGATTTCTCTCCCACTATAACCATGTCAAAATGCAGAGCTTAACTTGGGGAGAAACAGGTGGAAACTCAGTGGTGCACAAAATCTTCTTGAGTGGAAATACCACACAACTGTGGAGTGTCAAATGCAGGTTGGGAGTCTTCAAGTGAGAAAGGCAGGTGGTGTAAGTTATTGAGGGACCTCAGGCCTATCCATAGCAATTTTGGCAGAAATCTGCATTTATTTGGATAGAGAATACTACAACTTCGGTCTAAAGGAATTCTTTGAAAGCAGTGGTGCCTTGAGTCATCAGATTTCCATACAGCAGAGAAAGTTCCCACTCTTACAATATTACTGCTGAAACCAAGCAGAATTAAGCCTTTATATGTAAAAAAAATCCCAGCCCTTTATTTGTGATGAATAAACAAAACCTCTCAGAAAAGAAACCTGAGGAGACTCTCCAATCTTTTCCTGAATGCTAAAAACACCCACTTGCACTACACTTCACCCACACGAAGATCTAATACCTGACACTGGGATGCTGAGTAGGTATCACAGATCTCTCAGTTAAGAGCAGAGTGTGGCTTGGATTTATCTGCAGTATCATCCCTACAAAACCTCAGCACAAGGCTGCAGAAAAAACCCAGATTTTCACAGTTCGGGATTTTTTTTTTCAGAGAAGAAAACAAAAACCTTAGAATAGGACTAGCAGGATCTTTGACTAAAACTGGGGAGGTAAAGACATCTGCCACTACCTTTCAGACAAGAATGAATTCATCAACCACCTGAGGCCTCTTGTCTTCTCTCAGAGATGACAACCATGCTCCGGCAGTCAGTGAAATATATTCTGAGCTGGGAAGCTACCATGCACCACTAAGATGCTCCAATCTCCAGTCACTCTTGGTAACCTGGATATCAGAGTTCCCTGAGCAGCAAACCTTCAGGGCCTCATTTGTGGAAAACAAAACACATCTAATCATCCACCCAGCTCTCTCCAACATTAACCAGAAGTGCTCACACAAACGTAATGGCCAGTCACAGGGGTCTATTTACACATCTAACGAGGCCAGACTCTCACTGCAGAGTCAGAAGTGTGGAGCACGGGAAAAGACAACAAACTAGGGCAGAGAGCCCACGCAGTTCTCCATACCACGACAGACTCCAGCCAGGACACCAGCTGACGCAGGCAAGGCTCCAGGCAGCTCTGGTTCCGCTTCACTTTCTGCAGGGAAGTGTCTTTCAGTATCTGGAATACACACAAGATGCAACTTGAATCATGGTTACCTCCACACTTTGCTCACACCCTTTTCATGTGCAGGGCAGCTTAGATGCCAGGATGTGAACAGGCCACAGACATCCCCTAATGTCCACTGGAGCCACTGGTGTGCTGTCTGCTCCGAGGAACGGCTGTGTGTTTTGATCAGAGCACCGAGGTTCACCTAGCAGCACACTGAGCCAGGATTTAGGCTTCAATATTACTGTGGCCCATATGTTTCATACCAGTTCGTGGCAAACTGGATCAGTTTTTTTTCAGGAAGGAACCCAAACTGATCCATCAACGTGTTGCTGGGGGAAGGATTTCATTAGCAATAGGATTTGCTACACCAGATGATCAAACACCCGGTCTGAATTAGCAGGGCCTGTGTAAAAAAATCCCCTCATTTTTAAAGCAGCTTGTGTAGTAGAGCAGGAAGCAACATCCCAGCTCAAAAATAGTATAATTCTGCAGCTGGATGCTTAGCTGGTCATTTTGTCTATTATTGGGTTGAGGGCAACTGCATGAGAAGGATGTTAGGGATCCTCAGGCAATACATATCACACTGGAACACAGCAGTAATGAAGAAGCAGTGGAAAAAGGCAAATACTGGGCTGCAACATCAACAAAAACCTTATCCTACAGCCTTCACAATTTATCAGTTCAGCATGACCTGTGGTATGTCTTCAGCAAGGTCTGATGTTTGGTTATGTCAGGAAAATCCAGACATCAAGTAGCCATCATTTGTACATTTATAAAGACACTCAATACTTCTCACACACCTTGAGCAGCTTTGCCTTCATGGAAGCTGTGATGGAGGTTGGGTTGATGAACTGGAAGGACGGTGCAGCGTTATTGGGATACTGGACAGGGAACATCACCAGCATCCTGACTCTGTGATTGCCGCAGTGCACCGACACCGTACAGCTGCGACTCACTGCATCCATCTGTGAGGAAAAGCAGTTGCTCTCTAGTTAGATCTCCCAGGACTTTTAAACTTACAGTGGCTTAAATTCATGCTGAGGGACTGATTCCTCTGCACATAAGACAAAATCATGCTGTTCTCAAGGGCAGGGAACACAGTGACAGCAAAAAGCCCCAGGCAGATGGAGACAGACTCAGCTTGCACCAGCAGACCAACATTCCAGAATCCCAGCATCTGGAGACCATGGCCAGCCTAGGTAGCACCAAGAAAGGGGCTCCCAACAGCCACTGCACCCCAGCCCGCTTCACTTGGCCATGGAGAGCTCCAGGCCCAGTGCAGCAGCAACAGGCACCTTCTAAGATCCTACGCCACTGTCTCAGAAAACTACATCTGGATCATGCCATGAGCTGTGAAACCACAGGGCTGGGGAAAGGAGATAGGCAGCTGCCTCGAGCTTCCCAGCCCAGTTCAATGCTGTGCCTCCAGCCAGCTTGCACACACAAAGGAGAGTTTGGAGTGCAAGGGAGAGGCCAAAACTGAGGGACAGAGTTCAGGATAGGGAGTGCTCAGCAGATGGGATTCGGAACCAGTTGAAATGAGATCAACTGCACGAAACAAGTCACGTTCCCCTCTGCATTCTAGGCAGAGAGGAAAACACCATCCAACCTTCTCAAGATCAGCCAGTGCACTTACTGTGCTGAAATATTTCTCTCACACCAGTGTCTGGGATTATCCTCTTTCTTAGTACCCCTGGTCAAGAGGATCTCTACAGCTCAAACTAAAACTTGTTTACAGACAGCAGTCACTGCAGCAAAGAAAGTCCCTCCCTAAAGGCTCCAATAAGCCAGCCTGTCCACATCCCCTCCTAACAAGCCAGCAAAAGCAAACTGTGTACCTCCACATTGACATTTCGGATCTGCACGTTGATCAGTGAAAACTCCTGCTGCAGTGTTTGAGGCAGCCCCAGTTGGTCCGTTTTCTTTCCCACCAGGGGGTCATTCAGGAAATCTTCTTTTAAGGCTGACAGGAAAGATGGAAAACAGGTTGAGACAAGCTGTAACAGGCAGAGTTTTTCACATGATGTCACGAGGCAGCCAAGACAGCAGGTTTTCCTCTGCTCTTCTGACACATGGAGGTATCAGTTTTACCTGGCAAAGATTTGTTAGCTGGAGGGTCTCAGCTGTTGTTTAGAGGCAAGTTTCTGACCCTTCTCTTCAAAAAACCAAACCTGTCTGCACACAGAATTCCCAGAAAGGTTACAGAACCTGCCTGTACTCTGTACAATCCTAAATGGTCCTTCTCTTCTCATGTGAGACCCTTTTTCCTCCCTGCACAGTGCTGCCAGAGGCACGATTGGCTGAAGTGGAGCGTCTCAGTTCAGCAGCAAAGAACTGCAGCCAAAGCAGTCTCCAGGAGGAGCTCTGGTCTTTGGGACTAACACTCCACCACTCCTGACTTTCAGGGAAAGCTTCCAAAGCATAACAATGCTCTGGGAGAGAGCAGGGAGTATTTCTGGTCCTAATAGAAGCTTAATTCATTTGTAGCAGCCATTTGCATTTAATGTTGCAAAGCACTCTAGTGCTTTAACAGCCTTTAAAGACTCATCAAAATACTGGGTCTAACTCTCCAGTTCCAACAGTTTTCAGGAGGACAACAACCCCTGAAGGCCAGAACACATTTAAACAGCCAGACAAGCGCTGCAGGACACAAAGAATTACGGTTAAGATAACAAACTTCACCAAGTTTCAGAAGAATTGGTCTCTGCCTGTGGTTGTGCCTGGCTTTTGCCTCATTTCTTGCTATGTACCTCCATTGGGGCATTTTGCTGTGGGACTACTTCTTAAGAAGGCCAAATATATTTTTTTATGATGGTTCCAATGACAGAAGGGAAGTCCTGATTTTTCAGCTGTCATTCTCACACTTGCAATATCACATTGCACAGACTATTCCTAGCAAAAAAAAAAAACAAATGAAAAGAAATGCAAAAAGTTGATCTTTTAGAGGCATTCACCTAGAAGTTACTGACTTTGCTGCTGGGACAAATATCTGGTATTACCAGTGCCCAATGGGTTGCAGGATTTGGATAGGTAGCATGCTTAGCCAATCATTCTTGTTTGCAATTTTATTACAGCGCTTAGATATATTCCAGAAAAGGGAGCTGAAAAGGAGATTAAAGAAGATCAGTGGCTCTCGGGGAAGATAATTATTTCTAGCTCAAGACACCACATAGCTTACTGAAAGGCCATCTCTGAGGTTCCCAGCATGGGCAGTACCCTCCCTTTGTCTTCTCCTCCCATTCCCTTCCAATTAGTTTTTAATCCTCCAAAGCCACACATTTGTACAGATTCCTAAAGCTCCTCTATAAGCAGCAGCGAGAGCTGTGCAGTGAAGGCACAGCTGGGGGCTCTCTCATTCACCTGCAGAGCGCTGTTCTCTTCAAAGATCTCCCAAAGTGCTTTACTAATAGAACATGGAGGCTTTGTCTGCAGCTGAAATGCAGCCACCCCCAGGGTGAGACATCAACAGTCCACAATAGCTTTTTGGCTAGAAAGAACTGAAATTCCTACCTAGGGATTTGCTTGTACATTAATCCTGCAGTTGTGTTATTTGCAGCAAAATCTACCCTGCTACAGAAAAGCCGTATTCATTCCCTTTGGCCACAAGGAGAACCATACCAGTTTGAACCAAAGAAGAAATCACACAGAAACCAGACCCACACAGAAACCATATGGGATGCATGGATGTGCCTCATCAGGGACAGTGAAAGAGTTCACTCTCTCCTGTGGAAAAAAGAGAGGTCAGGCAGACAGAATGAGAATGCTCCCAGCTGGAGAAAGAGAGGTTGTGCTGCCCCAGAAGTACTGCTCATGGGGAGCACAGGTAGCTGGGTTTTTTCTATCATCTTATAAAACCCTGGCATAGACAGAAGTTCTGATGCCTTTCAGAAACTTTTTCTGTTGCCACACAGTACAGGAGGCAGAGAGGAACTTCACTGGCAATTGCTAGGTAGGAAACTTCCAGTTAGGAAGAGATGCTTTCACTAAGGGACCTCACAACTGCTCCTTTATTTAAAGGACAGACATTAGACCACTTTCTCCCCTTCTCTGCAGTTTACTGTCAAGCCAAAGGGAGAATCAAATCACTTCCCCATAAACCCATCACATGGGGATCCATTGCGGCACAGCTACAACACAGAAAGGAGCTGTGAATTTAAACCCAAACAGACATAAAGGTATTGCTGCACTCAATTCTTCTTCCTCAGTGTAGCTGCAGAAATCTCTTTAAATACCTTTTTTCCATGCACATCACCACCATGTGATGCTATAACCTCTTCTATTCTGGTACTTACGCTGTTCAAGCACTAACCATGAATGTTTAACCTAGCCAGAGCCTTAACCACACAAACCCTCCTTCATGTTCCTTCCTTGCATACCCTCCTTTGTCCCTCTAGGGACAATCAAATACTTTCTGTCAAAGTCTCTCCCATCCACCCCTCAGTATTTCAGATGCCAGAGATACTACCCCTCCTGCTCTGCTCTGCCAGCCTTCAGCCACCTCTCATCAATACACGACCAAAAATTCATGACCTGTCTCCATATCTACTTCTGGTGAAGACACCAGCAAACACGTCCTGGTTAGGTCAGTTCGCAGTGACCCCAACAGAAGTGTTTAGGTACCAGGTGTGATGCCAGCAGCTTGTGTCAGAGTGCCTTACTCACACATTCCCTTTTCTGTGGGCTCATCTCTCAGCTTAAACTAATCCATCTTCTTAAAAGGCAGAACTTACTTCTGATTGCCTTACTTTTGGAAACAAGCCACAACTACAACCTTAAGAGAATGCAATTAAATTAAAATAATGACAAGGAAGAGCTTCATTTTACAGCTAGAATCATTGTGTTAGAAGAGAAAAAACTTAGGAGGACCATCCTGAGGAACCTCTAGTGTTTTTCCTCCTCCCTGATGAGGAATCCATTAACCTTTGAAACAACAGCAGGTTGTGCTTTGCCTATGATGTTTTCTTATGCCAAGATACATCTTCTTCCCAACACAAAGAAGCTGGTGTTTGAGGTTCCACAAGCCATCACTTCTCACCTTCCTCATCCCCATGTCCAGAGTTATGCTGGGGCTCCGCATCCTGAGGGTGAAGGGTCTTGTCTGGCTCTGGCAGATGAGAAATCCCATCGATGAGGTCCTCGACTCCATCCAGGATATCATTAGCACAGAGCTGAAAAGAACAAACACACCCACATGCTGCACAACAGAATCCAAGCTGTGGGAAGAGCCACCACTAAACAACTCACTTCTCCAGACAGATGGATTTGCAAGGTAGGTCTGTCCACGCAACAGTCATGACTAAGACTGCACTGTTCCTGTGACAAAGACAGGTGATCTTCCACTTTCCAGCACCCTCAACTCTGTCACCTCAGATAGCCTTGCCAAATCTCCTGCTCACTTAAAAAGCCACTTAATTGACAGGGCCAGTCTAAGTAATAGAGGTTTGCCTTTAGTCAAAATTAAAACTGATATGACTTTAATTCCTTGAATTAATTTGTTAAAACTAGTTTAATTTTTTAGATCAAATTTAATAGTAGCACACTTTCTGCATTTGATATTTACACTCCAGTAGGATCTAGAGACCCAGGTATGTACTTGGGGCCCTACTGTTCTAGGTCCTGTATCAAAATGAGACTGTAAAACCCTGGATTTTAAGTTCAGCACAGGAAAACCGGGAAGATGAAGGGAAGAGAAAGGATAAGGGTGTGATGTAGCAAATTACAGCATTGGTCACCAGCAACATGCCATCATGTGTGTAGTTTGATCCAGACAAAGACAAGGACAAAAGAGTGGGAGCCAGTAGAGGAAAAATAAAGGCTCTGACATGAATGAACAATTGATTTAAAGACAGGAAAGAAACCAAATGTTCACAAATATATCAGGTAGGAGTAAAGGGTCACTTTTCACAGAGAAAGTTTGTTACAGACCTGCAGGACTCCTGCAGGATCTGTGCTGGGACACATGCTTCTCAACATATTCATTAAAAACCTGGAATAGGAGGTGAATAGCGACATGACCAGGTTTGCTGATGCCACCAAGTTTTACAGGGCAGTAACAAGTGTGGCTGACGGCAAACAATCACAGAAGCACCTTAACAAGGTAACTGTATTAAAATGAAGGATGAACTTTGGCTCAGATAAATATAAAGCAACACACATTGGGAAAAAATGGCAAGTTCAAGCTGAGGGAACAAGATGTAGAAGCCAGACTAAGCTGATGATTTCATGGGATTATGCCAAACAATTCAAAAACTAAACTGAGTACTGAGTACTTTGGAAGGAACAAAGCTCAGATCCCCATCCCCAAAGGTATACAGCAGAACTGAAAAAGGGTCGTGAAAGGCAAAAGGACAATCAAAGTTCCAGTACAAAGGATGAATTAAATCAAACCTTTTGACTTGAAAAAGGAGGCAGCTGAGAACGGATATGATGGAGGGCTACAGAATCATCAGTAGCACAGAGAATATGGCTCATTTCATCTTCAGTAGCATGAAATTAGGTGGCAAAATAAACAAATGAGCTGGTTTTCCACACAACATGCAGAAAAGCCATGAAACTCCTTGTTGCTACGATGTTTAAGGTGAAAAAAATTTACACAGGTCCAAGAAAAGACAGAACAAATCTATGGAAGTGAAACTCATCAAGCTCTATCAAATACAAAGACACCAGACTCAATGAGCCTCCAAGCTGCAAACTGCAGGAGGCTGACAGGGCATTTGAGAGAAACATCACTCCATGCCTGCCTTGTTCTTATCCCCTCCCAAGACATCAGCTGAAGATGTGACAAGGGCCATGTGGCTCACTGTGGCCATACGAACCTCTGGTATGAGCCAGCACAGCTGTTCTCGTAATTGCCTCAGAATCTGTAACTGCTGCAGATCCACACACTCACACCGCCCACCCCAGGCTTAGAGGCAATGGACACAAGGGGAGGTAGAGGAGGGCACAGTCCCTGCATTCACCTGGCACCTAAACTGCCAAGAAATACAGCCTTGCAGCCACGGACGTGGCATTTTAGAGGCAATGCAGGCAGTAACTGCCCTCCACCTTCCCCAAACGAACTTCTGCACCTAATGTTAGACAACAAAGCAGCCTTGCACAGCCACAGAAACTTTTGAGACACAAGCTCAAAAGAGAAGCCCCATCACAGGTCTCCTTGGGGATGTTTTGGGTTTGGAGCAAAAGAGGAAAGTGAAGCAGCAGCTGGCCGCCGTGTCTGCAGCTCTAGAATATCAAAGGAGTGACTGGGAGTGCAAGGAAGGGAAGGTGAATCCAGCCTGTAAGAAAACTGTCTGCTGTTCAAGAGCCAGAGTGTTCACGTACCCTCTGCAGCTGAGAGTCAATCCGCCACATCCGCAGGGTCTGATCCCGGGACCACGTAACCAGCTGGTAATCTTTAGAACCTAAAGGGGACAGAAACCATTAGAGACCCCACTGGAAAACAGACACTATCTCAGCCCTGTGTTTAGTATTAACAGATTCAAACAAGCAAGCAGGCACATTCAGTGGATAGAACACTAAACTGAAAGGCAGAGCAAGTCCTTTTCTGCTTGCAATTGACCCAGGTACATCAGCCTTTGTGCCTCCCCACACCACAGTTACCACATCCCTAAAGAGGCTGTGATTTAGAAGCCAAAAGCACAAAGTATAATGAATATGACACAAGTTTTACAACCAGAAGTGAACAAGACCCACAACAATATTTATTTAAATAGAAGAAATAGTATAGTAAAAGTAAATGTTTCTCAACTGTAACTGTAAAGTGAAAATATCTTTTAGTTCATCAAATCTGTTTCAAAAGGTAGACGTTTTAAAACATTTCTAAGCTAAGAGAAAGTGGTTCTGCCCTTCCTCTTTTTGCTTCTGAAAGAGTTGGATGATGCCAAGTTCAGGTTGTAAGGAAATAGATCTAACCACATACTATCTATCAACAGGCAGAGGTACACAGACCTATTTATGTCCACGTTTAGGTCTTGTGATACAGTTTTAAGTTTCCCTTGTGAAACAGCTGCTATGCTTAGGAATTTGCTGCTGCACAGCTGCTTCCTACACCCCTCTGCTGAGGCATAGGGGCTGTCTAAATACAGCACAACGGACTCTGAGGAAGGAAATTTGTGCTTTCTTGGTTGTCTCCACACTGAAGCAGACTTGGAATGTTTGTGTGATTGATTTATGTTGCTTGAGACAAGCAAGACATCCAGTCTTGGGTACTTATCTATTAACTCAGCTAAGAAAACCAACTGTAGCTCAAGCCTGCTTCAATGTTCATTCACAAACTGTCTTAAGACTGTGCCTCCAGATCCTAACACAGTTCTCCATTGCTCTCCTCTTTTTGAAAGAGGAAAATCAAGGTATGGAGAAGGAGGTGACGTAACTGAATGGCCCCAGCAGCTGGTGGCAGAGGGCTGGACCAGCGCTTTTACACAGCACTGCAAAGCTGTAGCACAGGTGACACCAAAGCCAGACGTGCACATTCTGTCAGTGGCAGCGGAGGTGCTGGAAACAAAGCTGTGCTCTGTGTGGTTATGCAACCTCTGGTATGGAATCTCCTATTCTTAGCTGCTTACACTAGAAAATTTAGTCAGGCCTGAACTCTAACAGCAGACTCTCTACCCCATGTTATTCCTCCCTTGCCTTGGCCAGCACACAAATAAGGTGAGCTTGCTGGGTCTGCAGTCTGGGATATGCTGGAGGCTGCTGAGCCAGGCCATGATATGAGGGGTTAACTGGTTAGCCTGTGGCTCTGAGCAGGGGCAGGGTGCCTGCACTCATGCACCTATCTAATAATTTGCACAATTTATTCTGAAAGATTCATTTAAAAAGAGACTCCCAGGAGAGTGGAAGCAATGAGAGTCAGTACCGACGCACCCAGCATTTGGCAGATTTGCTTTGTTAGCATGGAAACAAGGCAGTGCTTCTGTGGGCACTGCCATAAAACCAGTACAGAACAGCTGTAGTTTGAGGGGGGCAGGAAGGTGAGCAGGAGCTACTCCAAGGAAAGGCAAGAGTCAAACAGCAACTGTATTGCAACCAGGAGCCAGGTCTCCACACTCCTGGTTAGCTGACAGCCACAGTCCAGGGAGGAGAGAACATTCAGCCCTGAACTCACCTTCTTTCTGCTTCCTCCACTGAAACTCCAGCACCACATCATCATGTCCCACGAAAGTGTGGACAGGCGTGTTCAGGTCAAAGACATTCCAGAGGAGGAGACTGTTTTCTCGACGGAGTTGGGGGACCATCACTGTCACCAGCCCATTGCTGAAAGGCTTGAGAGAGAAACACCCTTCCAGTTAGCCAGGGAGAGTTATGTTCCCATGCTGCTATTATCATACTCTCATTTTTCCGTTTTCCCACCAACATGAATGTGAAAGTTTTAAATGAGCTCAGCACAAAACAGTATCAGGCCAAAACCTGGGAAGGTCCAAGGCAATTGCTGTGCAAAAACACTGTGTTTCAAAGGGTAAGATGTAGTACACTGAGATACTCAATGCAGCTTACTTAAGATGAATAACTTCTTTCTGCTGCTTCCTCACTTTTCAGCTGTGAGGCTGGAGGGAATTCACCACTGACTTTTCACTGGGGATCCTTACTGCAATCTGCCTGGAGCTGCAAGAACTGCTACCTGGGGACTGAGCCCCAGCAGCTCCTCAGGGTCACAGTGCTCAGAGGAACATGGAACCCGGTCCTACACCCCTCACTGTCGGGACAGGGAAAGGGGATCAAAGATTCAAGGCACAGCACTGGCTTCAGGGCACATTCAGATCTCTGGGGAACAAAACAGCTATGACTGATTTTAAGAGCCTTAGCTTCACACGGGTTG
This sequence comes from Rhagologus leucostigma, assembly GCA_013397725.1. NCBI lineage: Eukaryota > Metazoa > Chordata > Aves > Passeriformes > Rhagologus > Rhagologus leucostigma. The sequence continues at coordinate 39,798 of VZTD01000444.1, read as the reverse complement.
GTGCTTGCTCACTCCTTCTCCTGAATGCACCCACTGTGGATGCTGCTTTTCTGGCCTTTTAGGCACCAAGAGGGATTTTTAAAATCAACTTAATAATGTCCACAAGGAGAACTGGTGAGAAACCCTTTGGCAGTTCTTTATTTAACGTCTCTTTGTGCATTCTTCTCAGAGCACAAGTGGGAGCTGGTGGGAGTTTCTCACTCACCGTGTATCTTGCCTTCCAGACAGGAACCTGGCAGGGAAGGATATTGAGGTATTTCCGAGGCTGACGGTAATCCCAGAACTTACAAAAAAAAAACAAACCAAGAGAAAGGCAAGCAAAGGCAGGAGTCAGCTGGCTATGCTTTCAGGCTGTAGTTTTCCATGTGGCTTGCAGATAGAACAGACCAAAAAGCATGCCAGGGTGCCCACAGCATCATTAGTAATCCCATTCATTAACAGCAGAGATGGCCTCAAAGGACAAATACCAAGCTATCAGCATCTGGCAGCATCCCTTAGAAAATGAGTGACTTGGGGTCATATTCACAGTGATCATAGCTTGAGTAATTAGAGCAGGGAGACAGGCAGCCTGCTTGGGCTTTCAGAGCTACAAGGTACCCTGCAGGCTGCCAGCCAGTGTGCCAGTCCAGGCTGGAGGCAGGCCCACCCTGCTGTTACTGCTAATTTTCTAATGAAGAATCTAACCTTTTGCTTTGCTAGAATACACATCAATTGCATTCGCCTCAGAGCTTAGCTCAATGTGAATGAACTGCATTTGGCTGACATACAAAGCACGCTATTTCCCCTCAAGTAAGAGGCCCTGCACAGCAGTACTTGCGGCAGTCTCTTATTGATAATCCCGTTCAATATGAGTTTGGAAACTCCAGGGAGTTTGGAGACTCCACTGTCTCCCCTCAAGTTGCTGTAATCAGCTTGAGGCTGGCAACACTGCATTTCGAGAAAAAGGCTCTTCTGGCATTTGCGGTCTGTTCCTTTCTGGCAAGCAACAGGCAGAGGCAGTTGTTTTCAGCTTCAGTACTGCCCTAATCACCACAGATATGTGGCAAACATATGTGCACCCATTCTTCAATGGCCTCTCGGCCGGTTCTGAAAGTGCAGTTCTGGCTCAACACACCAGGTGGCCAGAAATCAAAAAATAAAGATCCAGATCTTGCCAATGGCAAAGCACTCCCCGAAACTTGAGCAGCAGCGGAAGGGGATCTGCTCCACCATCCTTCCACCTCCCTAGCAGGAACTGCAGAAGCAACACTTACCCTGACAGAGTTGTCCTGGCTGGAAGTGGCCAGTGTATACTCATTGTCAGGATGCCAGTCCAGACCGTGGATTTTGGAGAGATGAGCTGCCAAATACTCCACTGCAGTGCTGGGTTTCTGCAAGTAGAGACATTGTCCTTCTCAGCACAGGTCTCCTGAAATTTGGTCTAGTTCTCTGGCATAAAAAGAGACACTTTAGCAAGGGCAAGACAGTTAGAACAACCACTCCTGCTGGGGAACAGCAAATAACTCAGCAAAAGTAGTTGAAGAAAAAATCCTGTGAAGGTGTGGCAAATTCCAGTCACCAAGTGCAGCCCTAAACCATACTCTATACTCAGTTAAACAGTTAAGTACTATGAGATCAAAAGGAAAATGTTAATGGGCACAGTTTCTGAGGAAGGAGCCTACCTACATATTCTCTTCAGGCTCTTGGACTCCCAATTCTCTCTAGTTTAAACTGACCCACAAGAGAGATTTAGGATAAAGTAGTACATTTCCTCAGTATTTATCTGTCACCAGAGGACTATCTGTATTGGGTAGGTGGGAATATGGACAGACTGCTCAAAAAGCCCTCAGCTTACCCTTTTGTCCCATATTCGGACATCCCCATCGTGGCTTGTTGCTAAACAGTTGGCGTTTTTCTTGTTCCATTTCACCTGGGAAGCTCCAGCTGCAGCACAAACAGAGCAGGCCAAAACAAGCAATTAAAGAGAAAACAGTAGTTCCATGGCCTGGGCCTAGAGCTGCTCTTAGCCCAGGAAAGGCAGTTCAGAGGAAGGATATCCCAGAAGCCATCATGAAGGATGGCATGAAAATTATTAACTCCTGATTCTTCAGTGTATCATTTGTATCCTCAGGACAGCAAAGCAAGTGTTCCAGCTGCATGCCTAGAGATCTTTATCACATCTTCTAGCCAGGGGCTGTAGATGATTAAAATACTCACGTCCATTAGCTCCGAGGGAGCAACTTCCTCCAGACCAGAAATGTAGGTTCATCACCTCCTTCCCAAATCCCCTCTCTTTTTATTCAAGTTACTTCCAGTGCCACCACTCTCCATACTATCAGCTGTTACACAGGCAACTAATGCTATTGATCTATGATTAAAATACAGGTGTAGGAGAAGGCTGATGTGCAGGTGACTTTGGGTGTGGCCAGCTGGAGGTGGACTCACTGGGTGGACCAGAAAGTCCATCTGTCAAAGTACACCACAGAAGTCAAAGACATCAGTGACAGTGTAAAGAAACTGGATGATGGTCCAGATACAACTTATATGTGATATCATGAGGCACTCAGTCAAATCAGAAGATGGGTGGTTATTTCTAATAAGAAACAAAGCACAGCTTCAGTTAATGTGGATTATTCAGATATTGTAAGCATAATGCATCTGTTCATCTTTATTCAAACCTTTTGAATTTTCAAACCTTTTGAGCTATCAGAAAGGTGAGATCCATGAGAAAGCTAAACAGATCTCAGCCTGCTGCTATTCCCCACCTCCACTACCCACCTCCTGCTGCATGGTGAGCAGATTCATCCTGACAACCTGGCAAAAAGCTATTCTGGGGGATAAAAAGCTGCAAATAGACTGCCAGTTGATTGATTTGATCCACTCACTGAAGGGTACACAAATGTCTGGACTAGCATTAAACAGCATCAGGCATAGGAGGAAGGAAGGAAGCAGGGAAGCTTTCTGGGGAGCAGGCTGCTGGGCTGGCTCAGCTGTGAAACCTCACCCCAGACACCAGAACCGACCATTGCTTCTCTCTGACTCAGTAAGGTTTTTGCATTTCTGTGACAGAGAGGTTTGCTGTCTGGGAGGGGAATGGGAGCTGCTGCAGATGTGTAGCCTAAGGAGATGTAAGAAGCAGAGCATGAGAGTTACACATCGTGAGGATTGCTCCAGTACTGGGGACAGCAACTCAGGGAAAGGACGTTTTGCTCATCATCCGTGCCCAGTCCCAGCTCCGGCCGGTGAGGACAGACACGCAGCATCTGCCAGCGGGTGGTATTGCAGGGGCTGGACACTCACCCTGCCAGCAGCCAGGACAAGAGCCTTTCCAGAGCAAGCACAGCCCAAAGAGAGCACCTTGCGTGCTCCTTGCACGTTGCAGGTGCCCCAGGGAAGTGGATACAGCCAGCTGCTGTACCCAACCCTCAGTGAGCAAGGGGACAGGCTGGCACAGTGCTGCCTGGGGTGTGGTTTAGTTCCTCAACTGATTCAATCAAACTTAAAAGGACTTGAGGAAATTACAGACAGGCAACAACCCAGGACAAGCAGTGCAGCAGGATGGTTAAGCACAGAGGAAGCTCCACGTGGCTGTTCACCAATGTCAGGGCAGCAAGTCCAAGGACCATAACTGCCCTCCATGCCTGGGAACCTCCAGGGGCTCCACATCTCTTCTGAATTCTGCTTCTCTAAAAGGAGATGTGAATTGGAGCCTCTCAGGCTGCTCCTACACAGGACAATCACACATGGTGGCACTTCTGTACTTTGCCATGCCTGACCTTGGAGCATGAAGGGAGGCAGGAGTAACAGCAGGGGCATGCAACAATAACATTGTTCATTGCCTACATCACACACGTCAGACTTACCAACTGCAGAGAGTGAGACCGTGGGCTTCCTGGTGTCTCTGAAATACAACGTGGCCACTATGAGTACACACAGCAGAGTCCAGCCTTCCCAGTGAGCTCCCTGCTATTCCAGCACTAACATTATTGCTGCCTTGGGACCTAACGTACCTCCTGCTTACCAAGATATACCAGCATTAAATGGAATAAAAGTGACCAGCTGGAGGACAACAGCCATCCTGGAGGTGTTCAAGGCTGGATGGGGCTTGGAGCAAACTGGTCTATTGGAAGGTGTCCTTGCACTTGGCAGAGGGATAGAACTAGATCTTTAAGGTCCCTTCCAACCCAAACTATTCTATGATCCTTGCCACCACATGCAGCAGGAAGTTTAGGACAGAGGACAGAGCTGCACAGGACTAGAGAGAGGAGAAGTATACACAAAGCGTGACATACTGCAACTGGGTAGGCAAGGAAACAGGGCTCACAAATTGTTGCTGCAGGAAGCAACAAAACAGCCTTTCCAAGGAGGATTAAAGGAACAAACAGAGCTGTGGAAACACTCGACAAAAGCCACTGATGCGTTCGTCGAGCCTTTGCAGATCCTGATTCAAAGCAGATGGAGCAGTTACTACAGAGCAAAAACTTCATGTCTAGCATATAATAACAAAATTAGCAGGAAATCAGCCCAGCTGTGTGCAGACCAAATTCTGTCTACAAACCAAATTCCACAGCAGCAGGAACCAGCGTGGCACCATGACAACTCCTAGCAGCCAGGGCATAGATCAAGGCAGTAATTTACTTCCTGGCCTGGCTCCTCAGGAATTCACCTGCTCTTTAATGAAAAGTACCAGTGAAAATAAGGAATATTGTCTTCAGCTTTTTCTGTTTGCTGAAAAGCAGAACATTTTCTGGAATGGACTGAACCTCTTCCTCTAAGAATTTCTGCCTAATCAAAAAGTTATTCTGTATGAAAAATTAAGTGGGAAACTTCCAGCTGCCCTTACTGCAGGGCTACTTCCCCAGGGTGTCATTAGAGACAGTCACTTCAGCAGGATGTTAATTTGCTGGAGGCCAGCAGTGCCAGGACCTCAGTGCCACAGCAAGCTCAGAGCCTTTCCTAGCTCAAGTGGGATGTAGAGGCTTTCAGAGACTGCCTAAGGAAGCATTTCTGGGCAAGTGATACAGGCAGACACAAAACAATGGAATGGCACAACAGAGTTAAAGGAGGGCTTCTGATAACAACCTTCAGAGATCTCTATTTTTTCTACTTGGTGATAAAGTAGTATCACAGGAAAACAACCAGTAGTTATTGTATCTCTATGTCTTTTAATTACACATTAATAATATATTGTCATTCTGAAGCACCATTTAACCAAGGATCTAAGTGCTTGTTCATAGGAGCTAAGCAAGCCTCCGGGTAGCCTGGTGCAGTGGGGTTATATAATTATCCTCCTATTATAACTGAGCAAGGGAGGCAGAGAGGAACAAAGTGATTTGCTGGGGGTCATAAAGAGTTATTGTACAGCCAGTAAGAGAACCCAGCAGTCCCAGTGCCAGCTTTTTGCTTCTCAGGTGTAAGATATGGGGCTTAAATTTGGACATATAGTTGGAAATATCTGCTGTAAATACTCATGGCAGAAAGCAGCTCCAGGAAACAAGGGAAGGTACAAAGAGGAAAACCTTCCTGAATACCACTGTCAGTCTTCCCACCATGGAGGGAGAACCAGCAACAATCACTGAATTTAGTAGAAAATGGCTACAGGATCATGAAATGGTGCTCATTAATTCAGGTAAAAAACCCCAATAGGTTGAGGAACACCCTTGAGCTCCAAGAAAAGCCTGCAAGGAAATACCTGAAGTGGGCAGGGAGTGAAGCCAGACAGTTGTAGCTTAACTGTACCACTCTACTGCCCATCACTGACTCTGAACTGGCTTGAAAATAGGGGAGCAGAAGTCATCTTGGGAGACAATGGGAAGTAGCTGAAGCCTCTGCAAGCACTTTAGCTCTGCAAGCTAAAGAGCAGCACCCATCAGGGCGTGCTTTGCCCTGCAAGCTGATAATTATGGAAAGGAGTCCAGTGATTTCCCCAAAATGCAGAAACATGGTGATTCTTACTTGATGTCCCAGATGTAGATGTATGTGTCCACGGAACTGGTGACCAGTAGGTCTGGCTCAAACACTGCCCAGTCCAGGTCACTGCAAATGCAAAATTATAGGAGATCAGTAAAGAAAAGCACATATAGAGTTTGCACCAACTTCTCACAAGCCGCCAGTACATTTTCCAACAAATTCACAGCAACTCCACGACATCTACTGCAACTTTTTAAGTAAAAAGCAAGATCTTAATAATTCCTCTAAGTAAATTCCAAGAAGCAATGAAATGCTTCTAAGTAAATTCCAGTGAAGCATCCTCCTAGCCCTGAACTTTACAGCTACCATGTGTGTGCTCTTTCCCCTCCAGGCAAAGGGACACTGTCTCAAAGAGTTCTCAGTAACCACACATCCTTGGCATCTACCCCTCACTCTGGGATGCCTCCCTGTTGGGTACACCAAGTGCACCTGGGACACAAACAGCCTCCAGTCAGCCCAAACAACTGTCATTTCAAGGGCTGCAAATACTTTCCACAGTCAGGAGCTTGATTAAAAACAGTCCTTCAACTGCATTTCCAACCCAGCATTGATATGCAACCTTAAAACACAAGGCAAAAATCTCCCCTGCACCATTGTAACACTCTAAACTTGGTCTTTGGGATTACCTGCCTTAATTAAGCTGCTATCACACAGAAACACAGCTGGGATTCAATTTAATAAACATGCTGCTATCTGTTTCCCAGATGACGGCTGCTGCTCTTTACAAGGACAGCAGCCTAAGGCAACAACACTCAAGCCATTAAGGGCTAAGGTGATATATTGGGGGAGCCATGAGAAGGTGAGCCGCTTCACACATGACATCATCACCAAATGGGAAGGCAGCCCCGTCTAGAGAAGTGAATAAAAACAGGCTCAGAGCAGTGCCTGAGGGGGCCAGGATAGAAACATTCAGCTTCTATGAAACAATGCATCATTTTCCATTCAGCAGCCCACAGCATTGCTTGTCCCTCACCTGATCACACGTGTGTGTCCTTGCAGAGATGTGCAAACTTCCCCATTACCTTCCTTCCACTTATACAGGTCAACGCGCTGGTTGCTCTGCAATTAGATGGAAGAAAAGAGAGACAGTCTCAGGCCAAGAAGGCAGGACACGGATCTGTGTGTTAGGACCAGGTTCCCTTCGCTTTGAACAACCTCAGTTAACGAGTCACGCTGTGATTAGCAAAGTCCTTGCCCAAAGCAGGAGAGCAAAGATGAAATACAGGCTGCAAGGACTTTCAAAAGCTTACCCTTTAATTACATCCACTTAAAATTGGAGATAAACTGGAATGGGAGGAAAAAAAGCCACATTGCAAAATGTTTCCACAAAATTATGTTCTCAGAGCCTTTATTTCCTAACAACATGCTGTAACTGCAGGCAACAGGCAGACAAATTCTCGCTGCAGGAATACCCTGCCAGTCTGTTAGATTCACAACTGGAGTTTTTGGTGAGGGGGATGATGGATTACCACTGGTCGTTCTCAGCTCTCTCTCAATTCCCTTCTGGGATGATCAGGGCCATTGCCAAACACAAACAATACAGCCTAATGGCTTCAAGGTCACCTCCTCCAGCGTACTCCCCCCATCCTCACCAGCCCAGGAAAAAAGCTTTAAGTGTTTATCACTAACTGGAAAAAACAAAGGCAAACCAGATGTATCAATGACAACATTACTTAGGGTTCCTTCACTCATTCCAGGAATAAATCCTTGCCCAAATGCAGCCACACACGAAGTTACTTGAAACTAGTTATTGTGCTGCAAGTCCATGGTCTGTCTCAATCAAGGTTCACTTCAGGCCAGGCCAACTCTAATCTTTCTGGGGCAGGAATTGCCTTTGTGGGTGCATAGAGTGCCAAGCACAGTGGATAAAGACTGGAAATTCATGCTGCAAAACCAGAAAGAACACAATCTTAAAATGTTATTTTCATCAGCCCCTTGTTTTCAGACTTTTAGGTAGATGAGGGAAAAGATACGAGACTTCACAGAAACACACAATTGCTGAGGTTGGAAAAGATCTCTAAGATCACTAAGTCCAACTGTTACCTTACAATTTTTGTGGCAGGTTTTTTTTTGTGGTGGTGGATTTTCTTCCTATCCCAAAGCTGCTTCATGTGAATTTCAACTTGAAGATAGATAAAACATTACAGCCTTCTCTGAAATGGAAGGTGTTGTCCCAGCTCAGCAACAATATATGGCATTTCTCTAAGTGCTCACAGCAGGGCTGCACAAGAGCTTAGGGCAAGAAAAAACTCTTTGCATGTTTCTCATTGACAGAAGTATTTAAGTGGTAGAGCGAAATTACCCAATGGGATTTATCTAGTACTCCAGAGACAAGATACAAGATAACAATCACCAGAGAGACTGCTCCTCCCAACAGCAGCATTTTCTAAAAAACTGTGATTTTCCTAAGTAGCAGTATTCACTTCCAACAATTTCATCACCCCCTTGTTCAAGAATCTGTGGCCACACGAAAAGAGAAAACAAGGATCTAGGATTGAAAACAACAGCATTTCTGAAACAACAGCTTAGGAGTCCCCAGAAACATGCATGAGCCAGAGGGCAGACAGAGCCAAGCACAGCAAAAGGATTTGCTCCAGCTCTTCTGGAAAGAAGCTAAACACAAGGACAGATTCCCCTCTGCCTGCACCACTTGCAATTAACAGGACTGCAAACTAGGTGAGGCTGCTGGCAAACAGGATAGCAGCCTTTTACACTCCTTTTCTATCCACAGAGATGCAGAGGGATAAGACCCTTGGGTTGTTCACAACACAGTGAAATGGCTGGAAAGGTGGTGGTTTTGACCCAAACTGAAAAAGTTTCCTGATTTCATTTTGGGGATTCCTCAACCAGTGTGTGTGTCAGCAACTACGTTCAAATCCCCAGAGCATCACAGCATCTTTGTTTACAAACAGAAGCAGCAAGGTTTAATGCCAGCTACACCTGGTTTCAGTCTGAAACAAGATAGGTTCCTGTGTTCACTCAGAGCAGCAAGAGGCAGGAGTGCTCAGATGGGCCAGATGGGCACAGCTCCCCTTTGCAGCAGGGTCCTGCTCAGATCAGCATGAACTCATCACTGGATATTTTCTTCAGAGTGTGTTTGAAAAGAAGCTTTCCCGCTCCACTTGTGGCCTGCCCAGTGCATTTCCTTACTTGGTTTTGATTTCCACAGACTGTACCCAGAAGTGGCACTGAAGGACACCTTTTTGCCAGTTTTACTAACTGTCCACTCAGAAGCAGACTGCTGCAGAAGGCCCCTTTTAGACGTCAGTCATGTGCCAGAGCTGGGAAGAGACAGGCTGGGGAATGTCAGAGAGCAAACAGGCAGAGGCTCCCAGCTGACAGCACCAGTCCACTTTTAAAACTGCCTTTAATTAAAATCATAGCCAATCCAGGAAGCAAAAGGAATAAAAATCCTAAGAAATCACCTTCAACTAGGTGTTTTCTCAAAAAATAGATGAAATCTCTCCATCCCTAGCTAGTCTAGGACTCTCACACTATAAAAGCAGACACAACACAGCAGAAAAGGCAGCTCACCCTGAAAAGTCTGCACCTGGCTGGTGCCAATTGCCATTGTGCTGTGGGTGATGGCTGAGAGTTCCACCAGCAGAGCTCGGGGCTCTGGGTGAACAAGCTGCAAAGCATGACAGACCAAGTACAGAGCAGAGCCAAAAACTGCATTCAGTCTCACACAGCCATTACTGCTTCTTCAGCCCCACCCCCTGCCTCATGGAACTCCTCACCGATCAGTCCATGCCCAGCTGCAAACCCCGATTGTTACAGCGCTGAGCCAGTACTGACCTGTGCTATTTACAGGCTGCCTGGTGAGCCACAGCTGAGCAGCACGGCAGGGAGGTGAAAACAAAACAGCACAGAGCAAGACATTCACCAAGTGCACAAATCTCAGAACGGAAATCAGAAAGAGAGCACTTCCCTCCAGAAAAGGACCGTTTGAATGCTTGATTTATTTGCCAAAGTGTTTTGTAAGTGACACGCAAGCAAAACTAGATTCGACCCTGACTGCCCAATAACTGAAAGCCATCAAGCCAAACACCTCACGGGCAGTAAATGAGAGTTAGGCCTTGATCTTGCAATGTGAGTTGCAGAAGCATGTCTGTGCCAGCTTCACACAGCCTTCCAGCTCTGCAGAGGCTCACCCATGAAAGAAAGACCAGGGAAGACAATGAGTTACAGCTTTTAAATAAGTGAACTTACCGAAGCTGCAAAGTAGTAGGCGTAGCTGTCGTGGGGGTTCCACTGCACCGCCCCAATGTCCCACTTGCTCTGCCGGGAGATCTTTCGATGACCCTCGTTTGGTGCATCCAGGTTGACGATGTAGAGGAAACGGCGGCTGCAAGACACACAGACACAAAGGGGCTGCATCTCACAGGACTGATCTCAAAACCCCAAACTCACATGGAGCTCACAGCCTTGTGTCTAGAGGCACAAGAATCAAAAGAAGAGAAGCATTTCACAAGACAAGTGAAAACACTATTCCTGAAAATTCTACATTTGACTACGTACTTCAAAATTGACTTAAAAAAAAACCACAACCCCCCAACAAAGACAAGACACAGTAAAAGTAGACAGGATCTGCAAATGTAATAGATAGCTTACACCACAGGAAAACCCAGATAACTTGGATACAAAAGGAAGTGCTGGAAAATGGTGCAAACACATTCAAATAGGCTTTGCTGGCCTAATGTTGCTGCAGCAGCAGAGTCTAAGTGGCACAGGCCTGGGAGTGCAATGCAACAGCTTCAGCCTGAATAGGTTGCTCTGAGCAAGAGTTAATGAGCCTTGACAAAGATGATTCTACGTGGGTGCTTCTTTCCACACCAGTCTGAGGGCTTGAATCCACCGACAGTACAAGAACACCTGTACAGAGCTGATGCTCAGCTGCAGCAGCTTGTTAACGTGGGTGGACACAGTCCTGCACAGATTTGGTTCCATTACTTACCTGAGCTAACTCTATATGCAGCAGAAATAATTCTGCATGATGGCAAACCTGAGCTCACACATCCTGCTGGATGTGGCCGACTCCCCACAAAGCAAGGTATCCTGTGTTATTCATCTCACAAGAGAAACTGCCCAGAAGTAATTGTGAGCCAACTGAACTCTATGGAAGACCAGCAGCAAACCATATTGAACCCTATATAAGTAACCACACGAGCATCATCTTTCAGCTGCACAGTGACCATACAGCTGCTCTGAGCACTGGCCATTCCTCCTGTTATTCCTGTGCAGAGCTGCCAGACTAAGGGTTTACATGGAAGCAAGCAGCCCTCTGAGTTGTACCTAAGGACGTGGTTCCTTGAAGGCTGACCAAAGATCAGCTACACTCACATGATTCTGAAATGAACATCCTAATTGGTGTGGCAATTGCGTCACTGAGACGGGGACAGCAACAGCTGTTAGTACTGAAAGGCAGGACCTGGAAAGGCCCTGCCAGGCTGGTTGAAGACTTGCCCTGGAGGTGGATATGTAAGACCAAGCTCTCCTGGAAGCTTGGGCAGCTTGGGAGTCTGTGGCACCTACTGCTCTTTGTGAGTATTATCCCACACTGAACCAGCAGAGAAGCAGGTCAGAGAGCCTCAGGGGCATATTCGGGGTAAATTTTGTTAGAAAATAATCTAATCTGTATTTCAACACAATCCAATAGTACTTCATGATGCTCCACCTCCCATATGGGGATTTGGGAAGGAATCTACCAGGAAAGCCACACCAGTATTTTACTGTGCTCTTGTTGCTGTCTCTCCACTCTGTATCCCATTGGGAACATGACCCAGAATCAGTTTTATTAAGCCTTGAACAGAATTCAGCTGCACCTTTCTGAAACTATCCATCAACCCTTCAGCTGAGGTCAGCCTGAAGGTTGCTGGTCTGGTTTGTGGAAATGACTGTCACACACTTCTAACGGGGACTGCCACACTCACCCCGAGAGTACAGCGCGCTGTCCCAGGCAATCCACTGACATCGCAGTCGCCTGTTAGAGAGAAACACAGAACAAAACTAAATAATACCTGTCAGGTCAGCTGCTCAGTCAAATACACAGCTTTAGAGAGGAGTTCAGGGAGGTAACATCCCCTTAAAGTAGCACAGAGGGGCAATGGGGTGTAGTGGTTGATTTTGGGACGCAGGACAGCACACAGAAAACATCTTTGTTAGCGTGAACTGAAGACAAGACCTGGCAGACAACATTATGAGCACTAAGACCTTGCTCCCTTCTCCCCACTATGGCAATCACAGCTGCAGCCTTTCAATCAGCAGTCTCTAATAATCTGTACTAATCAGCCTCTGCTCCTGCTCAGGAACTTTCTCAGTCTCTCTCTTTCATTGCAGAGCCAGATTTAATTATATATGTACTGGGAGATAGAAGTGCAACCATTTGTGTATGGCTGGTCTCTAAAAATGAGAGATGGCCAAGAGGCATCAGAATTTACTTCGGCATTGCTTATAAAGGCTATGAGATAACTTAAAGGCCTTTAGAAAAACAAAATTTAAAAAAGGACTGTTTGGATATTGTCTCCCCCTCCTTCTGTGCAGAATGAACTGGCTGATCAACTTGTTTAAATGCCAAGAGAATAAAGGAAAACTTTACTTGGAAAGCTGAACAGTTCAGCCCATAAACATAGATACGACTTCAACAGAGTTTTGAGAATTCACAGTACAAAATCAGAATATGCCCCACATTCTTCACACTAACTGCTGTCATCTTCAAAGCTGCCTCTCTGAAGGCTCAGGATGTATCTCCTGCTGCTGTTCAGGATTTTAAGTGCTCTCAGCGTGGATGTAACAAGACTTCAGGATGTCTCACAGTTACTACTTACAAGCATCACTAAAACCTGACAGACAATACAGAAATCCCACTCCATTTCAGTCAGATCTGATAGGAAAATAACCATCACAAATTCTGAGCTTTTTCAGCCACGGCCCATCTCCTCCTTGCAAATACCTCAAGTAAGGGAAAAACAGCATCACGGACCCATTTTTCCCTAGAGACCACAAGGCAAAGAGCTACAGTTGCCTGCAGTTTCAGCTTATGGTAAACCAAGCCCAGTTTCACCACTTTTACTGTTGTGGGAACACCCCCGTTCATTACTTTTTCCTAGGCAGCAAATCCAATCTTCTGGCAAGGTTTCCCTAGTCCTAAAGCTAACACTGTAAATAAGCAGCTAGTTTTAAGATCTCTAAATGATAAACAATTCCAGCTTTCTAGACTCCACAGCACCTTGCAAAACACAGAACAAAACCTACAAAAAAAGGTTACTGAATCTATAAAAAACCAAAAAACAACCAACCAAACAAAACAAACCAACAGAGGAAAGAACTTTTCCCAGATGTTACACATTTTTCTCCTGAGAAATTAAATGAGGCTCACTAAAGCCATTACAGGAAACAAGAGCTTTCTCATGTGATGAAGAGNGCCAAACAAAACAAACCAACAGAGGAAAGAACTTTTCCCAGATGTTACACATTTTTCTCCTGAGAAATTAAAATGAGGCTCACTAAAGCCATTACAGGAAACAAGAGCTTTCTCATGTGATGAAGAGCTAGTCAGGAGACATATTTCATACAGTTGGGGCCATCTTTCCTCAAGACAGAAAAAAACCATGTCAATTTAAAGTGATTGATAATTTTATATACAAGTTTATTTTTTCTGGTGTTGGCACCAGGATCTCATAAATCCTTACAAATTGTTTTCAGTAATGAACACTGGTAAACTGGTTTTTTTCCAAGCACCAAACACCATCAAATGTAATGAACAATCAAAATGAAGTAAAAAGTTTCACCTGTCAGGCTGCTACTCTCATGGGTCACAAATTCAGTTGTTTTACAGCAACAAACAGTTCCCTAAGATACAAGAGTCTTATCTAGGCACAGGAAAAACACTGAACAGCTGCCATTTAACGTGCCTGGTATAGTGATATGTCAGTCTTCACAGCATAGCCTTCCAGAAGGGGGGAGTTGAAACTGAACAAACCAACCTGAAAGCAGTTTTTATCCTAAAACAACACTGTAGATAGCTAGAACTGCTGTTCATGAATAACAATGACATGAGTAAGCACAGCAGGAGCACTGCACATTTGAGAATCTGCTCGGAGCCCACAGCCCCGGCAGCATCTTCTCAGACTTCAAGCATCTACTTTGGCGTTTCACTTGATTTCTGCTAGGCAAGCCAAGGAAAACTCCTTTTCATGTCTGAACTTTCATTCGTTTTCAGTTTAGCTTCATTCTCTCCACCTGAGAGGCAACAGACCAAGCCAATTTGACATGGCTATGCTGTATTTCAAGAGCTGCAAACTCTTAACAAGCAATACCAGTTCCCTGCATACCTAACTTCCCATCTACACACTGAGTTGCTACAAAAGGTTCTACTTCAGCACTGGGTGAGTTTTACTCTCCTTTCGATAGTGCCAACAGCCCAAGAAGAGCCTATGGGTCTCATCTAAATCAGAAGAGTACAGAGACTGCCACCTCTGTCAGCTTGTACAGAAAAATGACACCTGTAGGTAACACTGGCCCCAAAACACACAGCGATTTTCTGAGGTGTTACACGTTGGGTGCTGCAGCTTTCTCATGACACACTCCAGCATGGTGAACAAAGTGCTTCCACAAAGTGTACTGGCTATAAATGTAGCAGCTGCCCACTCTTTTGACTCTTGTTTCCATTTAGGTTGTTTTTGGTGTAGGGATTTTGGAGACAGTGTGGCCTATACGCAGAGCTCAAGCCTGGTACTGGGTGATTTCAGCCAAGGTGCTCCAATTTCTCAAGCTCAGGTTTCCCACCTGCAAAAATGTTCCTGCAGACTCCTAAAAAAAAGCTCAGACACAAACATACAGTTTAGCCTGAAGCAGCAGTCTGGCAGCCCCAGCCACAGCAGTTCTCTGGTTTCATACGGGAGAGCAGACAAGTCAGAACAGCTCCAGAAAGATCACACCAGAGTACAGCAAAGTGACCGAAACCCCCGTGTTCACCCTCTGCCAAGGTCTGTACCAGTGCAGGAGCGACACTGAAACCAATTGCTGCACCAGGGGATGGCAACACCTGTCCCTTCTGCTCCCACACACCAGTCATTATGAGTAAGCAATGAAGTCATGAGGCCTCCTACCTCCTGAGCCAGATACAATGTGAATCTGTGATGTAGGAAGATGTACCCTCCTGTCTCTTTACTGGTTTCCTGAAGGCAAATCCTCAGTAGCAGACGAGGCTGCTTTAACACTTCTGGGAGAAAAACTGATACAAAGCTTTCGAGGTGTAACAGTGAAAAGCTTTGTGAGCTTACAGAGAGTAGGCTGGATGCAGCACACAGGATTCAATGCCTCTGTTTGCAATGGTGAAGCTGTTAGTGCTCGATCACAAGAGGACAAACGAGATGAGAGAGCTTCCAGACCTATTTTTTTTAATCATTCTACGTTTCCTGCTGAAGTAGTTCATTGTTCACCCACCGTATCTAGCTTTGTTAAGCAATTGCCAGCACATTAAAAACCCCATGTTTCTTACAACAGAATCACAGAACCCCAGAATGGCTTGGGTTGGAAGGGACCTTAAAGATCATCTTGTTCCAAATCCCTGTCCTGGGCAGGGACACCTTCCACTAGGCCAGGTTGCTCCAAGCCCCACCCAGCCTAGCCATGAACACTTCCAGGGATGTAAGAACAACTTTCTAAGAAAGCACGTGAGCAAACTCTGAGGGGAGTTCTCCTATCACCATTAGCTTCAAAAACAAAAGCTGACCTTTTTGCTATTTACAAAAAAATATAACCCACTTTTCATTTTAATCGAGCAACACTCAGTAATTTATTTAGCAGTAAGACAGTAGCTGTAGCAGTCTCCGGGAAAACTGATAGAGCCATAGAATGGTTTGGGTTGGAAGAGACCTTAAAGCTCATCTCGTTCCAACCCCCTGCCATACGCAGTTTTCTCTAGACCAGGTTGCTCAGGACCCCATCCACGCTGGCCTTGAGCACATCCAGCAGAAGGAAATCAGGAAAGACGTGTGCGAAGTGGCAGTATCTTATATTAGGCCCAACAATATACTAAAAAAAAACCACACACGGCCTAATTAAGATTAGAAATTAAGTGCCCCGTAAATTAAGGCGTTATCTCCGCGCAAACGACTCCAGACCGCCTCAGCCCCGTCCATCGTCGGCGAAAGGCCCCGCGGGGCCGCCGAGCCCTCCCGGGCCGGGACCTCCCCCCGCTCCGCTCGTCACGGGCCGGCCGGGGGCTGCCCCCGCGGCGCGGTGATGAGGCAGCCCCCGGGCCCCCCGACCTGGGCGTCGCGGAACTCCACCACCACATTCTCGCTGCTCCAGCGCGCCGCCATCTTGGGCCGCCCGGGCGGAGTCCGCGCGGCGCCTGCGCTCTATGGGGCGCCGTGCGGGGGCTGCTGGGAGATGTAGTCCCACCGCTCACTCCC